>CM077674.1:71794484-72271879 GCA_039707655.1 Elymus sibiricus
CCTCGACTATTGCCGGGCGAGTCCCCGACGACCGCCGGGCGAGTCCTCGATTCAGCACTAGTGACTCGATATATATATATATGCAACGGGTTGACTTTCAGTCTGTGGCTGCTCCTTGTGTGACTTTCAGTGAGGGAGTGTCCACCATATCACTTTCAGATATATAGAATCCCGACTGTTGTCGTGGGGGTCGTCTCCCTCTTCTTCTTCTCGATCGTCATATAACTTATAGATGTATGAGAGAAGAGGGGGAGGCGACCATCACCGACGGTCGAAATATGAGAGAGGAAGAATCCCGACTGTTGTCGTGGGGGTCGCTTCTCCTTCGTTTCCGTGTGCTAAGACATTGTGATGTAATGCACTCGGAAACGAAGGGAGGAGCGACCATCACCGACGGTCGAAATATCAGAGAGGGAGTGCCCACCATATACGTGAGATGAGAGTTTAGCAAGGAAGACTCGACAGACCTAAAGTCAACCCATTGCATATATTGAGTAATAGTGATCTGTGTATTGAGTTTCCTGGTATAGTTGCCTTCGATCGGTTTTTAATGTTTGGACTATGAACTATGAACATAGGAAATGTCTGACGACGAAAGGGAATTCGCGCCGTGCGATTACTGCAAAGACGAGCGCGGTCTGTGCGACATGCCTCACCTGGTAGAAGGTCGGCGCTTCAGTATTGTGCTCCAGGAGTCCTTCGATGATGATACGGTACGCAACGACGACAAGTGTTTTTTCGTAAATAAGCACGACTTCTGCTTCTTCAACGTGTAATTTCCGTCTTTTACAATTTGACTAGCTTATCCCATGCCATGCAAGACGGTATGTCTTGGACAAGATGGGTTTTGAAGATCATGAAAGCATGGAGACAAAGATAATTCACCTAAGGACCCATCATGGTTATGATTTTGCTGTAAATCTATACAATTCTGTGAACTCATCCAATTTTGGTTGCCCGAATTGGGAAGCACTTTGCAAGGCGTATGATTTTCATGAGGGTATGCTTCTCACCTTCGATCTTGGTGATCCTGACATCGACGAAAAGAATATGACCATTTGGGTCCTTGTTGACACGCTTCCAGTTCTACCGCTGTGTGAGTTTCTCAAACATATTTATTAAGTAATTTATATTGTTTATTTCAAAATAGTTGACAGCTTATTTTCATTCTTCAAAAAATGTACGGAAGATGGTAGACAGAACCTACTACTACAATGATGAAGCACAATTAACTTATAAGGAGAAAGATGGTCTTATCGCATTTTTTACTGATCTTGATAATTACAATAGCTATTATCGAACTCCTCAATATTATGGTCAATACGTGCCACTAGTGCACGCGGTGTGCTACGGTAACATCAATGGAGATAGCATGGTAAGATTTTCTACTATTACGACATCCGTGCATCTTTTGCATAAATTCTTCTAAAACTAAACTACATTGCTAACTATAAAGTTATTACTATGTTTTTGAACAGAAAATCCCGATGGATTGTGTGCCTCATCTGATGTTGCCGAGAGGCCGCGTTGATGTTATGAGCTTACGGCCACCACGGCCAGGTCAGCCGCAGTATCCACATCACTCCTGTCCATACCGGATTTCTAAAAGCGAGGAAGCCATGATAATCAAAGATTGGAAAAAATGTTTCGACCATCGTAGAGAGCTACTTGGAAGCAACATTGTGCGTAGGCCAAGACTTGGAGACAGGATGATCTCCGTTCTCCATTATGGAGAGTCCATTCTCCTTAATGGAGAGTGGAGGCCTATCTTGTTTTATGATATTTTACCTAAGAGAGGGTAGAGTAGGTCCTATGAGAAGAGTAGGTCCTAGGTAGAATGTGTTATTATGTGCTACAATGTGTTAGAGTTGATGATGATTATGAGGAGGAGTTTTTATATTAATATGATGATGATGTTGGTGATGATTATTAGCTATATAGTGTTGTTGGTGATGTTATGATGCAAGAGTTTTTATATTAATATGATGATGATGATTGCGTGAATGCATCCTATTTCCAAGAGGACCGCGTGAAAGCAATTCAAGAGTTTTTATATATATGTGTGTATGTGAATGCATGGTCGTACGAGAAATTCGACGATAAATATATATACGATCGGTTCTACGAGAAATTAATTGAAAAATAATTAAACCATAATTCATAAAACAAAAAATTAAATGGAAAACTAATAACCTTTTAGTCCCGGTTGGTGTTACCAACCGGGACTAAAGTTCCCCCAGCCCACGGCGCCGGCTCGTGCCACGTGGCCTGCCTTTAGTACCGGTTCGTGCCGAACCGGGACTAAAGGGGGGGGGGGCTTTAGTCGCGACACTGTAGTTGCGGTTTTAGAACCGGCACTAAAGGCCCTTACTAACCGGGACTATAGGTCGTTTTTCTACTAGTGCTGTTTCAGGGTCCAAAGTTCCCCCAACCCCGAGGAACCAAGTCCTTGAACGGTCTGGCCAGTTCAATGTCTCTGGTTCGACCCCTTTAGCAATCAGGTCATTCTCAGCTTTGTCCCACAACGGCCGGGCTTTGAGGTAGCCACCTGACCCCGTGCGATGGTGATACAGCTTCTTTGCAGCATTTATCTTGTTTGTCTCTGACATTTTCTTACTCTTGTCCGATGTCTCATAGGCCACAAATGCGGGCCAGTGATCTCTTATGTTCTCAAATCGGCCGGTGAATTCTGGAGTCTTCCCTTTGTCGACAAACGTTGATTTCAACTCATTCTTCCACCTCCTGAATAGATCTGCCATCTTCTTAAGAGCACACGCCTTGACCAGTGGCTCTACAACTGACTTATTCGGATCCTCCTCTGGCGGTAGGGTGAAATTGGCCTTCAGCGAGGTCCAAAGATCATCTTTCTGTCTATCGGTGACATAAGAAACTTGAGGGTCTTCGTTCTTAGGCTTATTCCATTGCTCGATGCTGATCGGGATGCTGTCCCTAACAATAGCTCCGCACTGAGCAGAAAATGCATCCTTGGTCCGCTTGGGTTCAATCGGTTGGCCATCGTCCATGATTGCTGTGATCGTGAACCTTTCATCTTGGCGCAACCTTTTCTTCGGGCCTCGTCTCGTTACCGAAGTTTGGCTCGATCCGGAGGGCTATAAAAGAAGAAAGAAGAGTTAATATATGTACATACCAAAACAATTAATGCATCAATTAGCTAGTCAGCACAGGCTTAATTAATATATATACCTCGCCGGACTTTGCAACAGCTCCCTCCTCCGTTCGGTCACCGGAGCCGTCATCACGGTCTCCTTCTTCCACCGGCATTCGGTCACCGGAGCCATCAAGATCATGTCTTTCCTCCTCCATTGTTGGATCATCACCGGAGCCTTCATCCTCTCCTTCTAGACCATCGGTGTCGTTGAGAAACGACAAGACATCACGTCCGTCGCGGATTATGTCCCCCAACAACTCTTCTTTTTCTAAGTCTCTTTGATCCATAGTTTCTGCAAATATTACAACATGGCAATTAATATACAAACATGAGAGATGGATATATTAGTGGCAAACATAGACCTAGCTATCACAACAAGGGATCATATTAGTGGCCTCGACGCTTCTACGGTTTGGGGTGGCCTCGACAACGCTTCTAGGGTTTGGGGTGGCCTCGACAATGCTTCTAGGGTTTGGGGTGGCCTCGACAACGCATCTAGGGTTTGGGGTGGCCTCGACAACACTTCTAGGGTTTGGGGTGGCCTCGACAACGCTTTTTCAGTCCAGGTTTGGCGAGAGGGGGTTCATCGATCGACGTCCCCCCTCATGTTGAAGAGTTACCGGGGAGGGGGTAGATCGACAACGACGCTCTTTCTTCTAGGGTTTGGGTGGCCTTGATAGTTGGTCGGGTGAGCGGACCGCCTCTCTCTCATGCATGTCCGACGTCCCCCTCAGGTCGAAGATATCGGGGAGGGGGTAGATCGACAACGACGCTCTTTCTTCTAGGGTTTGGGTGGCCTCGATAGTTGTCGGGCGAGCGGACCGCCTCTCTCTCATGCATGTCCGACGTCCCCCCTCATGTCGAATATATGAACATTTTAACTTAGTAACTTAGTAACTTGGTAAATTTTAACTAATTTCTATGAACAAAAAAATATTCTATGAACAAAAACCTAGTAAAACTACACAAAACAAACAAAAAAAATCAGCCATCTCCATCTCATGTCATCCATCTCCATCTCATCTCATCTCAATGAACAAAAAATTATATTACACATGAAAATATCACAAATGAAATGACTTTGATCATGAATAATGCTATAACTCTTTTCCACCTTACAAAAATATTTCTACAAACTTAATATGAGTTTTAGCAAGATCATCATGAACAAAAATATCACACTAATTTCTATGAAAAATAAAATTCTACAAAACATCTCATCTTGTCTCCACAGAACATCTCATACATCTCATACATCTCATACATCTCATCTAATCTCATTTCATCTCATCTGAAAAAACAGAGCACATTTCATACACATCTCATCTCATCTCCACATGAACATCTATCTATCATCTAAAAAAACACATTTTAGAGGGTCATTTAGCAACGGCCGACGGTGACGAGCAGTGGCAGCAAAGGGGCTCGGGAGCAAGGGACCATGGGAAAGAGGGAAGCTCACTGGGGGGAGGGGCGGCGGTGGAGCTAGCTGGAGGTTGCCGGCGCGGCAACGAGGAGACCGGCGGGCTCGGGGGCACGCGCGGCGACGGGGAGGAGGGCACGCGAGGAGGTCCGGCACGTCGGCGAGGGCGTCGGGGCAGGGGGCCAGCGAGGGCGTCGGGGCAGTGCTCGGGGAGGCGACGACGCAGTCAGGCGGCCTGGCGGCGTCGAGGTGCTCACGGCGCCGTCGGGGGAGAGGAGAGATCGAAGGAAGTGAATGGGAAACTGCTAAGTGTTGTTTATATACCCAGCCCTTTGGTCCCGGTTCGTGGCTCAAACCGGGACTAAAGGCCCCCCTTTCGTCCCGGTTCGAGCCACCAACCGGAACCAAAGGTGTTTTTCGCCAGCCCAAAGGGCGGGAAGCGCAGCCCTTTGGTCCCGGTTGGTGGCTCAAACCGGGACGAAAGGGGGGCCTTTAGTCCCGGTTTGAGCCACGAACCGGGACCAAAGGGTTGCGCTGCCGCAGCCAGAAGTTTAGTCCCACCTCGCTAGTTGAGAGGGACTGCGAGTGGTTTATAAGCTCAACTGCCACCACCACTTCGAGCTCCTCTCAAATGCAAGCTTACGGGCCTAAAGACACTGTATCTGCCTGTGGGCCTACTGGGCCTTCTGCGGGCCTGAATCCTGGCCCAACAAGCTGGTTGGGTTTCTAGTCGTATTCAGGCCGTGGTGGCCCAGTAGGTGGCATTTTTTTTAAATTTTTTCCAGTTTTTTTGTTTTGTTTTTTTGCTTTATTTACTTTCTTTTGTTTCTACTTATAGTTTTTCAGTGATTCTTTTTGCTTTTAGGTCACAAAAATTATAAACTTTCTGTTAGTGCCATTAGTTTTCAAATTTGAATAGTTTAAATTTGAATTCTTTGAAATTTGTGTGAATCACTAGTTTGTGAATAACTTTACTATAAAAATAGATTTTTGAGTGATTCTTTTTCTTGCTATTTAATATTACTGTGTTTTATCATTATATTCAATTTGGTAATTTTTAGGTTATTTTAAATGTCTGATTTAATCAAAAACAGATTTTGTTATTTTAGTTTGCTATTAAAGTTTCTAACAAAAAAAATCTTTATGAAAATTCTTTTTGCTATTAATGTTTTGAACAAAAAATACTTTGATAATTTTAGTTGCATAAATTTTATATAATTTTAGTTTCAAAAATACTATAGGTTTATAAAAGCTTTTTAGTTGATTCCTTTTGCTATTAGAGTTTTATAAAAGCTTTTTAGTTGATTCTTTTTGCTATTGAAGAATATTATAGTTTTGTTTTAGTTGATCATAAAAGAATATTTTAATTGATTATTTTTAGTTCATTCTTTTTGCTATTAGAGTTTCATAAAAGTTTTCTAGTTCATTCTTTTTGCTATTAGTTCATTCTTTGAGCTATATGACCCTGAAATTGAAAAGCACTACAAATGAACTCTGAAAAGGTTGAAAGTTGGCATGGTATCATCATTTCACCCACATAGCATGTTATAAAAAGTTGAGAGGGTTACGGCTAAAACTAGATGCACTTCGTGTACAAAACGGACAATCTCTTTCGAAGTATGATGTGAGCAAGCTTTCTGAAGCATTGTGATGTATGTGATGAATATTCTCCATGGGCACTAACCATGAAGATCTGATCCCCAAACGGCCTGTAGCAGATGTCGCATCGCAATGCCTCCGCCTCAATGGTGTAAGCCCCAGCGGATTATTCTTCTTCTTCCTCAATGGTGTAGGCCGGTAAACGAGCCCCGGGAGGAAGAAGAAGAAGGATCCGCTGGGGCTTACACCATTGAGGCGGAGGCATTGCGATGCGACATCTGCTACAGGCCGTTTGGGGATCAGATCTTCATGGTTAGTGCCCATTGGGGGCATCTCCTACGAACGTGCAGGTGAGAGGAGCTCGAGTGGTTAGCCGCATCGGGGCTTATAAACCACTCTGAGCCCCTCTCAACTAGCGAGGTGGGACTAAACTTCCTGCGCCCCTCGCCATGCCAGCCTTTAATCCCAGTTCGTGGCTCAAACCGGGATTAAAGGACCCCCTTTAATCCCGGTTGGAGCCACCAACCGGGACGAAAGGTCTCTGCTTCCCGCCCTTTCGGCTGCCGAAAAAGACCTTTCGTCCCGGTTGGTGGTTACAGCGCAATAAGCAAGAATTATAATATTAACTCATCTATTACAAAGGGATTTTATTTTTTTAAACTTATTTCAACTCCAGACTTTTTGTGCGTTCAGTATGCACCATTCAAAGCCACGACATCAATTTTCAACCCTTTCTGACTTCGTTGCTATTTTCCATGCATTTACTGACTTTTTGAGCTAAATGACCCTGAAATTGAAAAGCACTACAAATGAACTCTGAAAAGGTTGAAAGTTGGCATGGTATCATCATTTCACCCACATAGCATGTGCTAAAAAGTTGAGAGGGTTACGGAAAAAATGGATGCACTTCGTGTACAAAATGGACAATCTCTTTCGAAGTATCAGGGTTTCGGACCAAAACTCATCTATTACAAAGGGATTTCATTTTTTTTAAACTTATTTCAACTCCAGACTTTTTGTGCGTTCAGTATGCACCATTCAAAGCCACGTCATCAATTTTCAACCCTTTCTGACTTCATTTGCTATTTTCCATGCATTTACTGATTTGTTTGAGCTAAATGACCCTGAAATTGAAAAGCACTACAAATGAACTCTGAAAAGGTTGAAAGTTGGCATGGTATCATCATTTCACCCACATAGCATGTTATAAAAAGTTGAGAGGGTTACGGCAAAAACTGGATGCACTTCGTGTACAAAACGGACAATCTCTTTCGAAGTATCAGGGTTTCGGACGGAAACTCATCTGTTACAAAAGGCATTTCATTTCTTCACATGTAACTGCAGTGATATTCTAGATCAAAGGCATCATCATAATAGTTGTGGAGAGAAAGTCTTCACTTTTTCTTCGCTTGTGTCCTTTGCTTATTGCGCCGTAACCATGGATAATCTTCACCGTTTAACAGGGTGCTTGGGTCAGCCTTGACTTTGAAGGGAGGAATTTCATGAAACTTTTCATAATCTTCAGACATGTCTGTCTTGCCCTCCAATCCCACGTTGTCTCTTTTTCCTGAAAGAACTATGTGGCGCTTTGGCTCATCGTATGATATATTCGCTTCCTTATCTTTTCTTTTTCTCGGTTTGGTAGACATGTCCTTAACATAGAAAACCTGCGCCACATCATTGGCTAGGACGAATGGTTCGTCTGTGTACCCAAGATTGTTGAGATCCACTGTTGTCATTCCGTAATGCGGGTCTACCTGTACCCCGCCTCTTGTAAGATTGACCCATTTGCATCGAAACAAAGGGACCTTCAAATCATGTCCATAGTCAAGTTCCCATATCTCCTCTATGTAACCATAATATGTGTCCTTCCCATTGGTCTTTGCTGCATCAAAGCGGACACCACTGTTTTGGTTGGTGCTCTTTTTATCTTGGGCGATCGTGTAAAATGTATTCCCATTTATTTCGTACCCTTTGTAAGTCAATACAGTCGAAGATGGTCTCCTGGCCAACGAGTACAACTCATTAGAAACAGTGTTGTCACCACTGAGACGTGTTTGCAACCAACTGCCGAAAGCCCTGATGTGTTCACATGTAATCCAGTCGTCACACTGCTCTGGGTGTTTGGAGCGCAGAATGTTCTTGTGTTCATCGACATACGGGGTCACCAAGGTAGAATTGTGTAGAACTGTGTAGTGTGCTTGAGACCAAGAATGCCCGTCCCTACATATTATTGAGTCCGCTCCTAGCGTGCCTTTTCCAGTCAGTCTCCCCTCATACCGCAATTGAGGGAGACCAATCTTCTTAAGGTCAGGAATGAAGTCAACACAAAACCCAATGACATCCTCTGTTTGATGGCCCATGGCGATGCTTCCTTCTGGCCTAGCGCGGTTACGGACTTATTTCTTTAGGACTCCCATGAACCTCTCAAAGGGAACATATTGTGTAGAAATATAGGGCCCAGAACGACAATCTCGTCGACTAGATGAACTAGGACGTGCGTCATGATATTGAAGAAGGATGGTGGGAACACCAGCTCGAAACTAACAAGACATTGCGCCACATCACTCCTTAACCTTGGTAGGATTTCTGGATCGATCACCTTCTGAGAGATTGCATTGAGGAATGCACATAGCTTCACAATGGTTAATCGAACGTTTTCCGGTAGAAGCCCCCTCAATGCAACCGGAAGCAGTTGCGTCATAATCACGTGGCAGTCATGAGACTTTAGGTTCTGGAACTTTTTCTCTGCCATATTTATTATTCCCTTTATATTCGACGAGAAGCCAGACGGGACCTTCATACTGAGCAGGCATTCAAAGAAGATTTCCTTCTCTTCTTTGGTAAGAGCGTAGCTGGCAGGACCTTCATACTGCTTTGGAGGCATGCCGTCTTTTTCGTGCACACGTTGCTGGTCCTCCCGTGCCTCCGGTGTATCTTTTGTCTTCCCATACACGCCCAAGAAGCCTAGCAGGTTCACGCAAATATTCTTCATCACGTGCATCACGTCGATTGCAGAGCGGACCTCTAGGTCTTTCCAGTAGGGTAGGTCCCAAAATATAGATTTCTTCTTCCACATGGGTGCGCGTCCCTCAGCATCATTCGGAACAGATAGTCCGCCGGGACCCTTTCCAAAGATTACATGTAAATCATTGACCATAGCAAGTATGTGATCACCGGTACGGATGGCGGGCTTCTTCCGGTGATCTGCCTCGCCTTTGAAATGGTTGCCTTTCTTTCGACATTGATGGTTGGTCGGAAGAAATCGACGATGCCCCAGGTACACATTCTTCCTGCATTTGTCCAGGTATATACTTTCGGTGTCATCTAAGCAGTGCGTGCATGCGTGGTATCCCTTGTTTGTCTGTCCTGAAAGGTTACTGAGAGCAGGCCAATCATTGATGGTTACAAACAGCAACGCATGCAGGTCAAATTCCTCCTGTTTGTGCTCATCCCACACACGTACATCGTTTCCATTCCACAGCTGTAAAAGTTCTTCAACTAATGGCCTTAGGTACACATCAATGTCGTTGCCGGGTTGCTTAGGGCCTTGGATGAGAACTGGCATCATAATGAACTTCCGCTTCATGCACAGCCAAGGAGGAAGGTTATAGATACATAGAGTCACGGGCCAGGTGCTGTGATTGCTGCTCTGCTCCCCAAAAGGATTAATGCCATCCGCGCTTAAACCAAACCATACGTTCCTTGCGTCACCTGCAAAGTCCTCCCAGTACTTTCTCTCGATTTTTTTCCACTGCGACCTGTCAGCGGGTGCTCTCAACTTCCCGTCTTTCTTACGGTCCTCTCTGTGCCATCGCATCAACTTGGCATGCTCTTTGTTTCTGAACAGACATTTCAACCGTGGTATTATAGGAGCATACCACATCACCTTGGCAGGAACCCTCTTCCTGGGGCGCTCGCCGTCAACATCACCAGGGTCATCTCGTCTGATCTTATACCGCAATGCACCGCATACCGGGCATGCGTTCAAATCCTCGTACGCACCGCGGTAGAGGATGCAGTCATTAGGGCATGCATGTATTTTCTGCACCTCCAATCCTAGAGGGCATACAACCTTCTTTGCTGCGTACGTACTGTCGGGCAATTCGTTATCCTTTGGAAGCTTCTTCTTCAATATTTTCAGTAGCTTCTCAAATCCTTTGTCAGGTACACCATTCTCTGCCTTCCACTGCAGCAATTCCAGTGTGGTACCGAGCTTTGTGTTGCCATCTTCGCAATTGGGGTACAACCCTTTTTTGTGATCCTCTAACATGCGATCGAACTTCAGCTTCTCCTTTTCATTTTCGCACTGTGTCTTTGCATCAACAATGACCCGACGAAGATCATCATCGGGCACATCGTCTGGTTCCTCTTGATCTTCAGCTTCCCCCGTTGCAGCATCACCGTATTCAGGGGGCACATAGTTGTCATCATCCTCTTCTTCTTCGTTGTCTTCCATCAAAACCCCTCTTTCTCCGTGCTTGGTCCAAATATTATAGTGTGGCATGAAACCCTTATAAACCAGGTGGGTGTGAAGGATTTTCCGGTCAGAGTAAGACTTCATATTCCCACATATAGGGCATGGACAACACATAAAACCATTCTGCTTGTTTGCCTCAGCCACTTCGAGAAAATTATGCACGCCCTTAATGTACTCGGAGGTGCGTCTGTTACCGTACATCCATTGCCGGTTCATCTGCGTGCATTATATATAATTAAGTGTGTCAAAAACCATTACAGAACATCATGAATACAGAAGTGACCAAATTAATAGAAGTTCATCATCACATTAAAACCAAAGTACATACATAGTTCTCATTGAACAACATATAGCTCTCCAGAGCATCTAATTAAACCATACATTGAAACTATCTAAAACATTTCAATGCAACAACAAATGCGATCATAATCGCAACTAAGGTAACAATTGATCCAACGGCATAATGATACCAAGCCTCTTTATCAATGGCATATTTTCTAATCTTTCTAAGCTTCAAGCGCATTGCAGCCATCTTGTTCTTGTGATCATCGACGATATCGGCAACATGCAACTCCAATCCCATCTTCTCATCTTCAGTTCTTTTTATTTTTTCTTTCAAAGTATCGATTTCTTTTTCAGCTTTAGTTAACTTGTCGAGCAGAATTGTATAGTCGGTATCCATTTCTGGTTCAACTACCTCCTAGATAGAAACATCTACGTCAAGTTGGTGGCATAATTGTCATAGACATTAAATGTTAGAAATAGTTATAAAAGATAATATACCACATCTGAATCATAGACTGGACGAGGGCCGACGTGGGCGGATACCATAACCATGGCACTATATAATAACAAACAATAATAAAAGTAAGAAAATTATACAAGTAGCTATCTAAATCATACGAGTAAGTATATTTTCTTTTAGAAAGAAGATAAGATCAAGAGGCTCACCACGGTGGTGCCGGCGACGAGATCGGCACGGGCGATCGACGGCGGTGAGGACGGGGACGGGACAGGACGGACCGCCAAACCTACACAAATCTTGAGGAAAATGGAGTTTGGACAAGGAGCTTCGAGAGGAGAAAGCTTAAGTGTGGCTCGGGCATTTCATCGAACACCTCATGTGCATAGGAGGTGAGCTAGAGCATCACAAAGCTCTCCCATGGCCGGCCAAAAAAACAGAGCACTCCACTGCTCTGCTCGCGGGCAAGGGGAGGGGTATATATAGGCTTCTCATTGATTCCGGTTCGTGGCTGGAACCGGGACTAAAGGACACCCTTTGGTCCCGGTTCCAGCCACGAACCGGGACCAATGGTTGTGGGCCAGGAGCGAGGCCCATTGGTCCCGGTTCGTGGCTGGAACCGGGACCAAAGGGTCCAGACGAACCGGGACCAATGGCCCACGAGGCCCGGCCGGCCCCCTGGCCTCACGAACCGGGACCGATGCCCCCTTTGGTCCCGGTTCGTGAGTGAACCGGGATTAATGGGCTTACCCGGCCTAGACCAAAGCCCTGTTTTCTACTAGTGGATTGCTTTTATATTTTGTTTCAGGGACCTGATTGCTCAAAAAATACTTAGGCCCCACCTGTCCTAACCTGTCAATGGTCAAACTAACGGTCAAATCTAACGGTCAACCTGACGAGTGGACCCGAGCTGTCATAATAACGTTTAAAGTTAACCAAAGTAGTCATCAGTGCGACATGGTAGTTTTTTGGAACAGCAGAACAATTTTGTGGTAGTTTTTTGAAAAGATTAAAAAATCGGTACTTTTTTGGAACGATGACCCGTAATGTGGTAGTTTTTTGCTATTCACTCCTGCCCAGGAAAAGAGATACTAGTGGTATAGCCTCCACTGTACTGGTATATAAATTGGATCAGAACTACATTCTGTTTCCTTTCCACATCAACACAGGCAGACTCATTCATAGTGGCTTGCCTGCTTAAACAGAGATGAGCAGCATTCCCCTTGTCTCTATTCATTTCTTAGGTCCAACAAGGTTGTGTTCATGGTGAGTGAAATTATCTTCAGAAATGAATACCATGGTAAAACTGGATAGATGACACTCTCCACTTGGCCATCAACCTTTTCGCCGAAACTCGCCGCATAACCCGGAGGCCGTGCTAGGGCACAACATGCCCGTTCCATCCATTATCCTGAAAATAGCGAATTACGATGCTCGCAAAACACATTACGCGCCATCCAGCGGGTTAAATGTCGGTTACGCCCTCTGAGCTTCGGTGCCCATATAAGAAGAGCCCCTCCCCACAGCGCCACACACTCACCACGGCACTCCTCTCCACTCCCTGCAGAAGAAGAAGAAGCTATAGCTTGCACGAGGAAGCAGCAGATGGAGGCGAAGAGGCCAAGGTCGGCCGCCGCGCTGTGCGTGCTCCTCCTCCTGGTGCTGCTGCCCGGGGAGGTGGCCGCCAAGTCCAAGTTCTGCCGGTGCTTCGACGACTGCTTCCCCGGGTGCGTGAACGACAACGTGCCGCACTGGGCCTGCCAACTGTTCTGCGCTAACAAGTGCAGCCCCAACAGCAACCAGGCCGGCGGCTATGGCGTTGGCTCTGCCGCCGCCACCTGCAGGATGGCCTGCAAGATACAGATCTGCGGCCACTCAGCCGCGCCGGCCGGTAAGACGGGTGACACCATCTTGCTCACATTCTTCTTCTTCTTGATGAGTTGAATCTGTGTGTTTCATCTTTTGTTCTGATGATTTTTGTTCTTGCGTTGCAATTTTGCAGATGCAGCTGACGCCTCGGTCTGCGTGCAAAACTGCAACAGGAAATTGAGCCAGATGGCCCATGCTAATTAGCCTCCAAGCTGCTCCGTTGTAGGAGAAGAGAAGAAGATTTGAAGAGCTGGCTTGTCGATCATGGAATCATTACATATATATGAATATGATGTTGAATGACTGTGATTGTATCAGCAACCAATAAAATGAGTATCTCGCACTACCGGAACAGGGCATGGAGCCGACGGCCATATATATGCCGACGGCCCCCGTCGGCCTACTCCAGGATATGCCGACAGCCATATCAAGGCCGTCGGCGTACACAGGCCGTCGGGCTATCCCGAGCTATGCCGACGGCCCCTGTCGGCACAGAATAGCCGTCGTCTTAGAACAGACTACGCCTACAGCTGCCGTCGGCATATATGGGCCGTCGGCATAGATGTGGGCCCGCCGAACACGCTCGTGACGGGCGGTTAACGGCGTCGGATCTATGCCGACGGCAGAGACGGTCGGCCGTCGGCATAGATACGGGTGACACGTCACCGATCCAAAGCGCACCGACCAAAACCTATGCCGACGGCAGCCGTCGGCATAGATGACACATCATCGATCCGCGGCGCACCGTCCGTCTGCCCTGGCCGCAGCTATGCCGACGGATTTGCCGTCGGCATATATGTTTTTTTTTTTGCTTTTTTTTCATAGCTATATTTTTATGTTTTCTTACATATTATTATTTGACTAACTTACATATATCATGTGTTAATATAAGCATACATACATTATTTTTGGTCCTATACGAAGGGGTGTGACCCCCCTCACGGACGGCGCCGCCGCCGGCCGGCACGTGGAGTGGGGAACAGCCGCATCGGGTCTATACGAAGGGGACTTTGCTCCCAAGTGTTTCTATATATCGGATGACCTACCACAACCGGGTGGTGTGGTCGCATGTGTGAAGAGGCGGCACGCATCTCCGGGGTGTGGCCCCCCTCACGGACGGCGCCACCGTCGGCACCTGGAGGGGGGAAACGGACGCGTCGGGTCTACATGGAGGGGATGTAGCTGTGGGTTTGGCCCGGATGTTGCTCCCAGGTGTCCCTCTGGGCTGACCTGACACAACCGGGTGGAGAGGTCCACTGGTCATAGCCCGTCCGTGGGAAGTCAAAGGGCTAGATCTCGTGGTCAACCGCTCCACGGTTAGGCGGGACGGGGGCCCTGGGGGGGGTAGCAATGCCACCGGAGCGTCGTACCGGGCCCTCATACATGCCGGGTGGTGTGGTGGCATGTGTGAAGAGGCGGCACGCGTCTCCGGGGTGTGGCCCCCCTCACGGACGGCGCCGCCGCCGGCACCTGGAGGGGGGAAACGGACGCGTCGGGTCTACACGGAGGGGATGTAGCTGTGGGTTTGGCCCGGATGTTGCTCCCAGGTGTCCCTCCGGGCTGACCTGACACAACCGGGTGGAGAGGTCCACTGGTCAAAGCCCGTCCGTGGGAAGTCAAAGGGCTAGATCTCGTGGTCAACCGCTCCAGGGTTAGGCGGGACGGGGGCCCTGGGGGGTCACACTCCGGAGACGCGTGGCGGGCGTTTGCACACTCCGGAGAGGCCATATGTTTATATTTACACATTCTACATGTAAGTTAATCAAATAATAATACATAAAAAACATAAAAAAAATCAATATGAAATGGGAAAAAAACTATGCCGACGGCATAGCCGTCGGCATACGTTGCCACGTGGCATCTTTATCTATGCCGACGGCATAGCCGTCGGTATAGATTGCCTTATCCCCTCGCGCGCCCCTCTCCTCCACTCATTCTCTCCCCCACCCCCCGCGCCTCCCTCTCACCGCGCGCGCCCGCCGCCGCTCCACCCGTGCCACCCCGCCGTCCGGCCGCCGCTGCGCACCCGCACCCCTCCCCTTCCCGAGGCCCTCCCCTTCCCTCGCCCCTCCCCGCCTCCACCCCGACCTGCGCCGCCGCCTCCTCCACACCCATGCCGCCGCCGCCGTCCAACCCGGCCCAGCCCCGCCCCGGCCTCTCCAACCCCGCGCCGCCTCGCCTCCACCCCGACCCAGCCCCGCCCCGGCCTCTCCAGCCCAGCGCCGCCGCGACCCCGCCCCTGCCCTCTCCAACCCCGCGCGCCCCGAGCTCCCCGCCGGCCGCACCGCCCCGGCCCTCCCGTTGGCCGGGCTTCTCTGGCCGGCCCAGCCCCGCCCCGGCCCTCCCGTCCCCTCCACCGCCGGCCCCTGCCTTCAACTCCACCGCCGCGACGCCCCTCTGCTTGGTGAGCTAGCACTCCTTTGTTTTTTTTTTTCATTTTTTTGCATGATTTAGCTACTGTTGGATGTATGAATGGATGCATGGATGGATGTTGGATGTTGTTAGGTTGCTAGATGGATGAATGTTCTATGTGTCTTAGATGGATGGATGAATCTCGGCAAAATGAATGGATGCATGATTTAGCTTTTATTTTCAGTTTGTGATGTTGTTAAGTAGCTATGTGAGATGTGCTTCAAATTTAGGATATGATAAGTGGTTATTTCATCATGATGATCTTGCTAAAAAAAATTGATGTGTCAATGCTTAATGTGAGGTGATGACCTAAATTGGGATATGATAAGTGCTTCCAAATTTGACACTTGACAAAATATGATTTTTTTTTCATAGTTTAAAGTGTCAATGCTTAATGTGAGGTGATGACCTAATTTTTTTCACTCGGTGGAATTAACAGGATTTGTGGTGTTCCATCTTTGTGGAGTGATCATCGACGTTGGAGGTGTTGGTCCACGATCGTCCGTCCTTTGATCGACTACATCCTCTACATCGGAGGGTGAGCAACAATTCCATGACCTCGTCCGGTTTTTTCCATGTCACTAGATTTCATTTTCACATCAAGTCGCGTAACCTAGGCGTCTCCCATCCGAAAGGGTTGCATCGATAAATATGCATTCAATTGCATATTTATCACCGCAGCTCTTTCGGATTGTCCAGCGTTTTCCACGGACAGCCCGAGGATGTGTAGATTGGGTACGTTGTTCATGCTCTACCCCGTTCCGAGACAAGATTTCGGCGGCGCCTCCCCGTTGTTCTCCGGATGCACATTCTCCCGGCATTTTGCCGAGACGTGTATTTGGAGAACAGTGGGGAGGTGCTGCCGAAATTTTGTCTCGGAATGGGGTAGAGCATGGACAACGTACTCAATCTACACATTCTCGGGTGGGATTAGGACCCATCTTTACCTATTAGAGATGTAGGTGGATTAAATGTCGTTTCTCGTCAACCCTGTAAAAAATAAAATATTGATGTGAGTAATTTAAATGAATTCTTAATTTTTTTGTGTGGCTTCCAATAAAGCAGAGATGGCAGATAATCAGTGGATGTATAGTGGGTTTTTCCGTCGGAATGAAGTAACAACTGAGTGGGTCGAGAAAACTGATGTATTTTTGAAAGAGATATTCCGTAGTCCAATGAGGATTGTGCCAGAATGCCCCTGTGCCAAATGTAAGAGACGTATGCGCAGAGATAAGAGTGAGATGACTAAGCACCTTCGCACGCATGGATTTATGCCCAACTTTAATATGCCAATAAACTTTGCCCAGCGGGATCGTGGTAGAGAGGAGGTGATACGACAACGCGTCGCTGGTTATGAGGACGATGGGGTTAGAGACATGCTAGATGATGTCTTTGCTGCACAGCCGACACCTCCGTCACATTCAGTGATGTTGGCGTCTTGGAGTAACCGCACGGATCCACCATTGACGATGGGGTTAGAGACAAGTTGAAGAGGCCGCTCTCAGACATTGAGTCGTGGAAGCTGGCCCGCGAGCGGAGTGATCGCAAGGCTGGCGAGAGCCAGTACTACGGCAACACCGAGGAGAACCTGGAGTCTTACACTCAGCAGTTTCAGAGGTTGCATCCTAGTCCGGATGCTCCTGACGTCGCCCAGTCTCAGATCGACGACACGGCGGTGGTGGCCATCCAGGGGAAGCCCCATGGCCGGTATCCGTGTTTCGATGGCTTGATCACTCCTTCGGTCTCGTACACACGGCTTCGGGCTACCAACTCGAGCCCGTTACAGAGTACGGGGCGTTCGCAGCCTCCCTTAGCCCGCCAGCATGTTGTAAGTACTTCCCCTTTATCTTCTTTCACTCTAACTTTCTCAGTTTATTTTCAACATTGCTCACTTAGAAACAACCTAAATTTTGTAGGCATATAAGGCCTTTGTCGAGCATAGGAATCTCGAGGTGCGGGAGTACTTGCAACGAGTGAAGGCAAACGATGATTACAACCGTCAGATGATGGCGGTTAGTTTTGCCCTCTTAAAACCAAGCTAAATTTTTGCACTTTCATTCCTTCTGACCTTCTAGTTTGCTTGTTTAACTAACATCCAGGCTATGTTGGCGTCTTGGAGTAACCGCACGGATCCACCACAAATGGGACCCCCACCACCACCTGCGGGAGAACCCCCACACGTGCCCACATTCGATGAATGGGTGGCACTAGGCAGTGATACTCCGGTTAGTACATTTGCCTAACTACTGACAAACTAGTTCTCGTTCATTCAACACTATCATATCATATTTACCGTTAGAATCTTTTCTCAAACATGTAGGGGACCGGTGGCTCGATTCCTGCTTCGTCGACCCCAGTCACTCCGATCTGGCAGAGTGGTGCTGGTCTTGGCGGTGGCGGTCTTGGCGGTGGTGGTTCTGGCGGTGGTGGTCTTGGCGGTGGTGGTTTTGGCGGCGGTGGTCTTGCTTGATGTCGATGATGATACCCGTGCATGTGGCCGTCGTGCCATACTTTTCATGTTCCTACTTGTTAGTTTCTTTAGATGACGATGATGATGTTCCATGTCTTGCAATACTTATGTTCATGAAGTTTCGCCGATGATGATCTTTAGATGATGAACTTGAGTATGTTTAGATGATGATGATGATCTTGAGTATCTTTAGATGATGAACTTGATGATGATCTGTCATATTTCTGTGTATATCTGCATAATCCCATATTTTCTGGTTTGAAATGCTGTCAAAATGAATTGAAACAGAGAAAACAGAGCAAATATAAAAAAAAAACAGCACAGATCTATGCCGACGGCAAAGCCGTCGGCATATCTATGCCCAGGAGTGCCCAGCGGCTGCCACGTGGCAGAGATATGCCGACGGCAAAGCCGTCGGCATTGATGGCCATCTATGCCGACGGCAAAGCCGTCGGCATATCTCTGCTGCCAGGAGCTCCCAGCGGCTGCCACGTGGCAGGATATGCTGACGGCTTTGCCGTCGGCATACACTGTCACGTGGCAGCCCGTGGTTTGTCAGCTCGTTTGACGGCGCCGTCGGTTGCCGTCAGGTGAAAATCATTGCCGACGGCGTATATATGCCGACGGCCGTACGGATGCCGTCGGCATATATGCCTATGCCGACGGTCTGACACATCTACGCTGACGTGATCTACGCCGACGGGGATATGCCGACGGGGGCCGTCGGCATAGACCTAAGCCGACGGCATGGGGGCCTATGCCGACGGCTGGCGGCCGTCGGCTTAGAGGGGCAGTCCGGTAGTGTCGATATGCTAGCCATATATACATAGTATGAAGTTAACTTCGCTTTTGATTTGACATTTCCATGACTGGATCGTAACAACCGAATGCTTGTGTTTTTTGCGACGAAAATGTGCGACCTTTTCCCACTTAGCTTATCTCAGAGATGAGTAAAATTTTCAAATGTTTGCCAAGCCTTCGCTACACGTCAGAGAAAGGAGAAAAAATAACATGTCCCAGAAGCAAAGTAGCATTGCTACTGAAACTTAAAACCAAAGGCTAATACTGATTTGGCTTTAGCTTGCCTATCCATGTCCCCTAAGAATAACCAAATCATTTCTTCAGAAGCAAGTGAGGCTTTTGATTTTCTGCCAGGAACAAGTGAGCCATTTTTTTTTTTACTAATGTCCATTTTATTTCTTCAGAAGCTAACTCATAAATTATGTCAAATGTATAGCACTGGAACCATATACCAGACAATACTTGTTGAATTGCCAGCCATATTTGCAGTAGAAAATAACACCAGGTTAAAGGCAGGTGCAAATTCAGTTCAACTCACAGGAACTTCTTCCCAACTCCCAGCTCAGAGTGAGACTACTGATGGGATTCAACATTCATTATTCAGAACAGTGCTTGTCAATATCGAGGTTCGAAGTCAACAACAAAAAACACGCAGAAAAGGGGACATAAAGGAACATAGGCAAAGCAATACAGTAGCTAGCATATGATGTAGTGAAGGCGCACGAGACAATGACATTCCAGAGAAAAGCTCAAAACTAAACAAGTAGACATTAGGGAGATATTTAGATAAACTTACAACTGTAATTTCAGAAATACAACTCAATTTTGATAAAAAAACACTAATACATATATAAAACACACCTACTTTCAAATTTACTGAATATTTCCAAAACAGCATATACTCATTAATATCGTATGAAAAATGAAGAATATGCACAATCAGACTATTAGCTGGTCAGAAGGGAGGAGTGACCCGGAGCTATCGTTTAAGCTTGTTTTACATAATACACTGGAAAACAAATAAAATATACTAGTACTAAAAAATCATGGCAACAATGTGTAAGTGGTCAAGATTTACTTATCTAAACAAATTTAGCCTGCCAAGATGAAAATGAAATCATTTTTTTTCTGGCATCAAATATCCCCCACTGGAATTATTACATGCAGAAGCTTGTAAACTGCTTGGAACTATTTACTTGCTGTCATGCCAAATTGCGAATGAAGTCTGGTGTCTCTCACGCGTAGCTGTACAGCTAAAGAGATACTAGTAGAGTAATGTTCATTCGTATAAACAGAATTGGATCAGGACTGCATTCTGTTTCCTTTCTACATCATCACAGGCAGCTTCATAGTGGCTTGCCTACGAAAACAAGGATGATCAGCATTCCCATGTCTCTAATCATTTTTAGGCCTAAGGTTAGTTTCATGGTAAGTGATATTATGTTCAGAAAACGAGTATCATGGCAAAACTGGCTACAGGACACACTCCACCTGGCCTTCACCCTTCGCCGAAAACACACCACCGCATAACCCGGCGGCGATGCTAGGGAATCGTGCCCATTTGATTTACCAGGAAATGGCAAAATACTACAAAAGTCTCACACTCTCACCACATCAGTTCTCCTCTCTCCTCCCTTGATCCGAAGAAGAAGAAGAAGAAGAAGGCGTAGCTTGCACGAGGAAGGAGATGGAGGCGAAGAGGCCGAGGCCGGCCACCATGGCCGCGCTGTGCGTGCTCCTCCTCCTGGTGCTGCTGCCCGGGGAGGTGGCCGCCAAGTCCAAGTTCTGCAAGTGCTTCGACGACTGCTTCCCCGGGTGCGTCAACGACAACGTACCGCACTGGGTCTGCAAACTGTTCTGCGCCAACAAGTGCAGCCCCAACACCAACCAGGCCGGCGGCTCTGCCGCCGCCACCTGCAGGATGGCCTGCAAGATACAGATCTGCGGCCACTCAGCGGTGCCGGCCGGTAAGACGGGTGACACCATCTTGCTCACATTCTTCTTCTTCTTGATGAGTAATTTTTCTTTTGACAAGGATCACTCTTCTTCTGTTCTGATGATTTCTGTTCTTGCATTGCGATTTGCAGGTGCAGGTGCAGCTGACGCCGACGTCTGCTTGCAGAACTGCAACAGGAAATTGAGCCACATAGCCCAGACTGATTAGCCTCCAAGCTGCACCGTTTTAGGAGAAGAGAAAAAAGAGTTTGAAGAGCTAGCTTGTCGATCATGGGAATATATGAATATGATGTTGAATGGCTGTGATTGTAGAAGCAACCAATAAAATGAGTATCTCGATATGTAAGGCATATATACATAATATGGAAGTTACCCCGCAAAAAAAAAAAAAATATGGAAGTTAATCTCGCTTTTGGTTTAGCATTTCCATGACTGGCTTGTCCAAATCATTTCTTCAGAGGCAAGTGAGGCTTTGATTTTTTGCCAGGACCAAGTGAGCCATTTTATTTCCTCAGAGGGTAGCTCATATTAAAATATTTCAAATGTAAGCTAACTCATTAAAGAATCCAAAACTTAAGCAACTGATCCAACATCCAAGGCTTCACAGCATCTAAAAGGGAAGAAGGAAAAGTAGCACTATAACCCGGCTATATATGCAGTAGCAAATAGAACGAGGCTAAGGCAGGTGCAAATTAAGTTCAACTTACAGGAACTCTTCCCAGCTCCCAGGTCAGACTACCGATGCTATTCAACATTCATTATTCAAAACTATATTTCTAAATATTTAGGTACAAATTCAACAACAACAACAACAACAACAAAATACCGCACAAAATGGGACAGAGGAACGTAGGCAAAGCAACAAACAGTACCATATGATTTAATGAAGGCGCGTGACACAATGGCATTACAAAGATAAGCCAAAATGAACCTGGCAATTTTTAATAAATGGCTGTGTGCATCACTCGATGCAGAGGCATCAGCGAGATATCTAGATAAACTTACAACTGTAATTTGAGACACGCAACTCAGTTTTGAAACAAAAATAGTAATCGAATTCGCAAAACATCATATACTCATTGATATCTCGTAAAACTGAAGACTATGCACACTCAGACTATTAGCTGGCCAAAAGGGAGGAGTCATCTGGAGCCGTTGAGCTTGTTCTACACAATATTGCAAGTAAAAGATGGTGGCAACATAAGTGATCATGATTTACTTTATCTAAATAAATTTAGCCTGCCAAGATGAAAACGAAATCACTTATGATTTTTTTTTCTGGAACCGAGTATCCCACTAGAATTATTACATCCAGAAGCTTGTAAACTGCTTGCAATTACCAGCTGTCATGTCAATGAAATCTGATTTCTCTCGTGCGCAGGTGTATAGATATTAGTAGAATAATATCCACTCGACTGGTATAAAAACTGTATGGGATCAGAACTGAATTCTGTTTTCTTTCTACATCAACACAGGCAGCTTCATAGTGGCTTGCCTGCGAAAACAGATATGATTAGCATTCCCTTGTCTCTAATCATTTTTAGGTCCAATGTTAGTTTCATGGTGAGTGGTATTATCTTCAGAAAACGAGTATCATGGCAAAACTGGCTACAGGACACACTCCACCTGGGCTTCATCCATTCGCCGAAAACACGCTGCCGCATAACCCGGAGGCGGTGCTAGGGAAATCGTACCCATTTTATTTACCAGGAAATAGCAAAATACATTACAAGTTATATATCCGGGCCAAATGACGATATTGCCCTCGTATCTCGGTGCCCATATAAGCACCCACACTGTCACACATGGCCTGACACACTCACCACAGCAGTTCTCTCTGTAAACGACACAATATCAATCGTGATCGTGTTAGTTAGGCAGGTCTAGATCTGGTAGTATTGCTAATATCATATCTTTAGATATTACCTTGTATACCATGATTTGTACAGATATAATTCCTTGATCTAGGGATCATGCTGATTGTTGTGCACGGCATTGTAATCATCTGACTATTAATACAGAACAGCCCCTAGAGGGCAAGTGAGCGGCTAATTACCTCTGTTAACTCTCTCCTCCCTTTCCTTGATTCCGAAGAAGAAGAAGAAGAAGAGGCCATAGCTTGCACGAGGAAGGAGATGGAGGCGAAGAGGTCGAGGCCGGCCGCCATGGCCGCCGCGCTGTGCGTGCTCCTCCTCCTGGTGCTTCTGCCCGGGGAGGTGGCCGCCAAGTCCAAGTTCTGCCGGTGCTTCGACGACTGCTTCCCCGGGTGCGTGAGCGACAAGGTGCCGCACTTCCTCTGCAAACTGTTCTGCGCCAACAAGTGCAGCCCCAACACCAACAAGGCCGCTGTCGGCGGCGACACCATGTGCAGGATGGCCTGCAACAAGCTGAACATCAAAATCTGCGGCTGGTCAGCGGCTCCGGCCGGTAAGACGCCGGACTGTCTTGATCACATTGCATCTGCTCCGTCGACAAGTGTCATTTCTTCTTCTGTTCTCATGATCTTTTTTTCCTTCTGTTCTCATGATTTTGCAGATGCAGCTGATGCAGACATCTGCGCGCAAAACTGCAACAGGAAATGGAGTCATAATTAAGTCCCACAGTTAAGCTGTTAATTACGCTTTAGGAGAAGTAAAGAAAATATGTGAAGGGCTTGTCGATCGATCATGGGATCGTATATGTATGATGTTGAACGTCTGTGATTGTAGGAGCAACCAATGAAATGAGTATCTCTGGATATGTAAGGCATATATACACAATATAAAGTTGATTTGGCATTTCCATGACTGGATCATATATAACAGCCAAATGTTTTTGTCCTTTGTGTGCGACTTTGTTTTCCTTATAACTTATCTCACATATGAGTAAAAATTAAAATGAACATACTCTGCCCGAAATCCCCACCTCCCACCCCCTGCGTCGCCCCCGCGGGCGACCGGGGGCAAACCCTAGCGGCGGCCGCCCTCCACCTCCCTTCGCGCCTCTCCCCCCGCCGCCGCCGCGGGCGCCACCGGGCAAAGCCCGGCCGGCATAGGCGGCGGCGGGGCTCTGGATCCCCTCTGCGCGGCGTGCGGCTGGCGCGGGACAGCGGCTCGAGCAGGGGCGGCCGGCTGGCGCGGGGCCTCCGGCGCGGCGGCGGGCGCGAGGGACGACGACGGCGGGGCTTCGTGGGCGTTTGTCTCCTGCATCCCGCCCGTGGCGTGGCGGCTGCGCGGGAGGTTCCCTCGGATGGTGGCGTGCGCGCGGATCCCGGGCCGGTCCGGCCGGATCTGGCTCCGGGCTGGCTGCGTGCGACGCGGGCGGTGGCTGGCGACCTTGCTAGGTCGCTGGAGGCAGGGGGCCGGGCTGGAGGTTGTGCTGCTGCCAGCTCTGGTGCTCCGGCGGGTGGTGGTGGTGCACATTGGGTGGACGGCGGCGGCGGCTGCTCTAGGCCCGTCCATCCAGGGGTGCGGGTCTTGGGCGACATGGGCTGCGAGCGGCTGCCCCTGCCTTGGCGTTCGACTGGTGGGGGTGGCGGCGCAGCAGCGGTGGTCCTGGTGGGCGTGTTGGCTGGGTTCTAGCCGGCTCCGGTGGCTGGACTTAGGCGGGCGGCGCGGTGGACAGCCCCGGTGACCTTCTAGCTGATGGTGGTGGTCGATTTTTGTCTCCTTGCTGACGGACGGGCGACGTTGGTGGCCTCGCGTGGATCTGCGCTGACTGCCGTGGTGGGGCGACACGAGGATGTGATCAATGGGGAGTTCAGGTGGAGGGATGGGTGGCCTCGATGCGGTCGCGTCACCTATCGCCGGCACTGCAGTGTGCCGGTCCGGATGCGTCCGCTCCTTCTTCTCCCCCTTTCCTCGTGTTCGGCGGGGAGTTCGGTTGGAGGGATGGGTGGCCTCGATGTGGTCGCGTCACCTGTCGCCGGCACAGGGGTGTGCCGGTCCAGATGCGTCCGCTCCCCCTCCTCCCCCTTTCCTCGACCGAGTGCATGCGGGCGTCGTTCTGGCGATGTTCGAGGCAGGGCGTCTGCTGCTGTTTCGTCGCCGGGGCGGCCAATTTGGACCAAAGCCGATATCTTTTTGGTCTTGGGGCTGTCTGGATGGAGGGCGGCGGCCCTTGCGGCGGGAGTCGCGACGTTCGTGGGCGGGACTGTTGGGGAACGGAGCATGAATTTCAAAAATTATCCTACGCTCACGCAAGATCTATCCATGGAGATGCATCGCTACGAGAGGGGGAGTGTGTCTACGTACCCTCGTAGACCGTTAGCGGAAGCGTCTCACAACGCGGTTGATGTAGTCGAACGTTCCTTCGAGCTCCACCGATCGAGTACCGAACGTACGGCACCTCCGAGTTCTACACACGTGCAGCTCGGTGACGTTCCTCGCCTTCTTGATCCAGCAAGATATCGAGGTAGTAGATGAGTTCCGTCAGCACGACGGCGTGGCGACGGTGACGGTGAAGTAATCTCAGCAGGGCTTCGCCTAAGCTCTCCGAAAATACGACCGAGGGTGTAAACGGTGGAGGGGGGCGCCGCACACGGCAAAACAATGAATCATTGTGTGCTATTGGGGCGCCCCCTCCGTATATAAAGGAGGGAGGGGGCAGGAGGCAGCCCTTGGCTGCGCCTAGGGGGAGGCCGAGTCCTACTAGGACTCCCCTCCCCAAGTGGCGGCGCCCCCCCCCAATCCTACTCCTACTAGGAGTAGGGAAGGAAGGGGGAAGGGAGAAGGAAGGGGGGGGGGGGGGCGGCCCCCCAAACCCTAGCCCAATTCGGACCCCTCCAAATGGGGGGCGCACCAGCCCCTTGTGGGCTGGTGTTCCTCCCCTACATGGCCCATATGGCCCATGTAGCTCCCCGGGGGGTTCCGGTAACCCCTCCGGTACTCCGATAAATATCCGGAACCTTCCGGAACACTTCCGGTGTCCGAATACCATCATCCAATATATCAATCTTTACCTCTCGACCATTTCAAAACTCATCGTCATGTCCGTGATCTCATCCGGGACTCCGAACAACATTCGGTCACCAATCACATAACTCATATAATACTAAATCGTCATCGAACCTTAAGTGTGCGGACCCTACGGGTTCGGGAATGATGTAGACATGACCAAGATGACTCTCCGGTCAATAACCAACAGCGGAACCTAGATGCTCATATTGGTTCCTACATATTCCACGAAGATCTTTATCGGTCGAACCTCATATGACAACATACGTTGTTCCCTTTGTCCGGCGGTATGTTACTTGCCCGAGATTCGATCGTCGGTATCTTAATACCTAGTTCAATCTCGTTACCGGCAAGTCTCTTTACTCGTTCCGTAATACGTCATCTTGTAACCAACTCTTTAGTCACGGTGCTTGCAAGGCTTCTGTGATGCTGTATTACCGAGAGGGCCCAGAGATACCTCTCCGATAGTCGGAGTGACAAATCCCAATCTTGATCCATGCCAACTCAACAAACACTTTCGGAGATACCTGTAGTGCACCTTTATAATCACCCAGTTACATTGTGACGTTTGATACACCCAAAGTATTCCTACGGTATCCGGGAGTTGCATGATCTCATGGTCAGAGGAACGTGTATTTGACATAGTGAAAGCAGTAGCAATAAACTGAACGATCATATGCTATGCTAACGGTTGGGTCATGTCCATCACATCATTCTCCTAATGATGTGATCCCGTTATCAAATGACAACTCATGTCCATGGTTAGGAAACCTTAACCATCTTTTGACCAACGAGCTAGTCTAGTAGAGGCTTACTAGGGACACAGTATTTGTTTATCTATTCACACATGTATTTAGTTTCCGGTCAATACAATTCTAGCATGAATAATAAACCATTATCATGAACGGGGAAATATGATAATAAACACTTTATTAATTGCCTCTAGGGCATATTTCCAACAGTCTCCCACTTGCACTAGAGTCAATAATCTAGTTTACATCTCCATGTAATTAACATCCAATCAGTTCTAGGGCTGATCATGTTTTTGCTTGTGAGAGAGGTTTTAGTCAACGGGTCTGTAACATTCAGATCCGTGTGTATTTCGCAAATCTCTAATGTCATATGTAGATGCTGCTACCACACTCTGCTTGGAGCTATTCCAAAAAGACTGCCCCACTTTACGTATCCGGTCTGAGACTCGTAGTCTTCCGGATCGGTGTTTAAAGCTTGCATCGACGTAACTCTTTATGATGAACTCTTTATCACCTCTATTCCCGAGAAATTCTTCCTTAGTCATCTTAAGGATAATTTGACCGCTGTCCAGTGATCTACTCCTGGATCACTTTGGTACCTCTTTGCCAGACAAATGGCAAGGCACACAGCATGGCATACTTTATGGAACCTATGGCTAAGGCATAGGGGATGACCTTCATCCATTCTATTTCTTCTGCCGTGGTCGAGATTTGAGTCTTACTCACCTTGCACCACAGTCAAGAACTCCTCCTTTGACTGATCCATTTTGAACTTCTTCAAAATCTTGTCAAGGTATGTGCATTGAGAAATTCCTATGAGGCGTCTCAATCTATCTCTATAGATTTTGATGCCTAACATGTAAACAACCTTTACCTAGATCTTCAAGTCTTACTCCACTTCGCACCAGGCAAGAACTCATTTCTTTGACTTGATCCATTTTGAACTTCTTCAAAATCTCATCAAGGTGTGTGAAAAGCTTTATCAGGCGTCTTGATCTATCTCTATAGATCTCGATGCCCAATCCGTGGATAACTCAAAAACAGGTTTTTATTGAAAAACTCCTTTCAATTAATTCTTCATGCTATCCAGAAATTCTACATCATTTTCAATCAACAATATGTCATCCACATATACTATTAGAAATGCTATAGAGCTCCCACTCACTTTCTTGTAAATACAAGTTTCTCCATAAACTTGTATAAACCCAAACGCTTTGATCACTTCATCAAATCGAGTATTTCAGCTCCGAGATGCTTGCACCAGTCCATAGATGGATCGCTGGAGCTTGCACACTTTGTTAGCACCTTTTGGATCGACAAAACCTTCCGGCTGCATCATATACAATTCTTCCTTAAGGAATCCATTAAGGAATGCCGTTTTGACGTCCATTTGCCAGATTTCATAATCATAAAACGCGGCAATTGCTAACATAATTCTGACAGACTTTTAGCATCGCTACGGGTGAGAAAGTCTCATCGTAGTCAACTCCTTGAACTTGTCGATAACCTTTAGCAACAAGTCGAGCTTTATAGACGGTGACATTACCATCAGCGTCCGTCTTCTTCTTAAAGATCCATTTATTTTCAATAGCTCGCCGTTCATCGGGCAAGTCTACCAAAGTCCTCACTTTGTTCTCATACATGGATCCTATCTCGGATTTCATGGCCTCAAGCCATTTGTCGGAATCCGGGCTTGCCATCGCTTCTTCATAGTTCGAAGGTTCACCGTTGTCTAACAACATAACCTCCAAGACTGGATTTCCGTACCATTCTGGTGCGGAACGTGTCCTGGTGGACCTTCGAGGTTCAGCAGTAACTTGTTCCGAAGCTTCATGATCATCATCATTATCTTCTTCTCTGGTCTGTGTTGGTGTCACAGAAATTTCTTCCTGTGACGTACTACTATCCAGAGGAGGTACAATTACCTCATCAAGTTCTACTTTCCTCCCACTCACTTCTTTCGATGGAAACTCCTTCTCTAGAAAGGATCCATTCTTAGCAACGAAAACTTTGCCTTCGGATCTGTGGTAGAAGGTGTACCCAACGGTCTCTTTTGGGTATCCTATGAAGACGCACTTATCCGCTTTGGGTTCGAGCTTATCAGGCTGAAGCCTTTTGACATAAGCATCGCATCCCCAAACTTTCAGAAACGACAACTTAGGTTTCTTTCCAAACCACAGTTCATACGGTGTCGTCTCAACAGATTTAGACGGTGCCCTATTTAAAGTGAATGCAGCTGTCTCTCATGCATAGCCCCAAAATGATAGTGGCAAATCGGTAAGAGACATCATAGAACGCACCATATCCAATAGAGTACGATTACGACATTCGGACACACCATTACGCTGTGGTGTTCCAGGTGGCGTGAGCTGTGAAACAATTCCACATTGTCTTAAGTGATTGCCAAACTCGTAACTCAAATATTCTCCTCCACGATCAGATCGTAAGAACTTTATTTTCTTGTTACGATGATTCTCTACTTCACTCTGAAATTCTTTGAACTTTTCAAATGTTTCAGACTTATGCTTCATCAAGTAGACATAACCATATCTACTCAAATCATCTGTGAACGTGAGAACATAACGATATCTACCGCGCGTCTCAACACTCATTGGACCGCATACATCGGTATGTATTATTTCCAATAAGTCTGTTGCTCGCTCCATTGTTCCGGAGAACGGAGTCTTAGTCATCTTGCCCATGAGGCATGGTTCGCACGTCTCAAATGATTCATAATCAAGTGATTCCAAAAGTCTATCTGCATGGAGTTTCTTCATGCGTTTAACACCAATATGACCTAAGCGGCAGTGCCACAAATATGTGGTACTATCATTATCACTTTTGCATCTTTTGGCATCTATGTTATGAACATGTGTATTACTACTATCGAGATTCAATAAACCATTAAGTGCATGATCATCAATGATATTATCCAAATAAATAGAATAACAATTATTCTCTGAAAATGAATAACCGTCTTGCAATAAACACTATCTGATATAATGCTCATGCTCAACGCAGGCACCAAATAACAATTATTTAGGTTTCAACTAATCCCGTAGGTAGAGAGAGCGTGCCGACGGTGATCACATCAACCTTGGAGACACTTCCAATGCACATCGTCACCTCGTTCTTAGCTAGCCCTCGTTTATTCGAAGCTCCATGTTTCGAGTTGCAAGCAACTGAACTAGTATCAAATACCCAGGTGCTCCTACGAGTACTAGTAAGCTACACATCAATAACATGTATATCAAATATATCTTTGTTGACATTGCCAGTCTTATTATCTGCCAGTTACTTTGGGGAAGCTCCGCTCCTAGTGATATTTCCCCTTGCAATGGGAGCACTAAGTCTCGGGTTTGGGTTTAACCTTTGGGTTTCTTCGCGGGAGCAGCAACTGTTTTGCCGTTCTTCTTGAAGTTCCCCTTCTTTCCCTCGCCCTTCTTGAAACTAGTGGTCTTATTAACCATCAACACTTGATGCTACCCTTTTTGATTTCTACATCCGCGGCCTGAGAAACAAATATGTTGTTCAAACAGAAACTGCCTCAGCGTGTTGTGCCCCAAGACATGGCAGAATATGGTGCCATAACCATTGTTTGTCATCCAAATACTAGGGTGTCCAGCACATACACCATCTCTGATATTGACGGTCGTGTCTGCGTCAACAAATGGAACGAGTTCATGATGAAGGAAAAACTCTTGGTGATAGGAGAAAAGGTGATGATGTTGTTGTACCTGGGAAATCAAGGGATTTATCTGTTTGTTTCCCATGTTCCAGATGTGCCTCTCGAGTAGTTACAGCACAACATAGTAAAATAATTTGCGGTCTTTATACATCCTTGCTGTAATGTGCTACTTTACTACATCATCATTATCGTACTATTTGTGTTCGTGCACACAACATAGCGTGGAAGACTTGTTATGATTGTAAGTGTTTTAGCGTTTGCAAAGTATTCATCGAAACGCGGTTGGTGCTTATATGCTTTGTGCTATCTTTGTTATGTGGAGGGGTTTTAATGAAAATTCCCATACATCAAGTTTATTAATTTTCCTACAAAAGTAGCCGGAGAGGCCCCACCCTACCGAGTGTGGGCGATGTCACGGTGGATGGGCGCAAGGGAGCATGCTGAGTTCTTCCTTGCGGACGGCTTCCGCCACCTCCCCCCCGGGCACTCCACCGATGTTCCACATCGAGGAGGTCATCCACAACGGCGTTGTGGTTGGGCTCCTTGCTACGTGCACCAACAGCTTCGACGCCTTCTTCCTCCTCGGCCGTGTGCTTTGCTGTAGGTGCGAGTTCATCGCTTTCACCACGCACAACATATACACGGACTTCACCCACATCTTCTCCACCGTAAACGGCATGCACACTCTCCCCTACCCCATCGTTCATTTCATGGAGGGTGCCCCGAGGATTGATGTGGCGTGCCCCCGGAGGAGCGAGGTGGTGTTGGGCCGGTGGCGGTACCTAATTAATCTATCATGTTGTGTTAGTATTATAAGTAGTAAGGCTATGCTAGGCTACCTTTGTATGAGATTATTCTATTTTATGTTAGATCAACTATATTGATGTTCGTGGTACTATGTTTTGTTCATGCTACTATGTTATGTTCGTGCTATTTTCATAATTTTCCTCTATGCTAATTTTTTTTTGGAAACAACAAATCAGTTTTCAATTTTATTTGTCCATTCCAATAGATTTCAAATGAGCTTTTCCTTGGTCTGGTCATACAAGGCATTAAGCGCACATGACATTGCGTATATAGAAGCTGACTGAAATAATTTGTTAACAACTTCTAACGACTGATGATCAACAAGTAAACAAATCCCACAACAATTATTGAAAAATAAAATCCCGCGGCCATCAGATTTGCCTGCTTCTTCAGATCGATCAACTGCCTTAAGTTCTTGTTGATCTTCTTCAATTCCACCTTGAGTTCCGCATCCGCCACCGTCGGAGGGACATTGGCATAGCCCTTATTATCCACCGCCGATGGCAGATCTACCTCTTGGGTTGCCCCGTGCCTCAAATCAATTAAGCCATCCGTTTGAAGCCTCTCAATGTATTCATCCAGCCACTCAAAATGCTTGCATGTTTTCAGCTTCTGAAAAACGGAAGGGAAACCCTAAATCCCAAATCCGAGGAAATAAAAAGAAATCTGGGGCAGAATTCATAGCAAAAAGCCACAAGAGAACATAGATTTAACCTTCCCCGCTTCTGGTTTGCTCTCGCATTTCACAAATTCCCGCCCATAGTTTCCATTCTTCTCCGATATGGTTGTCAAACGCTTCAGCGGCGCGATGCGTGGGCAGTCGGGGCATCTGGTCATCGGCACTGCACCATACCGCTGCCATGATGACGGAGAGGCCGAACTGGACATGGACATCTCTTGTCTCTCGCCGTCCGCCGGCGATGGCAGGCTTCGTCGCCAGAGAAGAATAACAATTTGGTGGGGCAAGGGAAAGGGAGGCAATGGTGGGCCGCGGGTTGGCACGGGCACGGCGATGGCTCGGGCTGCTGTGATATGTGGTTGGTCCCGCGGTCAGTGGACATGTTCTGGAAGCCCCCAAAAGATCGCACTCGTTAAAAAAATGTGCATCGAAGCGCATTACTTCAAAATAACTAATTAACCTTACAATCACGGATATATACCTTCCCATTCTAGCGCATATCTACCCTATCCTAACCGCCCCCATCTACTTTGTTTCTCCTCACATAGCCATCGCCGGGATCGCGCCATCGCTTCTCAGTCGACCACGCCGACGCCGGATTAAAAAGGTCTCCTCCACGGCTCCTCCCATCTTCGCTTGCAGTGTTGATTATTTTTTCCATTGATTCGACCAAGAAGTCATTTCCGAAGAGATTAGAAAATCCAGCTTTTGCCATAGTTGAGTAGTTCTGGTGTAATTGGAGTACAGGATGTCATGCAAGAGCTTTTTGATTGATAGTTTGTAGTAGTTGATCGTACGAACTGGTTATGAATATATTTTCTCGGTGGTATTGTTAGGAATTAATTGGATGAGGTTGTGGATACAGTTTTGGTAATGCACATGTGTAAGTCTTATGTCATTGATTTTACGTGGACATTAGTGAAGAAATTTCTTTTATTTTTTTCCCTTCAAAATTTGATTTAGTCACTTAGATGTGCCATACACAGATGAGTTTGTTGATAGCGTATTACGAATACGAATGACATGACATATGAGGTTTGCATGAAAATCAGCAGTGAGTTTGTCTCACATTTCATACTATGGGTATATCTGTTGCTGTAGGGACCATGGTCTCAGAGGCGCATAACAACCGTGCGGAGTACGACAAGTCTTTGCATGAAGCGCGTCTGGAGATCGACTTGAAGGTGCAAAAGGATCGCGCTGAGGTAGATAAGAAACTCAAACAAGAACGTTCATACGTGGACATGATGATAAAGGAGGAGCGTGAGGAGTTTTCCCGTAAGATGGCAAAGATGCGTGATGAGATTGAAGAAAAGTGTAAGCGGGCCGTGAGGACATGGAAAAGAAGTTTTTTCTTGGCTACAAGGAAATGCATCAAACGTTGCAAAAGGACCGGAAGCTTGTGGACAGTATTATACAGACAGAGCGAGTCAGGATGGATGCCTATGTGTTGCAGGCACGTGCGGATATGGACAGTAAGCTGCTACAGGAGCGGTCGGACATGGATTATAAGGCCATGCTGGAGAAGGTCCGCTTGGAAGGACAGATGTTAGAAGACCGTGTGATCTTACGGCCACAACTTCAATGCCACAGTAATCAACCCCGACAACATGTCTTCAATTATTCTCCCCCTCTAAGTATCTCGCACCGATTCTATATATTATGGACCTAGATATTTTATGATACACACATCTTCAATTTGTGGCTAACCTTATGTCGGCGATTGTATGTAGGCTAAGCATCATGAGACGGCACAATCCCCATTCACTCGAGACCTTGCGATAGAGTCACCCGTTCAATGCCACATCACTCCACCCCAACAACATATCTTCAATTCTCCCCTTGTAAGTACCTCGCAACGATGCCATACCCAAGATATGGTATGACCTTTTAAAACTTGTGTGTAAACCCACTGTCGACGTTTCATACGCAGGATAAGAAACCTGTGATGGCACAGTCCCCAGTCACTCCACATGAAGGATACATTCCACATAACAAGGTGACAAGGTCTGAGATGGCACAATCCCCAGTCACTCCACATGAAGGATACATTCCACAAAAGAAGGTAACAACGCCGCAATGTTGCTATGCACATAAAAAATTATGTTTGCCCCTTTACTCATTGAATGTATTAACTCTGATGTGAGATACTAGGTGCTGGTCATGGAATTTTTTGTTCATAGGGATGATGAGATGTCACATGTCCCGAGATCATACTTTGAGGAAAGACCGGCAGAAGTCAGAATTATTGAACCTGGCAAAGTGACCTACGATGTCATTATGAGTGAAATGAGAACTTCTTTTGGTTGCAAAATGGGAGCAGAACTGTACTACTTCTTACCCGGGTCTGCGTGGAAGCTGCCAGAAGGAATGATCTTGCTTGCAGGACCAGATGATGTAGCAAAAATGCTTTCTGATCTGAATGGCAGCAAGACATGTCACTTGTACATTGTGTACAATAGAACTACGGGTCGTTTTCCCGAGGATGACAGTGATCCAGAGGTTGAAATTGTACATGTTACATGCATCTAGTTTATGCTACATCATTTTTGAGTTGTTCCTAATACCATTCCTATGGTTTTTTACAGGAAGTGAGAATCCGAGAAATGGAGGGCCTTGCTAGAGAGTTGGCGGAGAAAGAAGAAGAACAACTTCAGTTGTATGGTTACATTGATGTTAAGCAGAAAAAGATTGAAGAACATGGGTCGTCACCAAGCCCGACGCAATCTCCAACGTCCAAACGCAAGAGGTCACTGGATTTTGGCAGCGGAGAAGACCATATATAGTAGGCTCAATGGTTTTTCAACCAGTTTAAGCTTCAAACCAGGATTATTTTGTTTCAAACAAAGATATTTTCTGTTTCACACTTTGTTGGCAATTATGGTACAATTTTTCCAGGAGACAGTTCTTTGAACAACAATGTAGCGAGAATTATGCATGTGTTTTATGATCAACCATACAGTTGTTTCTGAGTTGTTTGTGAGATGGCCTTGCATCTAAACAAGTTTGCACATCACAACGGTGTAAAAATCCTTTATGTTGTCTTTGTTGAAACTGTTTTTTCGTGCCTTCCATCTACACGTGCGTAATCCTTATACCCTACAAAAACCATACAACGTCGAAAAACAATTTCCAGTTGGCATGGATGGTTGTCATGTTGGTACAAGGGTGTAGAAAAAAGTTTGGGTCCATTTCAAGCATGCCGAAAAAATCCGTCCTTCCAGACGGACCATTCCCTGCTACCCGAACGGCCTCCGATGAATGACACCATTTTTTCCAACAAGTGGGCAAGCACACCCCAGTGGGCCACGCAAAATTTGAGCTAATTCGGGGAAAGTTAAATTTTTTGGTGAAACACGATGAAAATACCGTCATTTTATGTGACCTGCAGAACGTGAAATTGCTGCCACGAAATCCTTCTCAGGATCCGCGCAGTCGGACTAGATCGGTTTGGCGTCAAAAGCGGTGTCTAAAAGCAGGCGGACCCGCCCCCACCAAGCGCGTCACGCCGTCCTCCCACGCGCGTGCATCGTCGTATCCCCACGCGTGTTACGCCGTCCGCACGCGCGCGCGCCGTCCCCACGCGCGTCACGCCGTCCCACGCGCGCACGATCCCAGGTCGATCCCCTCCACCGAGCGATCGCAGGGCCTGCATGCCTGCAGATGCGCCTCGAGTTGTGGGCCTGCTTCCTTTTCTAATTTCCACCAAAGATGCGATCTACGATCTAGAGATACTTCCTCAACCAAAGATGCGACCCAAGGACCTTCAGGCAAAAACCAGGGACCTGCATGCAAGAGGCGGGGACCTGCATGTGAATATAGATTCTTCAAGGCAGCGACCGCGGCTGGCAATAACCGTGCTAAGGGACTGGATGATAGACCGTAGAAGTGTGTGACTAGAAGCGGTGAGAATGATGTCGTCGACATAAAGAAGAAGATAGGCTAGGTTATTGTTGCGATGAAGGATAAATAGAGAGGCATCGGACTTGGACTCAGTAAATCCCATTGTGCGAGCAAAGGTTGCGAAACGTTGAAACCATGCACGAGGTGCCTGTTTGAGGCCATAGAGGGATTTGAGAAGACGACACACATACGGCCGTCCGGGTGCGTTCAGGCAAAAACCAGGGATCTGCATGCAAGAGGCGGGGACCTGCATGTGAATACAGATTCTTCAAGGCAGCGACCGCTGCTGGCACAGTGGCTGCCGACCGAGTTGCATGCAGCGAAGATGAACGTGGATGGAGGTTTCTCAAAGATTGGTGATCGTGGTGCTTCGGCTGTGGTATGTAGAGACCAAGCAGGGAAGTAACTTGGTGCCTCGGTCGTCATGTCTGAAGGCCTCCTCGATCCGACAATTCTTGAAGCACAGCCATGCCATGAGGCGCTTGCGCTCGCGATGGACCTTCACATTCAGTCAGTGTGTGTTGCTTCTGATTGTCTGGAAGTAGTGACTAACATTGGAACGGAGGTTCCATGTCGATATGTCGCCATACTACATGACATCAAGCACTTGAGCAGTTCACTTCGAGATGTAAAAATCATTCATGACAGTAGGAAGTTTAATGGAGAGGCACATGCCTTAGCTAAAGATGCTGCATCACTACCTCCCGGGCGCCATGTGTGGCTCACTAGTTTGCCCGATATCATCTGTATCCCTATGTGTCTTAACTTATAATAAAGGATACAGTTATTGCTCAAAAAAAAATTATTCTACTCGACAATAACAAGAGCTCCATGCTAGCCCTTATTCCTGTTCGAAATACATCGTCATTCTTAAAGTTGGACATCAAATGATCACATAGAAAATGGAAACGAAAGATGTCGAACTAATACGGTGACATGGCAGTAGAACCACACTTCACTAAATAACTGTCACGATGAAATGGAATGTAAAGACCACGTCACACAAAGCTGAATGGCACACGACTTTGTCTGGCTCATCGTCGATTCATACTGTATGTAGCCATCAGAGTTCAGCTTCGAGATCCTACACAGAAGAATAGAATAAATCACATGGACATCAATAATGAGTAAAACACATGCAAAAAATAAATAAGAACATATTTGGTACCTCTAACAATTTAGCGCATTTACGTCGATTGTGACCTGGCTTCTTGCAATAGCCACAGTTATTCCGTGATCTTGACTTCTTTGTCTTTGCCTGCAGCCTTTTCTTCGGTGCACCTCGTCCTGGCACATGCACGGGATCCAGAACCTTATCAACTTTCTCCGAGTGCGGCATTATCGGGCCAAACCTAATGCTGTTATGCTGAGCATTAGTTGACACCTTGCTGTCAGCTTGTTCAATACTTGATTGCTTGCCATGATGTTGTGCTTGCAAAAGCATCTTTAGACGCTGATAGTCCTCATCAGAGTGGCATGCCTTGAAACTTGCGGCGTGACTACAATTCCGCAACTCGTGGTACCTATGCAGGCTTGCCGAATAGTCATACATCTGGTTTTTTCTGGTCGGTGCGTATGCACATTTTGCATTCATAGTCCACCTTGTGGGAACGCAACAACTGGGCAGAATTGTTTGGTTTAAAATCCCCAATATGTAAAAAATGTGGGAACATGGTGTGCCTGCGCATTCCAGCTTACGGCAAGAACAACTGACCCTGTGCAAAATACCTCCTTGCTCCTCAATGCGCACTCCAAACTTTTTATCCATTCTTTCCTGCTTGGACACAACATAGGTGGAAACTTCTGATCCATCTAGTATCTCTCTGATCTGACATTTGCTCACAGCATCTATGCTCCATAAGACCACCTTAAAGACAATAGGAGTGAAAACTGTTGCGGCGTGTTTCTCAAGCGGCGAAGCATTTTCCTTTGTAAATGGAAGGGACCGCAAGGCTTCGACGTCATGGAGAGCTTCTTTAATCCGTCGCGACGCAAGGCAACGCTCATAGTGCTCTAGCATTTCAAACAACAACATCTTACCCTCAAGATGCGTATGTAGCACAGAGTTCAAGCTCTCACTCCTCTGATTGCTGCTCAATCCTAGGAAACAACGCCCCTCAAGATATGGAGCACACCACAACTTTCTCATCTGATACATCTGATGCAGCCAAGACTCCTCACTGGTTACTTTATTCCGTTGTAAGAATTGTATCCATTTTATCTCATGCTCTTCAATGGAAGAAGTATCATATATGAAAGATCTGAATTCCTCCTTTACGTCATCATCATGCAGATGGCGTACAATGTTCTGCTGAATGTGCCATATACATAGTCTATGGTTTGAGTCAGGCCAGACCACCCTGGTTGCTCTCTGCATTGCAAGGTCCCCGTCTGTGATCGCAGATATCGGATGCTTCTGTGCCATGCAATCAGAAAAGGTCCGCAACATCCACTTGTATGCCTGGCTTGTTTCATGAGAAATTATACCGCAGCCAAAAATAACAGTGCTGCGGTGGTGATTCAACCCGACAAACGGCACGAATGGGAGATTGTACTTATTGGTTCTGTATGTGCTATCAAAAACAATGACGTCTCCGAAAGCCTCATAGTCAAGTCGCGATTGACTATCAGCCCAGAACAGTCCCTTCAGATGGCCAAGGTCGTCTACCAAGTACCTGAAGAAAAATCCGCATCTCGCTCTCGCCTCGCCATCATGTGCATGATCACCATTTTAGCATCACCGGCACTGATTGTCTCCTGCTTATTAGCATGGCAGAAATTATAAATGTCCCTCTTTATGCATCCAACCTTATCAAATCCACCGTATTGAATGCACAAAATATCCATAATACGGTATTTGCGGATCCCAGATTTTTCCATGTCCGCAATGTCCGCTTTCTGCTCATCGCTAATTCGTCTGTGCGAACGCAGCAGACAAGAAAGATCCCGTGGGGCTAGAGGATGGATGTGCTCATCGATGAAATCCTTGACAAACCACCGACCTGTTTTCTCCTGTCTCGCAATGACCAATTTAGCGTTACACCCAACACGAGTTAAACTTCGTGGCCTCCTCTTTCTATCTTCCATCTTTCTTTTCATGTGCTTCTCTTCGCGAAACCCTTGACGACTACACACAATTTTCCTTAAAATTACATAATTGTTGGATCCATCCCACTCAACGTAGCTTTTCCTCACACTAAAACCTTTTTCAAGAGCATATTTGTTGTAGAATTCATAGCCTTCAGCCTCACTATCAAACATCTTGCTGACAACATTTTGATACTCGAACATACACTCATCACTTACATCCGCCATGTCTTCCTGCATATGACATATGAAATACACAGTTGGTGTTTATCAATGTTGCAGGTGTAAAATAGCTCATAGGCAAAGACAAGTGCATGGAAAAGACTTTGCTCGTTTGACATGTGAGGGAAACCAATCATCAACGTCCAAGAAGTACTATCCTAGCATGAATGATGACTCGAATAAACTATATTGCATGCACTATGGAAACCTCCAGTGATGATGACTATAATAAACTAAACTAAGTGAACTATGGAACCAGTATCTCATCTTCCTTTAGTATCTCATCTCAAACGTCAAGTAAGTCACTTTTTTTCTTCGGTTCTAAAGGAAGTAAGCAATGGCCTCAGCATCTTAGTTAAACAAACATGATGCGATTAGCTCAAGAGAAACTATGCCACGATGAAGCTTTCCATTCGTTGTTTTTGTCCGTACAAATCTCGCATGGCAAATACTGCTAAATTACAACAATCATGTAAGGTTGAGGCGGTACAGCATGCACGGTGGATGGGCGCAAGGGCCAAGAGAATGAGCAGAACGCCAAGCCGGATTCATACCTTAAGGATGGTACGCGGGAAGAGATGGGATCGCCCGCCGCCGTCGCCGCCGATTCAGCCGGCGCAGATCCGGCCTTCTTCTTCTTCGGTGACGGCGTGGGGTGGGGGGCTGGGGTTGGTTGGGTGGAGGACGAGGACGATGAATTTATTCCTCTCACCGGGCACGTCGATGACGGAGAAGGTCAGGAGCACGACGACGACGAATAGATCGGACGAGGATTGTCAACTGGATCGAGTAGACGTGGATCTGATCCTCAGGTGATCGGTTGAAGAAAATATATTTCCCCCTGGACCATTATGCCCTTATCGGAATTAACATATTAAATTTAATCAATTTTAATTCCCCACAAGATCGGACGGCTAATAAAAATCAGAGGTGTAAGTACTGCTTAGTACTCCGAGTACTAACCCAATCACCGTAAAACAGCTCTCTATATATATGTGAATGGGTACTTCATATAGAAAAATCATCAGGAAAATAGAAAAATCCTAGTATTCACACAACTTTTTATCATCACTTTTGAGACTGAAAATATAGTACAATATTTTCTACAGTATATAGCTAGATATGGGAATGCACAGTGCTGTAGTATAGGAACGAAAATATAGTAAAATATTTCTTTGAGTTCTTCTCGTGGACTGGACTGGCACTGTAGCTTAGGGTTATGTGTCAGTTTAATATAATATACCATAAAAAATGGATCCCGAGCAGGCCTAGTACAAGAATCACTGTAGCTTAGGGTTAAGCAAATAGAGTTTGCACAACGTTAACTTGCACAGATCCTCAGGAAAACAGAAATGAATCCGACCGCGCTGAGCGTAGGTTCGGGTGCACCATGGTTCAGAAAATCAGCTCTCCCCGGTCAACCTTTCAAAAAATAACTGAGGTCAGACTACTGACGGGATTCAACATTCATTAGTCAGAACTATGCTTCTAAGTATTGAGGTACAAAATTCAACAACAAAATAACACGCACAAAATCACTATGAAAATAATCTCGGACCTTAAAACGATAGTCACAACATCCATAACTGTGTATCGCGGCATAGAGCCACAGACACAGTTGCGTGTAGCATCGAAGTGGGCTCATTTTCCGCAGAGCGGATACTTGTATACGATTTGCGGCATATGTGTTCACAAGGGTTTGTACATATGCGATGTTTTTGGCATGTGCTTGCCTGTGTAAAAGAATGAACAGATAATTTGCAGCATGTAACTCCGAAGATTTTTTTTTCCTCGCCTGTCTGTGTTACACTGGAATTATTACATCCAGCAGGCAGAAGTTTAACTGCTTGGAAGTATTTAACTGCTGCCATGTCAATGTAATCCGATTTTCACTCACGCGTAGCTGTACAGCTAAAAAGATATTATCAAACATAGTATAACCTTCACTGGTATATAAAAACAGCAATGTATCAAAAACTGCATTCGGTTTTCTTTCTACATCAACACAAACAGCTTCCTAAGGGCTTGTCTAACCAGTTTAAGATCCGAGGTTATTCTCAGTGTGATTGATATTTTGTTCACAAAATGAATACGTGCCATGGCAAAACTGACTACAGGACACTCCACCTGGCCATCACCCATTCGTCGAAACACGCCATGCAATCGAGCCGTGACGCGACGCTATGAAATCATAGTCTTGATTTACGCTGAAAATTGTGAAATACTATGCTTGGCTACCTTACGAATTATCCAGGCCAAATGTCGGTTTTGCCCTCGGAGCTCCAGTGCCCCCTATAAGAAGAAACCCAAATACTGACTAGCAGAGTCACCAGTCAGTCACCAACAGCAGTCCCCTTCCTTCCTTCTCCTATTGATCCTTAAGAAGCATCGTTCGTTGGTCCCGAAGAAAGAGATGGAGGTGAAGAAGAGAGTGGCAGCCATTGCCGCCCTGTGCATCATGCTCCTCCTCGTGCTGCCGTCCGGGCAGCGGCAGCAGGTGGCCGCCATGTCCGAGTTCTGCAAGTGCTTCAACGACTGCTACCCTGGGTGCAGGAGCCCCGGCGTGCCGCGCTGGCTCTGCATCCCGTTCTGCGCCAACAAGTGCAGCCCCAACACCAACCAGGCCGGCGACGATGTCGGCTCTGCCGCCACCACATGCAGGATGGCCTGCAAGATACACATCTGCGACTCGTCAGAGGAGCCAGCCGGTAAGACAGCAGACCACTTTGATCACATTCTTCTTCTTCTTGATGAGTTGAATCTGTTCTGATGATTTCTGTTCTTGCATTGCTATTTTGCAGATGCAGCTGACGCCGACGTCTGCGTGCAGAACTGCAACAAGATGAAGATATGGAGCCACAAGGCCCATAATTAGCTTCCAAGCTGCTGTAAAAGAGAAAAATATTTGAAGAGCCAGCTTGTTGATCCTGGGACCGTATATATACGATGTTGAACTGCTGTGATTGTGTCAGCAACCAATAAAATGAGTTGCTGTGTCTGTCATGTCACCTATACTAGTACTAAATGTAGAGGCATATCAATAGTAATGTTAAGCGGTCTTTGATTCGGCCAACACCTGATTCGATCATGACTACCAAAATTTATTTGCCTTTTTAATTTGCAAGGAAGAAGTGAAAACAAACATTTTCAAGCTAACTCATAGACGAGCTAAAGTTCAAATGTTACCCAAGCCGTGGAAACCTTCGCTACACCCCAGAGAAAGGAGGAAAAAACGTCGCACAAGCAAAGTAGCATTGCTGCTGAAACTTAAAAGCAAAGGCGGTAATCGATGTACAGAGGCAAATCAAGGGTAATATTGTTTTACCTATCCCTGTCCTGATAAGAAGAACTAAATCATTTCTTCAGAAGCAACAGCAAGTGCGACGGTTTGATTTTTATTTTCTCCAGCAGGAATAAGCAAGCCATTTTATTTCTCATCAAAGAAGGCAAAGAAGCGCCGAAATCCGGCCCTGTATATAAGCAGTAGCAAATAGCACCAGGGCTAACACAGGTGCAATTCGGTTCAGCTTACAGGAACTTCTTCCCAACTCCCAGGCCAGACTACTGATGGGATTCATTCAACATTCATTGGTCAGAACTAAGCTTTTAAATGATGATACAGCATGGGCACACACTAAAGTGCTAGCAAGATCAATCGACGGATGAATTTAGCAAAAAAAAGTGATTAATTCCTACAAGTGCACTACATAGCTGACCATGCATGCTACATAGAGGATCCATCTCCACGGCGAGCATACAAATGGAAGAAACTACACCCAACAACTCTCTGCATCTCAGCCACTGGAATGTTACTTTAGATACCTGCAGAACAAGCAATACCACCTGTCAAACATATATGTACTATAAGAAAGGTGTGGTATCTCCCGGGTGTCCCTACACCCTCATGAACAGTAAACTTTAAAAAAATCTGAAACTTTGTGACAACAAACATGCTCACATGTTTTAGGTGCTTGTTCATTTTTGTCGAGAAATATCAGCTGATGAGCTCTACACGTGAGAAACGAAAATCAGTGCTCAAAAGCCCTCAAAACTCTGAGCAGTGAAATCTTTTTCTTGTGTAGAGCTCCTCGAATGTTTTTTTGGCATGAAAAGCTTGCAAGCATGTACAAAATTTGAGAATATTTGATGTCATGAAACTTCAGATTTTTTTTCTGTTTTTTTAATTTACTGTTCATGGAGGGCACCCGGGAGTTGAAAACCCACTCTCCTTGTCCCAATAGCGGCCCATCTCAGCCACACTTTATCAACCCCCTGTTCAGTATCCCAGCCCATTCCACTGAGAGCCCATGGTTTTCCTTTAAAAATTGATTGGACGAAAAATAAAAGAAAAAACACTATTTCTCATTAAATAAAACAAATAAGAACACATTTTATTTGCAGGGAAAGTGACACAGCAACTATGAAAGAAGTGGCAAACAAGCATTTTGTAAAATGGAATGAAGTGCAAGTGCTCTTTTTTCGTTCATATGTAATGTGCAAAAAATATAATGTATCTACGCAAACAGTAGATTTGCGCACGCAGGAAGGATTCGAGATCAAGGATGTGTACCTGGTTGCAAGAGGTTTGCACAGACTGCTTGAAACAGTGCATTTATCTACCGTCCATTAGGAGCTAGGATTCCCAAAAACAGTGGAAACTGGAAAGCGTGGAATGCAGTCATATATTTTGCCTTGTCGAAAATTCTCTATTAAGAGGGTGTTAATCATTCATTAGCAAGCTAATCATATACTATACCATAAGTATGGCAGCTATTAACAAAGGCACCAAAAAGCAGAAAACACTTACTTTACAATGATCAGCTGAGCTCTGTAAGGCTGCCTCCACTTTTCTGGACCTACTATCCACTTCACTCGGTTGGGTGGAGGCCTGGGGAACTTAATTAGCTGTGAGAGCATGTTTACGGACTAAGTCCTGTGATCAATCATCTCATTCTTCTTCAGGAAAAAACTCAAGGGACCTATGAACATAGAACATGCGTGATAACCAAGATTGTTATTTCTTTGACATGATATTATATGAAACCGATAGAGTCAGTAGAAATGTAGAATCATACAGAGTCAAAACCGAAAATGTCATTAGGAACACCGTTCGTTAGTTGTATTTTGTGTGGAAGATCGTAGGAACGTCTTACCCTGTTCGGGGCGACGACTTCGTGTTAAATAGCCAGGAGCCGAACCCTGGGGTTTGCGTACAGGTGGTTGAGATTACTACTTGGGGTACAAGGAAGATAGAGATAAACATACAAGATGCTAACAGCCTATCTATCGTAACTACAGAATCCTGGCGCACCACCTCCTCACGCAATGCCTCCTGAATATCCTGGACGTGACAATATCGAAGCCTTGACAATATGTTTAACACCCTCCCTTAATCACAACTTGCACAAGTTGAGATTACGCTTGAATTCTTCAAAACTCTTTGTGGGCAATGCTTTGGTGAAGCCATCTGCAACTTGATCTTTAGAATGTATAAATCTAATGTCCAGTTGCTTGCTAGCAACTCTTTCTCTGACAAAGTGAAAATCAATTTCAATGTGTTTTGTTCTGGCATGAAACACTGGATTAGCTGATAAATAAGTGGCACCTAGGTTATCACACCATAAGCATGGAGTCTGCTTACTCCTTATACCAAGTTCCCTTAACACTGACTGAACCCAGATGATCTCTGCTGTGGCATTTGTCAATGGCTTGTACTCTGCCTCTGTACTTGACCTGGATACCGTGGCTTGTTTCTTTGCACACCATGATATGAGATTAGGGCCAAGAAACACTGCAAAACCACCTGTTGAGCGTCTATCATCTAAACAACCTGCCCAGTCAGAATCAGAAAAGGCACTGACAAGAGTGGATGGTGACTTGCTGAATGTGAGACCAGTGCTTAAGGTACTTTTAACATATCTAACAATACGCTTAGCAGCAGTCCAGTGAACAGTAGTGGGTGCATGAAGAAACTGGCATACTTTGTTAACAACAAAGGAAATATCTGGTCTGGTGAGTGTCAAGTACTGGAGTGCACCTACCAAACTTCTGTAGTTTGTGCTATCCTCTTGATTCAGAAGATCTCCTTCTAAGAGAGACAGTTTGTCAGAGCTAGACAGTGGAGTTGATGATGATTTACATCCTTGAAGACCAACTCTTCTAACTAGATCAGTTGCATATTTCTCTTGGGACAAGTGAAGGTCATCTCCATGTTTCTTCACTTCAATCCCTAGGAAGAAATGTAGATCTCCCAGATCTTTGAGAGCAAACTCACCACTTAGGTCTTTTAACAATCCTGTCACTGCCTCATTAGATGAACTTGTAACAATGATATCATCAACATAGATAAGTACAAATATAGATGTGTTTGACTTATTGTAAATGAATAATGAGGTGTCAGCCTTGGAAGGAGTAAAACCAAGTGCTTGAAGTTTGTGACTAAGACGTGAGTACCATGCTCTGGGAGCCTGTTTCAGCTCATAGATAGCTTTATCAAGCTTGCACACATATGAGGGTGACTTTTTATCTTCAAACCCAGGAGGTTGTTTCATATAAACATCCTCTTCCAGAACACCATGAAGAAACGCATTCTGCACATCTAGCTGTCTGAGGCTTCATCCCCTGGAAACAGCAATTGACAAAACAAGACGAATTGTGGCAGCTTTGACAACAGGACTAAAGGTGTCCTCATAGTCAAGACCATATCTCTGCTTAAAACCCTTTGCAACAAGCCTAGCTTTGTAACGATCTATGGTTCCATCAGATTTTCTTTTAATTCTGAAAACCCACTTGCAGTCATGAAGTTTTTACCAGCAAGCAGGCTTAATTACATAAACAAACCATGCATGACGATGACGGGCTGGATCATTGATCTTTGATTAGTAGTTGGCCTGGTTAGTGCGTAGTGGATCAGTGAGTAAACTAGTAGTGTTACTTGGCAACTTGTGCTTAGGACCACCACTAATACAGCCAAATTGAATCTCATCACTACAATACTTCTCTGTACTTTTAATCAATCGGGGATCGAAGCTACTAATTGAAAACCTGCATGTTCATGTAACATCACTCGAGCCCAAGCCCCCATTCTATTAGAAGATATACTAGGTTATGTTTCTTTTGCTTTTAAGGCGCGCTTGCTGAATTGCTATTATTAAACTTTGTATATATAGATGATAAATTCATCGCTCAAATGGATGTATAGCACTAGTGCTTTGCATCTCTTAACGAGGCGTTCGGCGTCTCCTTTCGCCGTTAGCCAGAAGAAACCTTGCCTAAAAGCTTTGGCGACAAGGGATCTTGGCTGTGCGTGGTGTCCACAAGAGCCGGAATGGATTTCCCGCAAAAGTGGCCGTCCTTCGTCGGGTGATATACAGCGCTGAAATATGCCTGAGATGCTACGTTTGTACAGCTGTCCGCCAATGACTGTATATCCTTTACATCGACGAGAAAGTTGTCGTCTTTCCACCTCATCGTCAGGTTCTCCCCTCTTCAATATGAAGTTCAGGTATGGTGTTGTCCAATCTGGAATTACCAGAAAGACGCTATTTCTTCTGAGATGAGTGGGTACTTGACGTCTTCGCCTTTGATAGACGGAGCGTACAAATGCTGCAAGAACACATCTTTCGGCAAATCTGCCCTTTCGGATCCAAGTCGAGCCAAGGCATCAGCCGTCCAGTTTTCTTCTATGTGGACATGCTTGACTTTAAATCCGAGAAAACATATGGCGAATTCGTCGACTATTCGCCGATATTCCGCCATGATGGGGCTTTTGGCATCCCATGTTTGATCGACTTGCTGCTGCACTAGGTCTGAGTCTCCGTAGCACAATATGCGCTTAACTCCCAGATCCTTTGCTATGTGCAGCACGTGCAGGAGTGCCTCGTACTCTGCTACGTTATTTGTAGCGTTGAAGTGAATCTGAAGTACGTAGATCAGGGTGTCGCCTTTTGGTGACTTTAAGACGACACCAGCCCCCGAGCCCTTCTTCATCTTCGATCCGTCGAAATGCATTATCCAGTACTCCGACTCCGGGAGAGGCGTCTTGTCCATCACTTCTGTCCAATCTGCTATGAAATCCGTCAAAACTTGTGACTTGATCGCCGTTCTTGGCTTGTAGTTGATGTCAAAGGCGGCAAGCTTTATTCGCCATTTGGCGACTCGTCCCGTGGCATCGGCGTTGTTGATGATATCGCCTAATGGCACTTTACTAACCACCGTGATGGAGTGTCCTTGGAAGTAGTGCCGAAGTTTCCTTGAGGCGGAAAATACGCCATACGCCAGCTTCTGGTAGTGCGGGTAACGCTGCTTCAACTCTGAGAATACTTCACTTAGGTAATATACCGGATGCTGATCCGAGATTTCCTGCGTTTCTTCTTTCTTCCGCTCCACCACGATGGCAGCGCTGATGACCCGGGTAGTTGTTGTTAAATACAGCAACATGGGCTCGTCGTCTTTTGGCGCCGCGAGTACTGGTGCTTCCGAAAAAACCTGCTTCAACAGCTGCAAGGCTGCATCCGCTTCATCCGTCCAGATGAATTTATCCGACTTTTTGAGTAGGCGGTACAGGGGCAACGCTTTATCACCTAGCCGGCTAATGAACCTGCTGACGGCGGCTGCAGAACCTGTTAACCTACTGGCCTCTTGATCTCTTGGATCGCTTTTATATTTTCTGGGTTTACTTCAATTCCTCTGTGAGAAATAATAAAGCCCAGAAGCTTGCATGTTGGAACCCCGAAAACGCATTTCAGCGGATTCAATTTTATTTTGAAGGCACGGAGACTGGCGAATGTCTCTCGCAGGTCATCGAGCAATTTGTTTTTAGTTTTCGACATAACTGCGATGTCGTCGACATAAACATGGACGTTTTGTCCTATTTGCTCGGCTAAGCACTTCTGCATGCAACACTGGTACGTAGCTCTGACGTTCTTCAAGCCGAAAGACATGGTTATGTAATAGTACGTGCCATAAGGCGTAATGAAGGAGGTTTTTATTTGGTCGGATTCCTTCATCTGTATCTGGTGGTAGCCGGAATAAGCATCCAAAAAATACAGTAATTCAGAACCTGCAGTAGCATCTATGACTTGGTCGATACGTGGCAGCGCGAAAGGATCTTTCGGGCAAGCCTTGTTCAACCCAGTATAGTCTATACACGTTCTAAGAATTTTTGTATCTTTCTTTGCAACTAAGACGGGATTAGCAACCCAGTCAGTCCAGATAACTTCGCGGATAAATTCCGCGGCTAAGAGACGAATAATCTCCTTTTCGATGGCTTTCCTTCGTCGATCATCGAAGCGTCGAAGTCCTTGCTTCACCGGCTTTGCGTCAGGGTGAACTTTGAGGGCGTGCTCAGCGAGTTCCCGGGGTACGCCTGGCATATCTGAAGTTTTCCAGGCAAAGATATCCCCGTTCTCATGGAGGAACTCGATGAGCGCGCTTTCCTATTTGTCATCCGTGCCGTCGCCAATGGTAACTTGCTTTGTCGGATCGTTCGGATCAACGTTCACCTTTTTGGTGTTGGCTGCAGTGCTGAAAGCTTCCGGCATTTTCAGCGATGTCTCTTTGGCGACGGGGACTTCGTCAACATTTACGTCTTTGGCGAGTTCCTTGAGTTCTTCTTGACGAATAACTCTTTCGGCACAAAGCGCGTTTTCCAGCTCGCACTCTTTCGCCATCTTGAAGTCGCCTTCCACCGTTATTATGCCGTTTGGACCTGGCATTTTCATCTTGTTGTACAAGTAATTAGGGCACGCCAAGAATTTGGCGAAAGCTAGCCTGCCAAATATGGCGTGATAAGCGCTATCGAACGGAACAACCTCGAAGGTTACATCCTCAGTCCGGTAATTGTTCTCTTCTCCGAACGTGGCCTCAAGCGAAATTTCGCCTAAAGATGAGGCGGAATGTCCGGGAACGATGCCGTGAAACTTGACATTGCTTGGATGAAGCTGTCTTGTCGAAATCTTCATCCGTTTGAGTGTACTTAGGTAAAGGATGTTGATGCTTGCATCTCCATCCATCAGCACCTTCCTGAGCTGGTAGTCCGCCACAATTGGAGCTACCACTAGGGCGTGACATCCAGGATCAGGTACCCGTGGTGGGTGATCACTCTGATCCCAGGTTATCCGGGCATCTGTCCACTTTAAGTACTGTGGTACAGCAGGCACAGTTGCATTAATCTCCCGGAAAGATTGCTTGATCTTCCGAGCCGACGGGGTGGCCAGGAAAGTGAGGTTGACTACCTCTTGGATTTTCGGGAATTTCGACCCGACTTTGCGTTGCTGCGTCTGTTGCTGGATCGCTTCATCCGTGTCTGACTCACTGGACTCTTCCCCATCTTCTTTCTTCTTCTTGTTGAACTTGCGTTTAGCCGATTTCCCCTTGTTTCCATTGTTCCCAGGGTTGGCTTCTTGCGCGATATGCTTGTTGAGGCGACATTGGGCATTGGTGTGCGAAGGCGTACCAAAGCGCGAGTGGTGGGCACACTGTTCGTTCTTAAGTTTATCCCAGTTTTGCCGAAGGTTGTTCATCTTGGCTTCGCTGTCTTCTTTGCTACTTCGCCACTTATTCCCATTGCCTTGCCCGCCTTTAGTAAAGGCGGCATTAACTTCTGCTGGTCTGTCTTGGAATTGCTTTTTGTTGGACCGCGCCTTACGGGTGCTTAGCCTGTAATAGTCGATGCCGAGGCTTTTCGCCTTAGCCCTTGAGTCATCGTCTGCCGCGGCAAAGGTGTTCGCCACTTCCAACATATGACCCAGATCTTGTGATTTGGCGGATTGAACCATGACGCGTACCATGTCGGGGCTCATGCCTTCGAGGAATGCGTGCATAGCTTCCGCCTCTCCAACGCCTTGGCAGACGTTCTTCAGGGACACCCATTTTCCAATGAAGTCCTGGGTAGATTTGTTCGGCTCTTGCCGGCAACGCTTAAGGTCATTAATACCTTTAGGGCGTTTATATGTTCCTCGGAAGTGTTGAACAAACACAGCGGCCATTTCTTCCCAACTGTGGATGCTTCTTTCCGGCAATCCGTCAATCCACGTCCTGGCTCCATCTTCAAGCATGAACGGAAGAAATCGCACAGCCTCAAGGTTTGATCCGTTGTTAATTTGAACAGCGGTAAGATAATCAGCTAGCCATTGGTCGGGAGTGGCAGATCCGTTGTATTCTCTGTAAGTGCTGCTTACTTTGCTGAATCCGGTCGGCAATGTAATATGCCGGATGTTATCAGCAAAGCAAGATGGGCCGAAGTAGACTGCGTCTTTTGCTGCCCTTGTCTCGTTTAGCCGGGTTCTTGCGTCTGAGTTCGCCGCTCTTGCTCTTTCGACGCTATGGTGGCTTCCACTTCGTCGGGAACCTTCAGGCCTTTCTTCGGCGTTGCGCTCCCGGCTTCTGCCTCCATGAGATCGTGGCGGCGTTCTTGCCCGGTGAGCGTTTTCGGCTCCGCGGGAACGGCGAGGTGAGCGTGATCTATCCCGGCTGTTGGGATGTTTGTACTTGTCGCCCTGCGCAGCTTTCTCCTTTGGAGGTGGCATCTCTTTGTGATCCTCCTTTCCGCGCTTTCTGTCGCGGTGCCTTTCCTCATCGCGAGGGTCTTTTCGTCCCGCTCTGCTGTTATGGCGTTTTGCAGCTGCGGCGAAGTCGTAGTCCTCGTGTGCACGTTCTTTCCCGTCTTTACCATGACTAGAGCCTGTGCGCGACACGGCGTCGAAATCCTTCGGCTTTTTCTTCGGGTCTGTTAGACTGTATAGCCTCTGTATGCATACGTGTATATTGTAACGTTGTATCCCACTCATTATATATATGTGATAGGCCACCCCTAGAGGGTTGTGCCGGTTCCCCCCTAAACCTATTGTCTTACATGGTATCACGCTAGGTTACGTACGCTTCCGTCAAAACCCTAATCACCCGCCGCCGCCGCCGCCGCCGTCGCTGCCCCGCTCCTGATCGCGTCGCCGCCATGTCTTGCGCTGCCGCGTCCGGATCCACTAACGCCGGTTTCCTGCCGGCCTCCCTCGCGGCGCTGCTATCCCGGCCGCTGGACGCCGCCGCCATGCAGTCTCCGCTCGGGACGAGGAGCGTGGGCTCCCTCTTCGCGATCCCGCCGTCGGCCTTGTCGCCCGGGCAGGCGCTCGCGGTGCACACCGCCGCCGCCTCGTCCGCCTCTTCTGCCGCGGTCGCCGTCCCGCCTCTACCGCTGGTGGCGCCCGCGTCCGTCCTGATGGCGGGGCTTGCGGCGTCGGCCCCGGTCGCAGCGCCATCTGCTCTCGCGCCGTTTGCGCCTCTGGCCACATCCACGGTGCCGCCGACTGTCTCTACAGTGTCCTCACCTCAGGCAGTCTCCTCGATGGAATCGCAGCCGCCGCCGCCGTTTCACTTCGGCCATCTCATCACCATCAAGTTGTCGTCGGACAACTACATCTTCTGGCGTGCGCAGGTTCTTCCGCTCCTTGGGAGTCATTACCTGCTTGGCTACGTCGACGGCTCTCTCCCTTGCCCCCCCCCCCCCCCCCCGCGCTGTTGGACAGCGTGCACGGTCCGGTCTACAATCCAGCCCACCGTGTTTGGACGGGGCAGGACCAGGCGAACCTCTCCTCCATCCAGGGGTCGCTCTCTCCGGCTGTCGCTGGGCTTGTCGTCTTCGCCAAGACATCTCATGAGGCATGGACTATACTCGAGCGCTCGTTTGCGGCGCAGTCACAGGCTCGTGTCTCCACGCTTCGTCGTCAGCTTGGCGAGTGTGAGAAGCTCGACTCCACGGCCACGGAGTTCTACAACAAGGTCAAGGGCTTTGCTGACACGTTGGCCTCCATTGGACAGCCGCTCACCGATTCTGAGTTCAACTCCTTCATCGTCAACGGGCTCGACGAGGAGTATGATGCTTTGGTCGAGATCATCAACGAGCGGGGCAACTCGACCCCCATGATGGCACATGAGGTCTACTCCCGCCTCCTCCTCACCGAACAGCGTGTCGAGGCGCGCCGTGCCAAGGCCAGTCACGGCCCCCTCTCCGCGAACGCCGCCACCAAGGGTGGCCGCAACTCGTCTAAGGCGTCGCCCCCTGCATCGTCTTCGTCACCCTCGGCTCCTCCCCCGTCCGCAACCCTACCAGGGGCTGGTGGTCGGCGTGTGTGTCAGTTGTGTGGCATTGAGGGGCACTGGGCCTCTAAGTGTCACAAACGCTTTCAGCGGAGTTTTCTTGGCCTCGGCATTGACGGCAAGGACACACGCAACTTTGCGCGTCAGGTTGCCATGGCTGATCGTCCGGCGCCGCCGAAGCAACAAGGACACACTCAGTCCTACTCCATCGATCCCCACTGGTACATGGATTCTGGGGCAACGGAGCACCTGACGAGCGAGATGGGGAAGCTTCACACTCGTGAACCCTATCATGGCCCTGACAAGATCCACACCGCCAATGGAGCAGGTATGCACATCTCTCATATTGGTCAAGCATCTCTTCTCACTAGACATGCAAATAGGAGTCTTCAGCTTCGCAATGTTCTTAGAGTTCCATCCGTGACACGTAATCTTCTTTCAGTTCCTAAACTCACACGTGATAATAATGTGCTTTGTGAATTTCATCCTTTTGATCTTTTTATTAAGGATCGGGGCACGAGGGACATTCTTCTTAGCGGGCGGTTGTGCCAGGGCCTCTATCGTCTCGAGCATCCTGGTGTCGCTCGCGTTTTCAGTGGAGTTCGGGTATCTCCGTCACAGTGGCATGCTCGTCTTGGTCTCCCAGCCACACCTATCGTCCGTCATGTTTTGCGTCGTCATGAGCTTCCTAGCATGTCTAGTAATAAAGATGTAGCAGTGTGTGATGCTTGTCAGCAGGGGAAGAGTCATCAACTTCCTTTTTCGGAGTCTAGTCGTGAGGTGAAACATCCTTTAGAACTGGTGTTTTCAGATGTATGGGGTCCTGCTCAGACTTCTGTCAGTGGTCACAATTATTATATCAGTTTCATTGATGCTTATAGTCGTTTTACCTGGCTTTATCTTATTAAACGTAAATCTGATGTGTTCGATATTTTTGTTCAGTTTCAAACACATGTTGAACGCCTTCTCAAGCACAAAATTGTTCATGTTCAGTAGGACTGGGGGGGCGAGTATCGCAACCTCAACTCCTTCTTTCAGTCGCTTGGGATCGCTCACCGTTTAGCATGTCCACACACACATCAGCAGAATGGTTCTGTAGAACGTAAGCATCGTCACATTGTTGAAACTGGTCTTACTCTTTTGGCCCATGCATCGGTTCCGTTTCGTTTTTGGAGTGATGCTTTCACCACTGCATGCTTTCTCATCGTTTTTGGAGTGATGCTTTCACCACTGCATGCTTTCTCATCAACCGTACTCCCACTCGTGTTTTGAACATGAAGACTCCCATTGAAGTTCTCCTTAATGAACAACCTGATTACACTTTCTTCAAGGTTTTTGGGTGTGTTTGCTGGCCGCATCTCCGTCCATATAACAAGCGCAAGCTCGAGTTTCGCTCCAAGAAGTGTGTCTTTCTTGGCTATAGCTCTCTTCATAAAGGATACAAATGTCTTCATGTTCCCACTAATCGTGTCTATATATCTCGGGATGTCGTGTTTGATGAGCATGTTTTTCCCTTCGCCAAACTTCCTGTGTCCACCGCTGAACCACCATCCATGCATTCATCCTCTATTGCCTCTGACCAATTTGATGATGTTGCATATTCTCCTATATTGTTGCCTAATCATGGTGCAGGCACTGGACGTGGGGCTCGCTTGGAAATTTTAGAGGCGCCATCGCCTCCTTCGTCGCCATCGCCTTCATCGTCGGCACCACCAGTTGTGCACGTCGATCATATGGCACCATTGCATGGCCTCGGTTCCCGTGCCCGTGCACAACCGCTCGATGCCCCGGTGCTGCTGCCCGCTTCATCGCCCCTGGCCTCTGGGCTGGCATCGCCGCGCGCTCGGCCCGTGACGCCGGTCACGCCCACTGCAACTGGGCCGTTTTCGCCTGCCCCCGCCTCGCCTATGGCGACTGCGCCGCTGTCACCTGGGCCGGCCTCTCCCGGGCTGTCGTCAGCGCCATGCAGCCCGGGGTCGCCTGGCTCCGGGTCTCCCGCGTCGTCGCCTGGTCCCCTGCTGACCGGGACGCTTCCGTCGCCTTTGCCCAGTCCTGCTGCTGGCTCCTCTGGCGCCTCTCTGTCGTCGTCCTCAACTTCGATGGCTCCTGCTGCTGCTCTACGTCCACATACACGCATCCGCAGTGGCATTTTTCAGCCTAAGCAGCGTCACGATGGTACAGTTGCTTGGTTGGCCGCATGCATGACTGCTGCCCTTGCGGATCCCTCCTCTGAGCCACGAACGTATCAAGCTGCTATGCGCATTCCTCATTGGAGAGAGGCCATGGAGCAGGAGTATCAAGCTCTTCTTCGCAATCAGACATGGACTCTTGTTCCTCCACCATCGCGGGTTAACGTCATTGATTCCAAGTAGGTCTTCAAAGTGAAGAAGCATTCTGATGGGTCCGTTGAGCGCTACAAAGCTCGTCTTGTTGCTCGAGGTTTTCGGCAGCGCTATGGTCTTGACTATGAAGACACCTTCAGTCCAGTGGTTAAGCCTACTACCATCAGGCTTCTTCTCTCTCTTGCCGTTACTCGCGGTTGGTTCCTTCGTCAGCTTGATGTCCAAAATGCCTTTCTCCATGGTGTGTTGCACGAGGAGGTTTATATGCGCCAGCCTCCGGGTTTTTCTGATCCGGATCGTCCTGATCATCTATGTCGTCTGTCCAAGGCACTCTATGGTCTGAAGCAAGCTCCCCGTGCATGGCATGCCCGTCTTGCCCTGGCTCTTCGTGCTCATGGCTTTGCATCGTCGACTGCTGACTCCTCACTATTTCTTCTACAGAAGCCTGAAGTTACTATGTACTTGTTGGTTTATGTGGATGATATTATTCTCGTCAGCTCCTCTCAGTCGGCTGCTACTGCCCTTGTTCGCGCTCTTGGTGCTGATTTTGCGGTCAAGGACCTTGGGAAGCTTCACTACTTCCTTGGTGTGGAGGTTACTTCTCGAGCTGATGGTCTTGTTATGACGCAAAAGAAGTACTCTTTGGATTTATTGCAACGAGCTGGGATGTTAAAGTGCAAACCAACAACTACACCGATGTCTACCACTGACAAGATCACTGCTATTGATGGTGAGCTCCTGTCTTCTGCTGATGCGACGGAGTATCAGAGTATTGTTGGTGGTCTTCAGTAGTTGATGATCACACGGCCGGACATTTCTTTTGCTGTCAACCGAGTTTGCCAGTATCTGCAGTCACCCCGTGACACTCATTGGTCTGCTGTTAAGCGCATCTTGCGCTACATTCGCTTCACGGTGGCTCATGGCTTGCATATTCGACCGACCTCCTCTGGCTGTCTTTCGGCATATTCTGATGCGGATTGGGCTAGCAGTCCGGATGACAGGCGATCTACGGGGGGCTATGCTGTGTTCTTTGGCTCTAATCTGATCGCCTGGAGTGCTCGGAAACAGGCTACTGTCTCACGTAGCAGTACTGAAGCTGAGTATAAGGCTGTGGCCAATGCTACTGCGGAGATTATCTGGGTACAGTCTTTGCTTCGGGAATTGGGTATATCCCAATCACAGTCTCCTGTTCTTTGGTGTGATAACATCGGTGCTACATACCTCTCTGCAAATCCGGTATTCCATGCCCGAACGAAACACATTGAAGTTGACTATCACTTTGTGCGTGAACGTGTCTCTCAGAAGCAACTACAGATCAGGTTCATCTCTTCCAAGGATCAACTTGCAGACATCTTCACCAAGCCATTGCCTCTACCACAGTTTGAGGCTTGCCGGCGCAATCTTACCCTTCTAGATTCTTTAGGAAGTGGCTAAGATTGAGGGAGGGTGTTAGACTGTATAGCCTCTGTATGCATACGTGTATATTGTAACGTTGTATCCCACTCATTATATATATGTGATAGGCCACCCCTAGAGGGTTGTGCCGGTTCCCCCCTAAACCTATTGTCTTACAGGGTCGTTAGCGTCGCCTTTGTGCGAGCTAGAATTTCCCGGCTCATCTGGCGAGCCACCGCCTCCTGCGGCGGTCCTACAGGCTTTGGAATCCTCGAGCAATTTTCCTGAAATTTCGCCTCGGTCTTGCTGTCGTAAAGCTTGTGCGATCAAGCCTTCGACGTAGCGATTTTTGTCTTCCGACGAGTAATGCTTAATTTTCAGGATTGCGAGGGCTGCAGTCGCGTTATCGACCGGTGTTCCGTACACATGCTCCCCTCTAGAGTTCTCTCTGGTGGGGTACGTGTTCCAATCGATTTCGTTGACCCGCCTAATAGCGGGATCTTCGTCATCGGCTTCCAGCTCGTTTAGTCGACGCTGGGTTTTCTTATTTTTGACGGAAATCCTCTCCGGGTGACGCCTATACTCTTCGTCGTCCTCCGTTTCCTTGAGGTGTTTCCGGACTTTCACCAAATTAGCCGATTGGTTGAGAAGGGCGATTCGCCTGAGCTCCAACATCTTCGGGGTTTCGTCCTTCCTAATAGGTGTGAGGAGCAGGTTCATCTCATCTTCGTCAGTCCAAACCGGCTGTTTCGGCTTAGGCGGTCGATCTCTGCATCCGCCTTCCTCGAAGACACGGGGTGGTTTATCGGCGTTAGCTGCTTTGGCGGCTGTCCGCTTCTCAGCTTTACGCCTCTTTTTCTCGGCTTCTTTGTCCTCGGCCGCCTTCTTGGCATTAGCTGCGTCATCAACTTTAGCCTGGTCGTCTTTGGCTTTAGCTTCTGCGGCTGCTGCCTCTTTGGAGGCATCACCGTCTTGCCCTCCAGCTACGGGAGAAGGCTCTGGATTCTCCTGCCCCTTCTTATCATCCTTTGGAGGGACGGTGGGTTGGGTCATCATGACCTCATGATTAGCGGCGAAAGCGTTGTGTACTTTAGACTCGAAATCGCTTCCGTCATCGGAGTCTAAAGCACCATCTAAGGTGGCGGTATTATCAGATCCAGCTTCTGAGTCCACTCTTCCGTTAATAACGGGTAAGATCGACTCAGGTTCGGAACATTCCGCCGTAGCGGCTTGGTTTGTTCCAATCATGCCGACATAATGATATCCGGCGTTTGTCGCTCCGTGATAAGAGACGGCGGTGTCATCGGCCTGGAGGCCGGATAAGATTAGATCGCGATCGGCTCCGACGTAAGTGTGGGCTAGATCGGATCCAAGTCCTGCGTCGAATCCTTCTTCGACGGGGAGGATGGCGGGCGGAAAAAATTGGTTTCCTCCGCGTAAGCCCAATGTTTCTGCCGTCATACCGATGAAGATGTTGTGGTCTCTGATCGGGAAGATGTACGCGCTGACGAGGTAGTCGTTCGCCGGCATGTAGGAGTCGTTGTCGACGATGTAGCCGCCGCTTTCGCCGAATACGGCGGTTCCGACGGTGATGGTTTCACCGATTCCGCCCAGGATCCCCTCTTGAAACGAAACTCTGGACGTAGCTGGCCCCACGGTGGGCGCCAACTGTCGGTGTATTGTAGAATTAGGCGAGCCATGCGGTGTCATGTCCCGACAAAGATCATGGGGGAGGGACATGGCGGAGTTAAGCCGGAGACGGGGGAGACGATGTTTACCCAGTTTCAGGTTAGCCGGAGCGGCTCCCTACTTACTGCTGAATCCACTATAATGGGGATGAACCCGAGGATAAAGATTACAATAGACTCGTAGCTTGTCCCTTAGGGTTTCTCCTGCCCGGCTTAATATAGAGAGCCGGGCTAGGTCTTACACTAGTAGAAAAAGGACTTTACGTGAGCCCCATTAGTCCCGGTTTGGAATCGGACCGGTACTAATGTTGTGATAGCCTGACTTAATAGGGATGATAGACTACTCATATAAATAAGGAATTCCTTCTTTTCCGGGAGCCCATTCGGAAAGAACTCCAAAGTTAAGCGTGCTCAGCTTGGAGTAATTTCAGGATGGGTGACCGACCGGAAAGTTGGTCCCGGGTGCGCACGAGTGAGAACAAAGTGCGCAGGAAAGACTAGTATTGATCTGTGGGGCCAGTCTAGATCCCGCCAGGAGTAACGACCACCGGCGGGTGTGTCCGGGGCGTTACAAGTTGGTATCAGAGCCGACCCTCACGGTTACACGGATGTTTGCGGACAGGTGCGCGGTCATGTTGTTCATGACGTTTGTGACCCGTCGTGGCACACGGCATGACACAAGTACCGGACTGGATGCACAGACGTATGTGCCAAGAGGGAACGTTCCTATGGCCCGACGAGGACGTCAGTTCCTCTGAGTGGGGGTGTATGTGATAGCCTGACTTAATAGGGATGATAGACTACTCATATAAATAAGGAATTCCTTCTCTTCCGGGAGCCCATTCGGAAAGAACTCCAAAGTTAAGCGTGCTCAGCTTGGAGTAATTTCAGGATGGGTGACCGATCGGAAAGTTGGTCCTGGGTGCGCACGAGTGAGGACAAAGTGCGCAGGAAAGACTAGTATTGATCTGTGGGTCCAGTCTAGATCCCGCCAGGAGTAACGACCACCGGCGGGTGTGTCCGGGGCGTTACAAATGTGACCATTAGTCCCGGTTCCAACGGCTAGGGGGGCGGGCATCATTAGTCCCGGTTCGTGTTGAACCTTTAGTACCGGTTCGTGACACGAACCGGGACTAAAGGGGTGGTGGCGTGCGAGAGCCAGGCTGGGGCCCCACGATCACCTTTAGTCCCGGTTCATGTCACGAACCGGTACTAGAGGCTAACCATTAGTCCCGGTTTGTGTAACGAACCGGGACTAAAGATGCTCCTATATAAACCCTTCGTCCAGCCCTAGCTCTCAGTTCTTCCCCTTTCCTCTCCTCTCTGTTCTTCCCCTCTTCCTCGAGCTCATCCTCCATTTTTGCCAAAATTTGTCAAGATTTGGAGGCACCCCATCCATCCAAGTGTTCACAAAGGTTAGCAACTTTGTCCTTTCATCTCTCATTGCTAGATTAGCTCTTGCAATGCTCTATAAGTATAGTGATTTGTGGGTTTTAGTTTGGGAGTATTTATATGTGGTAGTTTATTTGATTTATATGCAATTTGAGCTCAAATTAACTTCTTAGTTTGGATGTGTAGGTGTGGTTTACTTAGTGCCTTCCCGTCCCCGTCCTAACCACCGTCGATCGCCCGCACCGTCCCGTCGCCGGCACCACGTTGGTGAGCCTCTTGTTCTTATCCTTTTTATAAAAAGAAAATCATGTTTGTGTGATTTAGATAGTTATTTGTATAATTTTCTTACCCGTACGTTGTTTGTTATACATAGTGGCATGGTTTTGATATCCGTCCCCGTGGGCCCTCGTCCGGTTTATGATTCGGATGTGGTATATTCTCTTTTGTAACTATTTGTTGCATTTCGTGTTTATGACAATTATGCCCATCAAGTTGACATAGATATTTTTATCTAGGAGGTATGTGAACCGGAAATTGCAACCTACCCTCTTGTCGAGAAGTTAAATTTAGTTGAAAAAGAAAACGAGTATTTGAAAGAAAAATTGAAAAGAATTGAAGAAGAGAAGATGAAACTGGAGTTGTATGTTGCCGATGTCGTCGATGATCACAAGATCAAGATGGATGCAATGCGCTTGAAGATTAGAAAATTTAAAAAATATGCCATTGATAGTGAGGCTTGGTATCACTATGCTGTTGGATCAATTGTTACCTTAGTTGCGATCTTGATCGCATTTGTTGTTGCATTTAAATGCTTTAGCTAGAGAGTTTGTATGTTGTTTTATGAGAACAAGTGTGTATGAACTTTATGTATGGACTTGTATTAATTTGGTCTTTTCGGTGTTGTGTAATGAAGATGAGCCGGCAATGGATGTACGATGACCGATGCTCTCCCCAGTTCATTAATGGCGTGCGTACTTTTCTGGTTGCGGCTGAGGCAAACAAGCGGGCGGATGGTTTTATGTATTGTCCATGTGCTGGCTGTAAGAATGATCGAAATTACTCTAACTCAAGAACCATTCACGTCCACCTGTTTGAGTCCGGTTTCATGTCCGGCTATAACTGTTGGACCAAGCACGGAGAAAGAGGGGTCCTAATGGAAGAGAATGAAGAAGAAGAGGATGACGACAGCTATCCTGGCCATGGGTTCCCTGAATACGATGGTACAACAATGGGGGAAGAAGCTGAGCCGGCAATGCGGGAAGAAGCTGAAGAAGAGGCATCAGATGAGCCCGCTGATGATCTTGGTCGGGCCATTGCCGATGCAAAGAGAAACTGCGCAAGTGAAAAGGAGAAGCTGAAGTTGCAGCGCATGTTAGAGGATCACAAGAAATTGTTGTACCCAAATTGCGAAGATGACAAGAAAAAGCTGGGTACCACACTGGAATTGCTGCAATGGAAGGCAGAGAATGGTGTATCTGACAAGGGATTTGAAAAGTTGCTGATAATGTTAAAGAAGAAGCTTCCAAAGGACAACGAATTGCCCGACAGTACGTACGAAGCAAAGAAGGCTGTCTGCCCTCTAGGATTAGAGGTGCAGAAGATACATGCATGCCCTAATGACTGCATCCTCTACCGCGGTGAGTACGAGGATTTGAATGCATGCCCGGTATGCGGTGCATTGCGCTATAAGATCAGCCACGATGACCCTGGTGATGTTGAGGGCGAGCGCCCCAGGAAGAAGATTCCTGCCAAGGTGATGTGGTATGCTCCTATAATACCACGGTTGAAACGTTTGTTCCAAAACAAAGAGCATGCCAAGTTGATGTGATGGCACAAAGAAGACCGTAAGAAAGACGGGAAGTTGAGAGTACCCGCTGACGGATCGCAGTGGAGAAAAATCGAGAGAAAGTGGAAGGACTTTGCAGATGACGCAAGGAACGTATGGTTTGGTTTAAGTGCAGATGGCATTAATCCTTTTGGGGAGCAGAGCAGCAATCATAGCACATGGCCTGTGACTCTATGTATCTATAACCTTCCTCCTTGGTTGTGCATGAAGCGGAAGTTCATTACGATGCCAGTGCTCATCCAAGGCCCCAAGCAACCCGGCAACGACATTGATGTGTACCTAAGGCCATTACTTGAAGAACTTTTAGAGCTGTGGAGTATAGAAGGTGTACGTGCGTGGGATGAGCACAAACAGCAGGAATTTGACCTGCGAGCGTTGCTGTTTGTAACCATCAATGATTGGCCTGCTCCCAGTAACCTTTCAGGACAAACAAACAAGGGATACCACGCAAGCACGCACTGTTTAGATGATACCGACAGTATATATTTGGATAAATGTAAGAAGAATGTGTACCTGGGACATCGTCGATTTCTTCCGAGCATGCATCCCGTAAAAAAGAAAGGCAAGCATTTCAAAGGTGAGGCAGATCACCGGAAGAAGCCTCGCCACCGTACTGGTGATGATATACTTGATATGGTCAAGGATTTAAAAGTAATCTTCGGAAAGGGTCCTGGCGGACAATCTGTTCCGAATGACGCTGAGGGACGCGCACCCATGTGGAAGAAGAAATCTATATTTTGGGACCTATCCTATTGGAAAGACCTAGAGGTCCGCTCTGCAATCGACGTGATGCACGTGACGAAGAATCTTTGCGTGAACCTGCTAGGCTTCTTGGGCGTGTATGGGAAGACAAAAGATACACCGGAGGCACGGGAGGACCAGCAACGTATGCACGGAAAAGACGGCATGGATCCAAAGCAGTATCAGGGTCATGCCAGCTACGCTCTTACCAAAGAAGAGAAGGAAATCTTCTTCGAATGCCTGCTCAGTATGAAGGTCCCGTCTGGCTTCTCGTCGAATATAAAGGGAATAATAAATATGGCAGAGAAAAAGTTCCAGAACCTAAAGTCTCATGACTGCCACGTGATTATGACGCAACTGCTTCCGGTTGCATTGAGGGGGCTTCTACCGGAAAACGTTCGATTAGCCATTGTGAAGCTATGTGCATTCCTCAATGCAATCTCTCAGAAGGTAATCGATCCAGAAATCATACCAAGGTTAGAGAATGATTTGGTGCAATGTCTTGTCAGTTTCGAGTTGGTGTTCCCACCATCCTTCTTCAATATCATGACGCACGTCCTAGTTCACCTAGTCGAAGAGATTGCCATTCTGGGTCCTGTATTTCTACACAATATGTTCCCCTTTGAGAGGTTCATGGGAGTCTTAAAGAATTATGTTCATAACCGTGCTAGGCCAGAAGGAAGCATCTCCAAGGGCCATGAAACAGAGGAGGTCATTGAGTTTTGTGTTGACTTTATTCCTGACCTTAAGCCGATTGGTGTTCCTGAATCGCGGCATGAGGGCAGACTGGGTGGAAAAGGCACGCTAGGAAAGAATTCAGTAATTTGCCATGACGGGCATTCTTGGGTGCAAACACACTACACAGTTCTACAAAGCTCCGCCTTGGTGGCACCGCGTCAGCCGACTCCTCCTCCTCCAAGTCCGGCACCGCGTCAGCCGACTCCTCCTCCTCCAAGTCCGGCACCGCGTCAGCCGACCCCTCCTCCTCTAAGTCCGGCACCGCGTCAGCCGTCTCCGCCGCCTCAGCGGGCTCCGCCGCCTACGCAAGAGCGGAAGAGAGGCGCCGCAGCTACGGCGGCTAGCGGTACAACAGGCAAGAAATGCAAATATGGTCCAAGCCTCCAGCCTCTTCCGAAATTGCCTTACCACCTGACTGAGGAGGAAACCAAAGCCGAAGTGGCTGCCCAATTGAAGTCCCATTTTGGACCGAAACCGCCCCCGCCGCCAAAGGAGAAAGTACCTGAGGATGTCATACAACACTTTATTGATAATGCTCAACCGGCTGTCAAGCATACGGACTCAGACTATGAGCGCTGTATCAAGAAGTCATATCAGGCACAACAAAAGAAGGAGTCGAGCTCGAGCTCGAGCCAAGCAGTTGGCAAAAAAAGCGGGAAAACGGTTCCCCAGCTGGGAGAATAGGCAGTGCAATCGATCCCCCCGCTCATTGTACAAACACATGTGAGTACCGCCCATCAGCTGGTAATAACCGATGATCATAAAAGGCAGGCTAAAGAGGCCGGTCTCACTGTTGAACAACTCCTAGGCACCGAGTAACTCCCCGTGTTTAAAGAGGAGGAACTAAAATGGAAATATGTCCGCGGCCAACCTCTGGTCAAGCCTGAGCAGGTCCCGCTTCTACCAACGAGAATGTACAATTTGCATAAGTGGTACATGAATGAAGCAGCAAAGACCGATCGAGAGTCCCTCATGGTGAAAGTCAAGGAAAAGCATTACTTCCATGCAAAAGATTTGTGGGTTGAGTTTGAAGAGATGTTTCAGTTATTCAATCAAGACGCACTTGACAAATCTATCGTCTGTTGCTATTGTCTGTAAGTGATTTCTTTCTGTAATTTAAGTCTCTAGCTAGCTGTGCTCGTTCATTACCTATAATTATCCTCACTATATTCTTTTCTGTGGTATTATGCAGAATGAAGATTGATGAAATGGAAAAAGCTCGACGCTATGGCATTGGGTTCATTGACCCAAATACGATTAATCAAAATACCTGGTCAACTGAATGGTCGAGAGAAGACACAAAGATCAGCTTGCTAGAGTTTTTGAAGCGACTAAGCTCCCGACCAGAAATACTACTTCCTTACAACTTCGGGTGAGTGTTACTATATCTTGTACTACAAATTCTATTTTTGTTTACTAGATGTTAATAAGTGTAGTTGATGAGTTATGCACATGCCCGCTTAATTATACAAACATGTGCGCATGCAGTTTCCACTAGATCTTGTTAATCATTGAAGTTGACAAGGGAAAAGTTCAAGTACTGGACTCACTATATAAAGACCAATCCGAATACGAAATCGTGAAGGGGATGTTCGACAGGTAATTTCAATCATTATCGCACTATGTCGGCCTCTTTAGTTCATTTCCTGATATCAACTAATTAATAACTCCTTTATTCATTTTCTTTGCCGGCGGGCAGGGATTGGCAAAAGTTCATCAACGAGGTCCCCGGCGAATGGAAACAAAAGCTGAAATGGGTGCGACCCAAGGTAATTAAGTAGTACTTCCTCCGTCCGAAAAAGCTTGTCCCGCTAGCTACGTCCGCGCATCTCTTTAATTCTAGTTTCAATATCATTATCATGCTTGATTAATTATTATCTGATTGAATTCTATTCTCGTAAAGTGCATGAGGCAGGATCCGGGGAATAATTTTTGTGCATACTACGTTTGCGAGAACATTCGCATTATAACGTCCGAAAGTAGCAAATCTGAAAGACAACTTTGGGTACGTTTGCTAGAACACTATCCACAATTTTTTATCATGATCTAATATATACACACACAACTAATATATTCATCTTGATCTCCTTTAAAGCTGACGGAGATGCGGGATAAGCTCCTACCAACGGATCGCATATGAGCACTTCAAGAGGAAATTGCGGGATTTTTGCTCGACCAGGTCATAGATCCCAAAGGAGAATACCATTACAAGCTGTAATGCCTGCATGTAATGATCCGCAAATTGTAGGAGAAATTGTATATACCAAATTGTATATATATATATATATATATGTATGTGAATGGTCGTACGATAAATTCTATTTATATATCTATGCATAACGTGTACAGTATGTAGTAGCGTAAAATATGTTTGAAATGAAAAAGAATTAAATGGAAAACACAAAATTAAAAGGAAAAATAAACCATAATTCATAAACCCAGAATTAAATGAAATACTTTTAGTCCCGGTTGGTGTTACCAACCGGGACTAAAGGTCCTCCTCCGGCCTGGGCGCCCCACAGCAGGTGCTGACGCGTGGCCTCCTCCGGTGAGCAGGTGCTGACGCGTGGCCTCCTCCGGTGCCTTTTAGTCCCGGTTGGTGTTACCAACCGGGACTAAAGGCCCTCCTCCGGCCTGGGCGCCCCACAGCAGGTGCTGACGCGTGGCCTCCTCCGGTGCCTTTTAGTCCCGGTTGGCGTTACCAACCGGGACTAAAGGCCCCCCAGCCCCCGGCGCGAGCTCGTGCCACGTGGTGGGCCTTTGGTCCCGGGCCGTGTTGAACCGGGACTAAAGGGGGGGGCTTTAGTCCCCACACTTTAGTGCCGATTCCTGAACCGGGACTAAAGGCCCTTACGAACCGGCACTATAGGCCGATTCTGCACTAGTGTTACAAGGCAGATCCTACCGTCTATACACTAACCTAGATCTAAACGGACACGATTATCCGGCTTCTTCTCCAAGCCGAAATCTTCCTTGTTTCCGTCTCCTCCACGCCAGGCCAGGTTACCGCCTTGTGCTTCAGCCTGCTGGGCCGCCCTGCAAATTAAAGTTGGGCTTTGCAACCACTTAGGTCATCCTGGCATTCCGGTTTATGGCTATGCCGAGATGCACCCCGTTCGGCATAACCTCGACAAGGATTAGGGAGGCGGACATCCACAGTTCTACGGCCGCCCACGCGCCAAACCAGCCATGCCCAGAAAAGGTTAAAACCTTTGTGTTGTCAGGTTCAGCCTGTAAGTGGGCATGTCCACGGCTTGCCGAACGTGCCCGTTTGTGTTACACGGGACGCCCGTTTATGCCCACTTAAAATTTGGAGATTATGCGGCGTCCGCCAATACCCACTTACATTCATACTTTAAGCGGTCTCCAACGAAGATTCTCTAGCATTTGCTCTCTTGTTACCTTGCTGAGCAAGCTCTGCTTAGCAAACTGAGCACTGGCTGCAACGACGAGCATTCTAAACACTCCAGCTCACAGGAACGGGTGTTCAAGAAAATTCGGCAGCTGCCGGAGATAGCTGGAGGAGACAGCGGAGGATCACTTAGGCCCCGTTCGGAAGTGATCCTGCTTCCCGAAGTGGCCAGCTTCTCGCGGGAGCTGGGCGAGCTGGCTTCTCGCGGGAGCTGGGCGAGCGTTCGGCTGGACGAGCAGCTCGTCCGGATCCGGAAGGTACTAATGATTGATCACTCTCCAAAGGCATGGGACTCCTTCTAGCTAAAGTCAAGACCTCTCCAATCCCATTTTCAGTAGCATTATAATTTATATCATTAAGCAACGTAGGACCATCATCTAGAGCATTATCATATAAATTTTCTAAGCAAATTTCCTCATTATCATAAATATCAATAGTAGGGACAAATAGAGGATTATCATAAGATTTATCAAAATAGCAAGGATTATCATAAACAATAGTTGGAAAATTATCAAGTTGTTTCTCTTTGTTTTTCTTCTTTGAGTCATGGAGGTTGTTACCTGTGTAGCAAGTATCAAGTTCATCAAACATAGGTATTTCATAACAATCCATAGGATCATCACATTCATCAATATAGCACTCATTCTTCATGGTGTTTATAGGCACATTATCACCATCAGAAGCAAAACATTCATTAAGTGTATCATCTTCATCATTTGATTCATAATGTTTATCATTTTTACTCCAATTATATTTTTCTTTCAATGAGAAAATTCCAATAGCTTCTCTTTCTATAGTTTCTTCCTTATGAGCTATTGGTTCAAGGCATGTAACTTTTTCGAAAAGCCAGGCAAGGCCGGGATTACAAAGCAAACTCATAAGTGCTTCCTTTCAGTTTCTTTTGCTTTAGACATAGAGACAAAGTGAAGGCAAGAACAAACTAACAAAACAAGTAAAAGACTAGAAACTAGAGAACTAATTTTTTTGTGTTTTTGATAAAGAGCAAACAAGACTAAAATAAAGTAAACTAAGCAAGAACAAAACAAAAGAAAGAAAGTGGAAGTGTGAGATTCCCCTTGCAGCAAGCTTGAAATCCCCGGCAACGGCGCCAGAAAAGTCCTTGATGGTGTAGATGATAACACACCCAGTTGGGAACCCCAAGAGGAAGGTATGATGCAGTCTAGTGGAAATTTCCCCTGATTAAAGAACCAGAGTTGAATCGAACCAGTAGGATTTTGAATTCTTGGAGAAGGTTGCTTGTTGTCTGGCACGTCAACAAGTGTGGAACCTGCACACAACACACAAACTCTCTCTTGCCCCAACTATCCGAGAAGGTTGTCAATCTTCCCGTCTTGCTGAAAACTAGAGTATTAAACGTATCGAATGTTTGGAAGTGATGAATATGAAAATGGTACAGCAAAGAAACAATGATGAAAGCTATTAAAAGGAGGTTGTAACAATGAGGAAAATAGGACCGGGGGCCATGGTTTCACTAGTGGTGCCTCTCCAAAGAAAACTAGCATGCAGGGTAAGCAAATTACAGCTGGGCAATTGACAAATCATGAAGGTATAACAATACTATTATGATGAGATGCAGTTCATGGGATCTAACACTGTAGGAATTACGTCAAGGCATATGGACCGCTATCCAGCATGCATCCATATCTAATAGTCCACCACAAGAAAGCTATCCAGCAAATCCCTTGGTACTAAGTTGCAGCAATGAAGTGATTGCTTTGTGTGCAACAGACAATTGCATTAAGTAAAGTACGTAATGTAAGCAATGGTTCCTGCCCGTAGACAAGAGAACCGCTGTTTTCTCCCTAGTGGCAACAACACATCCTCCCCCCGCACGTTTCTGTCACTCGACCGGAGGCAACAAGGAGGCATGAACCCACTATCTAGCATATAAACCCTCTCTTGGAGGTGTAAACAACTACGTGGCCAAGGTAATCATAAACACTGGAGAGTATTGCAAGACAACATTAAAAATCTATAGATATAAGTGAAGCAACTCTGTAATGACATGAACAAAATATCATAATCTCATGGTTCATCGGATCCCAGCAAACACAACATGCACAATTATATAACGGTGGTCTCGATCATGTGAGGCAGCTCACGAGACTCTAAACATGGAGGCATAACGGAGAGAACTACCAACTAGCTACTGCCATGGACCCGTAGTCCCGAGATGAACTACTCACGCATCGTCTTGGAGGCAATCATGGTGATGAAGAGGCCTCCGGCGATGATCTCCCCCTCCGGCAGGGTGCCGGAGCAGGGCTGCAGAAGCCCTAGATTGGACTTTCGAGGTGATGGCGCCTCTCTGTGGTTTTCGTGGAAAATAACTCCGTCCCCGAACTTGTTAGGGTTTAGGGCAACTTATAGGCGAAGAGGCGACCAGAGGCGGTGGCCAGGGTGGCCAGACCACCCCCAGGCGCGGCCTAGGGTGGGCCCGTGCCTGGGGGGTGGCTGGAGGCCCCCTGGCCCCCCTCCGGGTCTCCTTCGGTCTCTGTCTTCATTCCGGGTAAAAAACACCTTCCGTGAATTTTCAGCCCTTTCCGAGAATATTTCCTTCAGAACTTTTCTGAAATAGAAAAACAGCAAAAAACATCAACTGGCCTGAGGCATCTTGTTAATAGGTTAGTGTATGAAATCAACCGGAAAACGAAGGTAAATGCATAGAAAACATGTGGCATTGGATAGAAAACAAGCATGGAGCATCAAAAATTATAGATACGTTTGCAACGTATCATGCACATGACAAGCAAAGATTGGCTCCTATGTATGAGAAGGAAGAGAGCATTGGAACCAACAAAGACCTCAAGCGTGATTACAATATCATGCTTCGCATGTTCCGGTGCAACATTGCTCCTCAAGCCGGGAATGTGGATGCTATTTGAGGTGGCCTTGTCAACCTCCTTCATCATGCCTACATGTGTTCCCGTGACGGGCCAGGATTTACGGGGTTTGAGAATGATGTCATGGATTTCATCAAGTGTGAGATCTATCACACCATGACTGAGGAGAGGAAGGTACCTGTGTATGGACCATATCTGATGAAGCTGCTTCTTGACAAGGTACCAGGTCTTGCTTCTGATACTCGTCAGAAGGCTGGCACTCTCCAAGTGTTACAGGTTCACATCAAGCCCCGTGGCTATCCAGCGAGTGGGAGTGTGGGAGCTGAGGCTCCAAGGTCCAGTAGGCGCAAGAATGTTGATCCTCCTTCCCGTCTTAGTGGGAAGCAAGCTGTGCTAGAGGAATAGAAGAAGCTCACATGGTTTCAGCGCAACATCCTTTGCATGACCATTGCTGTTCACAAGGAGAACCATGAGGCTTACAAGGAAAGGAGGGAGATGAAGAAGATGCTCAAGAGTCTTCAGGATCATGCTCGGATAGTGTTTTATCCTACTGCTAGAGCTGCTGAGGTTGCCGAGTCCTCTCACACCATCCCTTACGATCCGTGGAACAGTGACAACTTTCCTTGGGGAGATTTCAGTGTGGTCTCTTCTGCCCCTTCTACTTCTCGCAACACCGGCAAGGCTTCTATGACTGAGGAACAGGATGATGATTCTGAGGATGAGGAAGACGAGGATCAGGCACATGACGAGGAGTCTGAGGATTCTGAGGGAGATGGAGATGGATATGGAGATGATGATGGGGACAACTATGAGGAGTCGGATTGATTCCTTTGGGTTACGTGTAGCATCGCCTCTTCTTTCCTTTTTGGTGTCTCGATGCCAAAGAGGAGAAGTTGCTCTTTCTAGGTTATTTTTCAGGGATTTGCAAGGGTTTGCCCGGAACACAAGCTTTTGAACTTGATTTGCCTCTTATAAGCTTGTGTATCCCTTTATCTTATTTCGATGTCGAACTTCTCGTGTTGACCATTGTGTGTGGTAAGACATATGTGTGAGACTTTGTGTCTATATCGTTATCCCGTTTATTGTCTTACCATTTTTGTGCAATTATGCTTGCTAAGGTTATATCTATTATTGCAATTGTTATGAGTTTGAAAAACATAGGGGGAGTGTTGATCCTTGTTGGTGTGTACCATTGTATTCAAATGCAATGACTTTAATTGGTGCACACATCAAGGGGGAGCCCGTCTATATTTTCTAAACTCATATTGCTCGATTATTATCACAAATACTTATGTTGTCATCAAACACCAAAAAGGGGAAGATTGAAATAGCATATCTCGCCTAATTATATTTTGTGTGTTTGATCACAACATTCGTATTATTTAACAATGTGATTTTGTTGAATAGGCCCTCTAGCAATTATTGAATGTTGGTGGTTGATTCCAAAAAGGAAGAAAAGATCAAGTGATGGATGCTGTGTAACTCCAGGCCAGAGTCTTCGGTGTCTCCACACCGGAGTCTCCGGTCTCAGGATTTCCATCATAGATGCAAAGGTGGTAACCAGTAATGATGCCTCTCCGGAATATGTCCGGAGTTTGTGCGGAATCTCCGGTGTGGCCGGAGTCTCTGGCCTGCCAGGGCCGGAATCTCCGGCCTCAGGATTTTCCAACCAGAAGACCACCCCTGCATCGCGTACTGGCATCACTCCGGAGTCTTGGCGGAGATTGGATGGAGTTTCCGGCCTGTCCGGAGTCTCCGGACGCAGGATTTCTCCGAGCCAAGTTTCCACATGCATCGCGTACTGGTGTCACTCCGGAGAGTGGCCGGAGTCTCCGGTCCATGGGCACAATCTCCGGCCCTTCGGAATCTACCCGGAGACTTCCAAGGCCGGAGTCTCCGGTGTAAGCTGCCTTCATTTCAACCTCCAACGACTAGAAATCTTGAGGGGGTATAAATACCCCTTCTTCTAGCTCAAGGAGGTTAGCTCGTCCAGCACTGAAGTCCACCATTAATGAGCTCACCTAAAAGCTAGATTTCTCCCAATCCCTCCACCCAAACTCATTGATCTTCGGAGAATTGAAGGAGAAGGCCCTGATCTACAACTTCACCAAGCCGTTCTTCATTTCCCACTCATTCACTTGAGGGATTTGAGCCTAGGGTTTCCTTGTGTGGAAAACCTAGGCATCTTGTTACTCACTTGTTTCTTGTAACAGATTGTTGGTGATTTTGGGAGCCCCCAATTCAGTTGTGGGTGTGTGCCCCAAGCTCTTTGTAAATGCACCGGATTCCGCCTCAAAGGATTCCAATAGTGGAAGGTGAACTAGGCCTTTGTGGCGAGGTTCACCGGAGAATAGGGTGAGGCCTTAGTGGCGTTGAGCAAGTCTTGTGTGGTGAAGCTCACACCCCTCCAACGAGCCGTACTCCCCTCAAAAGGAGGAACTCGGGAATACATCCTTGTCTCCGCGTGCTTTCACTTCGGTTTCCTCTATCCTTAGCTCTTTACTTGTTTCTTGTATCTTGCTTAGTATATCCTTGTCATATAGGTAAATTCACCGTAGTTGCATAATCTAGAGAATTTACCTTTGTGTCAAGCCTAAATCGAAAAAGTATTTAAAATTGGAGTAGCACCTATTCACCCCCCTCTAGGTGTCTATATGAATCATTTCAGTTGACTAGGCGCATGCTCACACCATGTTATGACTATAAACCAGTCACCTATAGCTTTGATGATCATTTAGTTTTTGACTTGTAATATCACTTCATGCTTTGATTAATAATATTTTGTCACTATGCATGATTATGGCCGTTATTGCTCTCTTCGTTGGTCGCTCCCAGTCTTTTGCTAGCCTTCACCCTGTACTGAGTATGAGCTCTACTCGTGCATCCAACTCCCTTAAACCAAAGTATTTCCAATGTTTCCACCATACCTACCTATATGTGGTATTTTACCGCCACTCCAAGTAAATTGCTCGTGTGCTACCTTTAAACCTTCAAAATTATTAAATCTGTTTTGTGTTCTTGTTTTAGCTCATGAGGAAGTATTAAGTGCTTTATTATTTTCTCATGTTTCGTGGCTTCACACTTTGACTAGCATGCATAATGTGCTAGTCCCTAATATTGCAAAAACGAGCAGGCAAAAGGGTGCCTGTCCACAAAAGATAAGCTATAACAATCACATCATATCAATCTCCTCACACTATGGACTTGAGAAATCATGAACTTAGCTTGTGCAACAAAAGGAGAATGAGGAACTTTATTGTTCTCTCTATGGGAGCTGCTCTTCAAGCCACTAAACATGAAAAGATGATAGGTCACTTAATAGCATTCGTTGACATAGACATACACCTCTCTCAAAATTATTTTCAATATCTCTGTTTTTATTTAAATAAAAAGCTCTAGCACACGAGTAATCCCTGCTTCCCTCTGCGAAGGGCCTTTCTTTTACTTTTATGTTGAGTCTCCATCTTCTTACTTTATGCACCAATTAAGAGAGCATAGTTGTCATTCTGAGTATAATGTGCATAGTCCCAAAATTTATTATTGGTTGACTCATGATTATGGTATTGCTTGTTCTCAAATTATTTGTATCTAGTCACCACTTGAACTTTGAAGGTGTCCTAGCATTTATGTTTTGCTATTCCATGAAGGACAAGCTGAATACCACTTTATTATGTTTTTCATTATGATTGAAACAAACGTATCACTTTCAATGCATTATTGCTCATTGTCTTTTATTTGTGCTACTTTTCATGTGCAACATAGTTGCTAAGTTTACATAGTTTGAATAGTATCTATCATGCCTTTGTTAAAGTACTTTGATCTCAGCTTGCAATGCTTTTACATATCGTTGATCAAGATTGTGTTGGCTTCATGTCATCTCAAAATTATTTTGTTATCACTTACCTACTCGAGGATGAGCCGGAGTTAAGCTTGGGGATGCTGATACGTTGCAAACGTATCTATAAATTTTGATGCTCCATGCTTGTTTTCTATCCAATGCCACATGTTCTCTATGCATTTTCCTTTGTTTTCTGGTTGATTTCATCGACTAACCTATTAACAAGATGCCCAGGGCCAGTTGCAGTTCTTTGCTGTTTTTGTATTTCAGAAAAGTTCTTAAGGAAATATTCTCGGAAAAGGCCCAAAATCAACGGACATCAGTTTTTACCCGGAACGAAGACAAACACCGAAGGAGACCCGGAGGGGTGCCCTGGCGCCGCCAGGGGGTGCCAGGCGCAGCCCTGGTGGCCCCCGACACCTCCTCGCGCGGCCTTTTCGCCTATAAGTTGCCCTTAACCCTAAAAAGTTCGGGGACGGAGTTATTTTCCACAAAACATGCAGAGATGCGCCGTCACCTCGAAATTCCAATCTAGGGCTACTGCAGCCCTATTCCGGCACCCTGCCGGAGGGGGAGATCGTCACCGGAGGCCTCTTCATCGCCATAATTGCCTCCAAGATGATGCGTGAGTAGTTCATCTCGGGACTACGGGTCCATGGCAGTAGCTAGTTGGTAGTCTCTCTCTATTATGCCTCCATGTTTAGAGTCTCGTGAGCTACCACACATGATCGAGACCACCGTTATGTAATTGTGCATGTTGTGTTTGCTGGGATCCGATGAACCATGAGATTATGATTATTTTTTTCATGTCATACTGAGTTGCTTACTTATATCTATAGAAAGTTTTAATGTTGTCTTGCAATACTCGCCGGTGTTTATGATTACCTTGGCTACGTAGTTGTTTTCACCTCCAAGAGAGGGTTTGTATGCTAGATAGTGGGTTCATGCCTCCTTTACATCTGTGCTCGAGTGACAGAAACGTGACGGGTGGAGGATGTGTTATTCCCCCTAGGAAGAAAACAACGGTGCTCTTGTCTACAGATGAGAACCACTGCTTACATTACGTACTTTACTTAATGCAATTGTCTGTTGCACTCAGAGCAATCACTTCGTTGCTGCAACTTAATACCAAGGGATTTGTTGGATAGCTTTCTTGAGGTGGACTATTAGATATGGATGCATGCTGGATAGCGGTCCATATTCCTTGACATAATGCCTACGATATTAGAACCCGTGAACTATATTTTGTCATAATAGTATTGTTATACGTTCATGATTTGTTAATTGCTAAGTTGTAATTTGTTCACCCAGCATGTTCGTTTTCTTTGGAGAGACACCACTAGTGAAACCATGGCCCCCGGTCCTATTTTCCTCATTGATACAACCTTCTTTAAAGCACTTTCATCATTGTTTCTTTGATGTACCATTTTTACTTTTATTGTTTTCCATCATTCGATACGTTTAATTCTCTAGTTTTCAGCAAGACGGGAAGATTAACAACATTCTCGGAAAGTTGGGGCAAGAGAGAGTTTGTGTGTTGTGTGCAGGTTCCACGCTTGTTGACACGCCAGACAGCAAGCAACCTTCTCCAAGTCTTCGAAGTCCTACTGGTCGATAAACCCTGGTTCCTTAATTGGGGGAAATTTCGCTAGACTACGTCATACCTTCCTCTTGGGGTATCCCAACGGGCGTGTGATCGTCTACCAAGCAACCATCGTTGAACCTTAACATAGATTCCCATTCCTTTCATTACTCAGATACATGTCTTGTTCGAGACTTGATCGTTGACATCTCCATGCCATGTTCAATCTCGTTACCGACAATATTATTCAACTCATTCCCGTTATCCTTCATCCCCGTGACCTAGTCACACGCTACAGGCTATTGGATGAAGTCTCACCGAGTGGGCCCAGAGTATCTCTCGATTACGTGGATGAACGAATCCCGCTCTTGACCACACGCCTCAACATATCCCATTGGAATACCTAAGATACACCTTTATAATCACCCTGTCACGGTGTGACGTTTGATGCACTCAAAGCAGCCGCAAGTGATAGTGATTAAATGAAGTCTCACGGTCTAAGTATTAGGATACTATATTTCTAAATACTGCAACTGTGAACTTCGTAATACGATCGCATTGCAATACTTATATTGGGTATGTTCATCACCTCATTCACCCAATGAAATGACTCCACTGTCAACTGACATAAATGTCACATGATCGTGAAACCTTCGTTCATCAATTACTCAGTGGACTAGTTTAATATAGAGGCTAACTAGGAACTTTGGTTATCTGATAGCCTCTAGTTGTTTACATATCACACATGTATTAATGTTTCCTATTAATATAATTATAGCATGATATGAAACTATTATAAACTTAATGAGTTATGGCATAAATTAGACCTGCGCATGGGCAGCCCGGCCCGGCGACCCAGCCTGAACCCGGCCTGAAAAACCCGGGCCGGGCCGGGCCGGGCTGTGTGGTCGGGCCGGGCTCGGGCCTGTATTGTGAGCCCGACAGTCGGGCCGGGCCGGGCTCGGGCCTACTAAATGCGCGATTTAAGCCGTGGCCGGGCCGGGCCGTTCGGGCCGGGCCGGGCTTTTCCTGCTTCGGGCCGGGCTCGGGCCTAAATTTACGGCCCGACAGTCGGGCCGGGCCGGGCTCGGGCATGGGTATTTAGCGTCGGGCTTTTTGCGGCCCGGCCCGAAGCCCGGCCCGGCCCGAGAAATGCCCAGGTCTAGCATAAATATATACCTATTTATTTGCCTCTAGGGCATAACTCCTTCATCATCCACTCACAAAAATTATTATAATGTTCTTCTTCTTTACTCTTAAGAGACTTACTAGGAAAAGGCATATGTTTTTGCACCCAAGGTTCTCTTTCTTTACTATGCTTCCTAGCAACAAAATCTTCTTTATCATACTTTTTATTCTTAGGAGGGTTTTCAGGTTCTTCTTCACTTTCTTGTTTATTAAAAGCATCATTCTTATCATTATCATTAGCATGTTCATTACCACTTTCAGTTTAAGCATCAGAAATAGATATACTATTGGGATCTTTAATAGGTTCTTTATCAGCATCATTATCATTATTATTAGCCTCTCTAATTCTTTTATGTTTCTTCTTCTTTTTCTTTTTAGGAGAGCTAACAACATATTCATCAAGCATCTGAGAGTCTTGTTCAAGCCTTTTTTTGTGTCCCTCAGGATATAGAGGATCCTGAGTGAAAGCACCACCTCTAGTTTTAACACTACAAGCTTGTTTTTTTAACTTGATCAAACATTTCAGCAAAAAAATCATTTTGCACTTTAGTAAGTTGTTCAAGTTGAGTTTGACTCGTCTCAAAATTCTTAACAAGACCTTTAACATCATTAGTAGTTCTTCCTAAAGTATCATGCAAATTTTTAATACAAAGAGAATTTTCATTCAGTTGATTTTGCACTTGCTCATTAAAATGAGTTTGTTTAACAATGAGAGCATCAAATTCATCTAAGCATTGATCAGGAGGTTTATTATAAGGGATATCACCAACATCAAATTCATAAAGGGAGTGTACCTCTACCATAGGAGGGTGAGTGGTAGGCTCACATAATGTTTCAATATGAGGTAGATTCTTGACATCTTCAGATTTAATACCCTTCTCTTTAATAGAATTCTTGGCTTATTGCATATCTTTAGGATTAAGGAAAAAAACTCCTCTCTTCTTTGGTGTGGGTAATGGTGTAGGATCAGGAATGTTCCAATCTTGATGGTTCTTGGCTATATTACCCATTAATTCTTCAGCTTCATCTGCAGTTCTTTCCTTGAAAATACAACGAGCACAACTATCCAGGTATGTCCTAGATTCAACATTTAGTCCATTATAGAATATATCAACAAGCTCGTTTTTAGGTAAACCATGGTCAGGTCTACCCTTAAGTGTAGCACAAAACCTCCCCCAAGCTTTAGGAAGTTTCTCATCCTCGAGTTGTTTGAAATTAAAAATCTTTTGTAAAGCAACATGTTGCATATGAGCAGGAAAATATTTCTTGCAAAAGATACAAGTCAAGCATTGAGGGCTCTGAATACATCCATAAGGTAAATTATCGTACCAATTCTTAGCATCATCCTTTAATGAGAAAGGAAACAATTTAACCACATAATAACCTCTTATTAATTTTTTATAAAAAAAGGGAACCAATCTCAAAAAGTTTAGTCAAATCAGCAACAACATCATCATTTTCTTTACCACAAAAAGGTTCACCTTCAACCATAGGAATAAGTGAAAGATCAATAGAGAAATAAAATTCATCATCTTTATTGTTTACAGAAGATTTGGCAAATTTAGGATCAGGAACAAACTTGTTTTTCATAGAATGTTTCTCAAGAAACTTCTTAAAAGTCTCAGGATCAGGAGAAATTTCATAGATCATATATTCTTTAAAGAATTCATCATCAAGTTCAACATTATTATCATCAAGATAATCAGGATATTCGGGTGTTTGTTCGGGTGAAGACAGCAGTTTATCAAAAATTTCAGCATGTTCAATTTCTTTAGCTTTAGCAATTTGTGTTTCTAGAAAGGAACCTAACGAACCAGAAGTATCAAGCATAGTAGAAGCATCATCAAATTCATCAGACATAGTATCAGACTCAGCAGTAATAGCACGCGAAGCATGTGATGGTGTAACAAGCTTATTAATGACAGAAGGCGAATCAAGTGCAACATCGGTGTTCAGAGTGGTACCTTGCCTTCTCTTGGAAGGTAATATAGGAAACTTTGGATCAGTGGTCTTTCCCATGATGGATAATAAATTGTAGTGAACAATATAATTCCCAAGTGAACTTATAAATAAAGCTATGCTCCCCGGCAACGATGCCAGAAAATAGTCTTGATGACCCACAAGTGTAGGGGATCGCAACAGTCTTCGAGGGTAAATATAGCCCAATTTATTTATTCAACACAAGGGGAGCCAAAGAATATTTATAAGCCTTAACAACTGAGTTGTCAATTCAGCTGCACCTGAAAAGTATCTTGCTTGGCACAATTTATTAGTAGTAACGGTGATGTAATGGCAGCAATAGTGTGATAGCAACAGTAGCAGTAAAATAATAGTAGCAATAGTAACAGCGAATCTAAACGAAGTAAACATCATTGCTAAAAACAGCGTAGGCATATGGATGGATGTACGGGCATTGCATGAATGAGATAAACCATGTAATAGACTTAACATAGGGTAGCACAAATATATAAGAGATCATCCAAGTCACTAACAATCATAGGCATGTATCCCGAAAATAGTCGTACGTGCTTGCAATAAAAACTTGCACGACATATTTTGTCCTACCATCTCGTTGCTGCGGGGCCAATTTGGAACTAATGGTAATTAAGGTACTTGTTTTGCCAAGTACCGGATCAAAGCATTAACACTCAATGGATAATGTAATCCTCAAACTAAAATCCATCCCTTTTGATATCCCAAGCTGTCACGTTTGGGGTCTCTGGTTCCAGACAATAATTGGTGCACACAACTCGTAGATATGATCCAAAACAACAATTATATTCATGAAAACATAACATTAAGTGACGAGCATTAAGCACTCCAAGTTGCAACAACGATAATTAACAACAATAGTGGATACTAGGCATCTTGCGCTAACAATCTTATGAACTATTACATGGTCAATCACATCCAATCCCTACCATCCCCTGTGCCTACAGCAGGGAATTACTCACACATCGTAGGGGAATCATGGATGGTTGATGGACAGGCATTGGTGATGACGATGGAGACGATCTCCCCTCCAATCCCCGTCCTGCTAGGGTGCTAGAACAGGAACTTCAGAGTCCCGAACTAGGGTTTCGGGTGGCGGCGGAGCTCTGTGTCGTATTTGGTAAAATCCTTTGGGGGGTCTCCGTTTCGGGGACGAAGCGACATATGTACCAAAGGGGAGCCCGAGAGGTGGCCCCAGGTCACGAGGTAACCTCCAGGCGCGGCCAGGGGGGCCGCGCTTGGCACCCCTCTCACGCCGCTGTGGCCCACCTCCAGGTGTCCTTCTGGCTCAAGGAGTTTTCCGGGGGAAAATAATTTTGGTGAATTTTTGGGAATTTTCTAGGAAAGTTGATTTCTGCACAAAAATAGACATCAAGGGTAATTCTGCTGAAAACAATGTCAGTCCATGTTAGTTTGATCCAAATCATGCAAATTGGAGGGAAAACAACAAGAAAAGTAGTTACGTTTGGGACGTATCAGTCTCCTGTAATATCCTAATGTATTAACTTTTTCCCTAATCACGCTAGGTAAAAACTCTAATGTGCAGTCAATTTATCTCTATAATCTATCGTGAGTTTCTGAACTTAAGTGTATGACCATGTTTTTTGTAATGATTTTTTGTTGTTGCTTAAGATTTTTTTTATGTGTTGCTTTTATGGGCAAGTATTTTTGCTTATGAGAATGTGTTGTTGTTGTTGTTGTTACAATATGTTCTTGTAAATTGTTGTTTAAAATGTGATATTATTAGTAATTTACGGTTATATGTTACTTTTTACAACTATTTATGCTCAATCTGATGTGTTGTAAATATGGGTAGTTTTACCCGCAGGTACCCATCTACCCTCTCGGTGACAGGTATGGGAAAAAGATGTACCCTTGAAGGGTATGGGTACGGGTGACGGGTAAATTCCTGATGGATGGGTAAGGGTATGTGGTGGCTCCAACCGTACCCATACCATGCGGGTGCCATCCCTACATAGAACCACATTCCACCCGCTCAGTTCAAATGCAACTAATCATACATGCATGTAACAAATTTAAAATCCAGGCAATTTCGTTTCATTGTTGTTTGAACTGATTTAGAGCTTTGGATAAGGCTGGGGCAGTTCGGTTGGTCAAGTCATTCAGGATTCTGTTAGATTCCATATATATATGTCACTTCAGTTCTACTTGGTAGCTACCATTCAACCTCTTCTTTACCAATTTTACCTTTTTTAGCAATTACCGCAAGATGCATCCTAAATTGAGCTTGACATTGTCCAACTATGTTTCAAACTTCACTGAAATTGTGTTATGTTACTTTACTGGTAAGAGTCGAGGATTGCAGGACAAATTAATATTTCATCCTCGAACAAAGCTTTGAAAGGAGATACTTCTTTTCTATTTAAGGAACAAAAGACCAAAGCATGGTCACTATTCAGATCACCTATTCTGCATCAATAATCATTGCTTCAATAGTTGCATGTTCAGTTTATTAGGACTCGGCAATCATATAAAAAATTGCTAACCATGTTATCGTCCTATCATAATTATGGTTTAGAATGGCCTATAAATATAGGACTAAGTAGGGAGTAGATACTAAGGAATATGCTTCCACATTATAATCACAACCAAAATATCTTAGGATCTAGCCCAAATACGGTGCTCTTATGTACCTTTGTTTCAGGTTGTCGATTATTGCCCTTTGCCATATATTCTTATCAATACCCTACAATAAGGTAGATCCTATTATGCCGAGGTACACAATGATTATTATTGAGATATGCCTTTCATACAATGCTTATCAATAACCTCCTACTGTTCATTCAGTTTTTTTGGCTGAGCATGTGTGCGCGTATAGTGTGTTTGTTCCACGGGAGCACAGTTAGGCTTTATCCTGCGTGTGTGTGCAACAAAAATGATTCAATTTTCTATGAGGAAATCTTTCACCCAAGCAATCTAAAAACAACTATCACCTAGATAATCAAAAGTTTGTAAGATATGCCTTTTTCCTATCTACACTCACGTTCAATCGTATCCTCTTTGTGTCAGTGGCGGAGGAAAACAAACAGACACTTTAAAGCACAACTTTCATAATGCAAAAAACCCCAAGTAGTTCAAACAAATTAACACTTTAATGATCATAAACACAACCACTTAATAAAATGGAAATATAAACATATTTCGATATAAGTGAAATCTAGAAACATACCGATCCTCAACTAGTTCTTTGGCATATTAAGCAAGGTACCAAAAAATGAAAGAAATGCTGGATTTCTAAACTTGACAAAATCCGAAAACCTAGCAAGGAAATTTCAACTGAGGATCCTAGTTCATACAAACTACAAAATCACAAATTACAAGCTACAAGCTACAATTGAAATCGAAACTGGACATATTTATTATAGTAAGCTATCCTTTTTTTATTATTATTTACCGCTAACCATATACTAATGTGTTCCAATTATTTTTCGTTACAAGTTTTTTTATCATTAAAAATATATTTGAGATGCGCAAATTTTATTTGTGAGATATTTTTTTTAACAAAATAAAAGACGAGCTTAAATGTGAAAAAGAAGAGAAAACGCATGTTGCATTATTATTTCTACAATTGATAAATTATATATGTATATTGTTTTGTGAATGTTGTTCTCTACTTTGAATATTATTAAATATACATGTTTTACAGTGGTTGGGCTTTTTTGGAACCGTTTGTTGATCTCAATCTAACGGCACACTAATACCTAGTACTGGGTAGTATTCGGATGAAAGTATTCGAAAGTACTAAAACTTGTGGGGCCAGTACTAATGACAATGTGGGGACGCATCTTAATGTAGGGGCATTTTAGTCCTAGGAATTTTTTCCACCCGCCGCCCCTCTCGTCCAATGCAAAACCGCCGCCATTGTCCTCCCCCTCTTCCATCACCACGGCCATCTCCTCCCTCTCCTGCATTCCAATTCCACCGCAGCCATTTCCTCCTTCTCGCCGCCGCAACTTTGCTCTTCTCCTCTTCCACATCCACCCCCCTCTTCCATCGACGCAAGAACCTCGATATGATGGAGCAGGAGATCGAGGAGATCGCCGGCGGCGACTAGGTCAAGATGGCCAGGTTGAGGGAGATCCTTTCTTGGTTTGACAACATAAGGCAGATGAACTGGATGGCAAGAAACACTCTCAAGGAAATGACGAAGGTGGAGATGAGACAGCTTTTCCCCCCGCCCGCACAACCGAGGTACGAGATCGAGATCCTCCTCTGGGCGATGGAGCAGGCGGATTCGCGCAGCGAGTGGGTCAGGCGAAGGTGGTGGGCGTTCAGATCCAGGGTAGAGCATCCACTGGATCAGGAACCCACGGTGCACGAGGTGCGGTTGCAGATTGTGCAGCCTCCAACCGAGTCACCGGAGACTCCGAAGCGCAAGAAGAGGAGGACAGTGGTCGCGACCTTGCTTCCCCGCCGTTCTTCACGCTTCCCTCGCCACTCTCCTCGTCTGAACGGCGGCGGTGCAGTTGTTTAGAGTAAGCTTCCCCACTCCTAATCTTCCTACTGCTCGTGCTTACAGTCGTGGTGGTAGTGATGATAATAGTTCAGTGAGGGAATGCTAGATGTCATTTTATTCTCAATAAATTGTATGAACATTTGAGTACGTCCTTTTGGGGGCTGGATTATGATGTATATGAACCCTAGGCTAAATTTGTATGGTTGTAGTGGTAGAATTTGATGTTCACCTGCACTTCTACTCCAATCCATAGCCCCTGGATGGCAGCGTAATTAGTCGCAAAGAATAAATTATGTTTGAGTATTGCGAGTTCAGTAGTAACTGGTACACTCTGGGTACACACTGAAAAATTTGAAACTAAAATATTTCAGTAGTGCAGTTTCAGTACACACACGTAGCCACTGAAATATTTCAGTAGTGCAGTTTCAGCACTCGCATGTAGCCACTGAAATATTTCAGTAGTGCAGTTTCAGCACACGCACGTAGCCACTGAAATATTTCAGTACACACACGTAGCCACTGAAATAGTTCAGTGGCTACGTTTCAGTGCACGCACGTAGCCACTGAAATATTTCAGCAGTGCACTTTCAGTAGAGGCATGTAGGCACTGAAATATTTCAGTAGTGCCCTGTCGGAGATCCCCCATTAAAATATTTAGGGCTTCCTAATGATTTAAAAAAAGTAGACATAAGCACTGAAATAATTTTAGTAGTGATGTTGGCTTACTCATGTTGCCGTGCTGTACAACCTTTTGCTTCACTTCATGTAAGTGCTTATTTCATGTGCTATGGCCTATATTCTGTTTACTCTCATCACAGCACTGATTTTGCATCTTGCAAAGCTCTTATTAATTCAACATTGACTTCTATGAACTCTGTATTCAAATTGGTATCCTACAGTTGTTGTGACAGATTACCTTGTCATCTTCAAATTACCATACTGTCATTTTTCCAATACCAAATGTATTCAATCTGAAATTTTCGATTACTTATATGCTACAGTTGGAAGCATGGATAGCTTGCTCAAGATGCTGGGCCTCACAATAAAAGTCCCTTGCTCAACCTCAACATCAGAAGTTGTTTTGCATTTCTAGTTGTGTACGTATTTCATGTGATGTATTTGAAGACCAGAAGTTGTTATGCATTAGAAGTTCAATCAGATAATTGTAGTACCTGCAGTCTCTGATTTGTGTTATCTGTTTTGTTTTCTGTTGTGTGTGCATGTGTGTGTGGGATCAAAATCAAATAAGGTTCTGATTCCTGTTTTCATGGCCTTGATGCTAAGTTAAGTACATGCTGGTCACACTGATCAGAGGGAAGGGTGGCGCTGGTGGGAATATTTTAGGGTTTTATCGTCGTGAAAACCCTAGAAAATCAATAAAACGTCAAAAATCAATGGAACTTGTCATGGATGCTTCTCATGTTGGTACAAGGGTGTAGAAAGAATTTAGGTCCATTTGAAGCATGTAGAGAAAAACCCGTCCTTCCAGACGGACCCTTACCTCCTACCCGAACGGCCTCCGATGGAGGAGGTCAATTTTTGTCCATCTTAAGAATGACACGAAATTTTTCAAGCAAGTGGGCATGGCCACCCCAGTCATTGCCACCATGTGAGGATGCCCAAAGTCATTTTTTGACCTCCTCTAAATCACCTCAAAATTTGCACACACGATCTCCTACTCAAACATAGATAGATTTCCAAGGTTTCACATTTTTTTGATTTTGTTTGAATTTTGTATGCCCTGCACTAGTAGAAAACAGGGCTTTGGTCCAGGCCAGGTAAGCCCATTAATCCCAGTTCACTCACGAACCGGGACCAAAGGGGGCATCGGTCCCGGTTCGTGAGGCCAGGGGGCCGGCCGGGCCTCGTGGGCCATTGGTCCCGGTTCGTCTTGACCCTTTGGTCCCGGTTCCACACACGAACCGGGACCAATGGGCCTCGCTCCTGGCCCACAACCATTGGTCCCGGTTCGTGGCTGGAACCGGGACCAAAGGGTGTCCTTTAGTCCCGGTTCCAGCCACGAACCGGGACCAATGAGAAGCCTATATATACCCCTCCCCTTGCCCGCGAGCAGAGCAGTGAAGTGCTCTATTCTTTTGGCCGGCCGTGGGAGAGCTTTGTGGTGCTCTAGCTCACCTCCTATGCACATGAGGTGTTCGATGAAATGCCCGAGCCACACTTAAGCTTTCTCCTCTCGAAGCTCCTTGTCCAAACTCCATTTTCCTCAAGATTTGTCTAGGTTTGGCGGTCCGTCCTGTCCCGTCCCCGTCCTCACCGCCGTCGATCGCCCGTGCCAATCTCGTCGCCGGCACCACCGTGGTGAGCCTCTTGATCTTATCTTCTTTCGAAAAGAAAATATATTTACTCGTATGATTTAGATAGCTACTTGTATAATTTTCTTACTTTTATTATTGTTTGTTATTATATAGTGCCATGGTTATGGTATCCGCCCACGTCGGCCCTCGTCCAGTCTATGATTCAGATGTGGTATATTATCTTTTATAACTATTTCTAACATTTAATGTCTATGACAATTACGCCACCAACTTGACGTAGATGTTTTTATCTAGGAGGTAGTTGAACCAGAAATGGATACCGACTATGCAATTCTGCTCGACAAGTTAACTAAAGCTGAAAAAGAAATCGATACTTTGAAAGAAAAATTAAAAAGAACTGAAGATGAGAAGATGGGATTGGAGTTGCATGTTGCCGATATCGTCGATGATCACAAGAACAAGATGGCTGCAATGCGCTTGAAGCTTAGAAAGATTAGAAAATATGCCATTGATAAAGAGGCTTGGTATCATTATGCTGTTGGATCAATTGTTACCTTAGTTGCGATTATGATCGCATTTGTTGTTGCATTGAAATGTTTTAGATAGTTTCAATGTATGGTTTAATTAGATGCTCTAGAGAGCTATATGTTGTTCAATGAGAACTATGTATGTACTTTGGTTTTAATGTCATGATGAACTTCTATTAATTTGGTCACTTCTGTATTCATGATGTTCTGTAATGGTTTTTGACACACTTAATTATATATAATGCACGCAGATGAACCGGCAATGGATGTACGGTAACAGACGCACCTCCGAGTACATTAAGGGCGTGTATAATTTTCTCGAAGTGGCTGAGGCAAACAAGCAGAATGGTTTTATGTGTTGTCCATGCCCTATATGTGGGAATATGAAGTCTTACTCTGACCGGAAAATCCTTCACACCCACCTGGTTTATAAGGGTTTCATGCCACACTATAATGTTTGGACCAAGCACGGAAAAAGAGGGGTTATGATGGAAGACAACGAAGAAGAAGAGGATGATGACAACTATGTGCCCCCTGAATACGATGATGCTGCAACGGGGGAAGCTGAAGATCAAGAGAAACCAGACGATGTGCCCGATGATGATCTTTGTCGGGTCATTGTTGATGCAAAGAGACAGTGCGAAAGTGAAAAGGAGAAGCTGAAGTTCGATCGCATGTTAGAGGATCACAAAAAAGGGTTGTACCCCAATTGCGAAGATGGCAACACAAAGCTCGGTACCACACTGGAATTGCTGCAGTGGAAGGCAGAGAATGGTGTACCTGACAAAGGATTTGAGAAGCTACTGAAAATATTGAAGAAGAAGCTTCCAAAGGATAACGAATTGCCCGACAGTACGTACGCAGCAAAGAAGGTTGTATGCCCTCTAGGATTGGAGGTGCAGAAGATACATGCATGCCCTAATGACTGCATCCTCTACCGCGGTGTGTACGAGGATTTGAACGCATGCCCGGTATGCGGTGCATTGCGGTATAAGATCAGACGAGATGACCCTGGTGATGTTGACGGCGAGCGCCCCAGGAAGAGGGTTCCTGCCAAGGTGATGTGGTATGCTCTTATAATGCCACGGTTGAAACGTCTGTTCAGAAACAAAGAGCATGCCAAGTTGATGCGATGGCACAGAGAGGACCGTAAGAAAGACGGGAAGTTGAGAGCACCCGCTGACGGGTCGCAGTGGAGAAAAATCAAGAGAAAGTACTGGGAGGACTTTGCAGGTGACGCAAGGAATGTATGGTTTGGTTTAAGCGCGGATGGCATTAATCCTTTTGGGGAGCAGAGCAGCAATCACAACACCTGGCCCGTGACTCTATGTATCTATAACCTTCCTCCTTGGCTGTGCATGAAGTGGAAGTTCATTATGATGCCAGTTCTCATCCAAGGCCCTAAGCAACCCGGCAACGACATTGATGTGTACCTAAGGCCATTAGTTGAAGAACTTTTACAGCTGTGGAATGGAAACGGTGTACGTGTGTGGGATGAGCACAAATAGGAGGAATTTGACCTGCATGCATTGCTGTTTGTAACCATCAATGATTGGCCTGCTCTCAGTAACCTTTCAGGACAGACAAACAAGGGATACCACGCATGCACGCACTATTTAGATGACACCGAAAGTATATACCTGGACAAATGCAGGAAGAATGTGTACCTGGGGCATCGTCGATTTCTTCCGACCAACCATCAGTGTCGAAAGAAAGGCCACCATTTCAAAGGCAAGGCAGATCACCGGAAGAAGCCCGCCATCCATACCGGTGATCACATACTTGCTATGGTCAATGATTTACAAGTAATCTTTGGAAAGGGTCCCGGCGGACTATCTATTCCGAATGACGCTGAGGGACGCGCACCCATGTGGAAGAAGAAATCTATATTTTGGGACCTACCCTACTGGAAAGACCTAGAGGTCCGCTCTGCAATCGACGTGATGCACGTGACGAAGAATCTTTGCGTGAACCTGCTAGGCTTCTTGGGCGTGTATGGGTAGACAAAAGATACACCGGAGGCACGGGAGGACCAGCAACGTGTGCACGAAAAAGACGGCATGCCTCCAAAGCAGTATGAAGGTCTTGCCAGCTACGCTCTTACCAAAGAAGAGGAGGAAATCTTCTTTGAATGCCTGCTCAGTATGAAGGTCCCGTCTGGCTTCTCGTCGAATATAAAGGGAATAATAAATATGGCAGAGAAAAAGTTCCAGAACCTAAAGTCTCATGACTGCCACGTGATTATGACGCAACTGCTTCCGGTTGCATTGAGGGGGCTTCTACCGAAAAACATTCGATTAGCCATTGTGAAGCTATGTGCATTCCTCAATGCAATCTCTCAGAAGGTGATCGATCCAGAAATCCTACCAAGGTTAAGGAGTGATGTGGCGCAATGTCTTGTTAGTTTCAAGCTGGTGTTCCCACCATCCTTCTTCAATATCATGACGCATGTCCTAGTTCATCAAGTCGACGAGATTGTCGTTCTGGGCCCTGTATTTCTACACAATATGTTCCCCTTTGAGAGGTTCATGGGAGTCCTAAAGAAATATGTCCGTAACCGCGCTAGGCCAGAAGGAAGCATCTCCATGAGCCATCAAACAGAGGATGTCATTGGGTTTTGTGTTGACTTCATTCCTGACCTTAAGAAGATTGGTCTCCCTCAATCGCGGTATGAGGGGAGACTGACTGGAAAAGGCACGCTAGGAGCGGACTCAATAATATGTAGGGACGGGCATTCTTGGTCTCAAGCACACTACACAGTTCTATAGAATTCTACCTTGGTGACCCCGTATGTCGATGAACACAAGAACATTCTGCGCTCCAAACACCCGGAGCAGTGTGACGACTGGATTACATGTGAACACATTAGGACTTTCGGCAGTTGGTTGCAAACACGTCTTAGTGGTGAAAAACACTCGTTGGCCAGGAGACCATCTTCGACTGTATTGACTTACAAAGGGTACGAGATAAATGGGAATACATTTTACACGATCGCCCAAGATAAAAAGAGCACCAACCAAAACAGTGGTGTCCGCTTTCATGCAGCAAAGACCAATGGGAAGGACACATATTATGGTTACATAGAGGAGATATGGGAACTTGACTATGGACATGATTTGAAGGTCCCTTTGTTTCGATGCAAATGGGTCAATCTTACAAGAGGCGGGGTACAGGTAGACCCGCATTACGGAATGACAACAGTGGATCTCAACAATCTTGGGTACACAGATGAACCATTCGTCCTAGCCAATGATGTGGCGCATGTTTTCTATGTTAAGTACATGTCTACCAAGCCGAGAAAAAGAAAAGATAAGGAAGCGAATACATCATACGATGAGCCAAAGCGCCACATAGTTCTTTCAGGAAAAAGAGACATCGTGGGATAGGAGGGCAAGACAGACATGTCTAAAGATTATGAAAAGTTTCATGAAATTCCTCCCTTCAAAGTCAAGGCTGATCCAAGCACCCTGTTAAACGGTGAAGATTATCCATGGTTACGGCGCATTAAGCAAAGGACACAAGCAAAGAAAAAGTGAAGACTTTCTCTCCACAACTATTATGATGAAGCCTTTGATCTAGAATATCACTGCAGTTACATGTGAAGAAATGAAATGCCTTTTGTAACAGATGAGTTTCCGTCCGAAACCATGATACTTCAAAAGAGATTGTCCGTTTTGTACACGAAGTGCATCCAGTTTTTGCCGTAACCCTCTCAACTTTTTATAACATGCTATGCGGGTGAAATGATGATACCATGCCAACTTTCAACCTTTTCAGAGTTAATTTGTAGTGCTTTTCAATTTCAGGGTCATTTAGCTCAAACAAATCAGTAAATGCATGGAAAATAGCAAATGAAGTCAGAAAGGGTTGAAAATTGATGACGTGGCTTTGAATGGTGCATACTGAACGCACAAAAAGTCTGGAGTTGAAATAAGTTTAAAAAAATGAAATCCCTTTGTAATAGATGAGTTTTGGTCCGAAACCCTGATACTTCGGAAGAGATTGTCCATTTTGTACATGAAGTGCATCCAGTTTTTGCCGTAACCCTCTCAACTTTTTAGCACATGCTATGTGGGTGAAATGATGATACCATGCCAACTTTCAACCTTTTTAGAGTTCATTTGTAGTGCTTTTCAATTTAAGGGTCATTTAGCTCAAACAAATCAGTAAATGCATGGAAAATAGCAAATGAAGTCAGAAAGGGTTGAAAATTGATGACGTGGCTTTGAATGGTGCATACTGAACGCACAAAAAGCCTAGAGTTGAAATAAGTTTAAAAAAATGAAATCCCTTTGTAATAGATGAGTTTTGGTCCGAAACCCAGATACTTCGAAAGAGATTGTCCATTTTGTACACGAAGTGCATCCAGTTTTTTCCGTAACCCTCTCAACTTTTTAGCACATGCTATGTGGGTGAAATGATGATACCATGCCAACTTTCAACCTTTTCAGAGTTCATTTGTAGTGCTTTTGAATTTCAGGGTCATTTAGCTCAAAAAAGTCAGTAAATACATGGAAAATAGCAAACGAAGTCAGAAAGGGTTGAAAATTGATGTCGTGGCTTTGAATGGTGCATACTGAACGCACAAAAAGTCTGGAGTTGAAATAAGTTTAAAAAAATAAAATCCCTTTGTAATAGATGAGTTAATATTATAATTCTTGCTTATTGCGCTGTAACCACCAACCGGGACGAAAGGTCTTTTTCAGCAGCCAAAAGGGCGGGAAGCAGAGACCTTTCGTCCCGGTTGGTGGCTCCAACCAGGATTAAAGGGGGTCCTTTAATCCCGGTTTGAGCCACGAACCGAGATTAAAGGCTGGCACGGCGAGGGGCGCAGGAAGTTTAGTCCCACCTCGCTAGTTGAGAGGGGCTCGGAGTGATTTATAAGCCCCGATGCGGCTAACCACTCGAGCTCCTCTCACCTGCACGTTCGTAGGAGATGCCCCCAATGGGCACTAACCATGAAGATCTGATCCCCAAACGGCCTGTAGCTGATGTCGCATCGCAATGCCTCCGCCTCAATGGTGTAAGCCCTAGCGGATCCTTCTTCTTCTTCCTCCCGGGGCTCGTTTACCGGCCTACACCATTGAGGCGGAGGCATTGCGATGCTTCAGAAAGCTTGCTCACATCATACTTCGAAAGAGATTATCCGTTTTGTACACGAAGTGCATCCAGTTTTTGCCGTAACCCTCTCGCAAAAATAATCAATTAAAATATTCTTTTATGATCAACTAAAACAAAACTATAATATTCTTCAATAGCAAAAAGAATTAACTAAAAAGCTTTTATAAAACTCTAATAGCAAAAGGAATCAACTAAAAAGCTTTTATAAACCTATAGTATTTTTGAAACTAAAATTATATAAAATTTATGCAACTAAAATTATCAAAGTATTTTTTGTTCAAAACATTAATGGCAAAAATAATTTTCATAAAGAATTTTTTTGTTAGGAACTTTAATAGCAAACTAAAATAACAAAATCTGTTTTTGATTAAAACAGACATTTAAAATAACCTAAAAATTACCAAATTGAATATAATGATAAAACACAGTAATATTAAATAGCAGGAAAAAGAATCACTCAAAAATCTATTTTTATAGTAAAGTTATTCACAAACTAGTGATTCACACAAATTTCAAAGAATTCAAATTTAAACTATTCAAATTTGAAAACTAATGGCACTAACAGAAAGTTTATAATTTTTGTGACCTAAAAGCAAAAAGAATCACTGAAAAACTATAAGTAGAAACAAAATAAAATAAATAAAGCAAAAAACAAAACAAAAAAACTGGAAAAAAATTAAAAAAAATGCCACCTACTGGGCCACCACGGCCTGAATATGACTAGAAACCCAACCAGCTTGTTGGGCCAGGATTCAGGCCCGCAGAAGGCCCAGTAGGCCCACAGGCAGATACAGTGTCTTTAGGCCCGTAAGCTTGCATTTGAGAGGAGCTCGAAGTGGTGGTGGCAGTTGAGCTTATAAACCACTCGCAGTCCCTCTCAACTAGCGAGGTGGGACTAAACTTTTGGCTGCGGCAGCGCAGCCCTTTGGTCCCGGTTCGTGGCTCAAACCGGGACTAAAGGCCCCCCTTTCGTCCAGGTTTGAGCCACCAACTGGGACCAAAGGGCTGCGCTTCCCGCCCTTTGGGCTGGCGAAAAATACCTTTGGTCCCGGTTGGTGGCTCGAACCGGGACGAAAGGGGGGCCTTTAGTCCCGGTTTCAGCCACGAATCGGGACCAATGCCCTGGGTATATAAACAACACTTAGCAGTTTACTCCCCATTCTCTCCCCCGACGCCAAAACGCACGATGCCGCCAGGCTGCTCCGCCGCTCCCCGTCGCCATCCCTGCCCTGCCCCGAGCTCGTCGTCGACGCCCTAGCCCTGCCCTGCCCCGAGCTCGCCGTCGACGCGCCGCCCCGCGCCCCTGCCCTGCCCTGAGCTCGCCGTCGACGCGCCGCCCCGCGCCCCTGCCCTGCCCCGTGCCCCTGCCCCGACGCCGCCCCGCGCCCCCGCCCTGCCTCGACGACGCCGCCCCTCCTCCCCGTTCGGTCCGGCCGGCCCCCTTTCCTCCCTGTCCTCCCTCTCGATCCCCTATTTTTTTTGTTCATATAATGTTAGATGATGATGTTGATGATGTTAGATGATGATAGATGATGATGTTAGATGATGATAGATGATGATTTTTTTTGTTCATAGAATATTTTTTTGTTCATAGCATTTTTTGGTCCATGTATATATGTATGTGTATGTATGGATGGATGGATGGATGGATGTATATATATATAGAAAATGATCATATGATGTTTTTTTTTGTTCATAGAATATTTTTTTTGTTCATAGAAATTAGTTAAAATTTACCAAGTTACTAAGTTAATAAGTTAAAATGTTCATATATTCGACATGAGGGGGGACGTCGGACATGCATGAGAGAGAGGCGGTCCGCTCGCCCGACCAGCTATCGAGGCCACCCAAACCCTACAAGAAAGAGCGTCGTTGTCGATCTACCCCCTCCCTGATAACTTCGACCTGAGGGGGACGTCGGACATGCATGAGAGAGAGGCGGTCCGCTCACCCGACCAACTATCAAGGCCACCCAAACCCTAGAAGAAAGAGCGTCGTTGTCGATCTACCCCCTCCCCGGTAACTCTTCAACATGAGGGGGGACGTTGATCGATGAACCCCCTCTCGCCAAACCGGGACTGAAAAAGCATTGTCGAGGCCACCCCAAACCCTAGAAGTGTTGTCGAGGCCACCCCAAACCCTAGATGCGTTGTCGAGGCCACCCCAAACCCTAGAAGCGTTGTTGAGGCCACCCCAAACCCTAGAAGCGTTGTCGAGGCCACCCCAAACCGTAGAAGCGTCGAGGCCACTAATATGATCCCTTGTTGTGATAGCTAGGTCTATGTTTGCCACTAATATATCCATCTCTCATGTTTGTATATTAATTGCCATGTTGTAATATTTGCAGAAACTATGGATCAAAGAGACTTAGAAAAAGAAGAGTTGTTGGGGGACATAATCCGCGACGGACGTGATGTCTTGTCGTTTCTCAATGACACCGATGGTCTGGAAGGAGAGGATGAAGGCTCCGGTGATGATCCAACAATGGAGGAGGACAGACATGATCTTGATGGCTCCGGTGACCGAATGCCGGTGGAAGGAGACCGTGATGACGGCTCCGGTGACCGAACGGAGGAGGGAGCTGTTGCAAAGTCCAGCGAGGTATATATATTAATTAAGACTGTGCTGACTAGCTAATTGATGCATTAATTGTTTTGGTATGTACATATATTAACTCTTCTTTCTTCTTTTATAGCCCTCCGGATTGAGCCAAACTTCGGTAACGAGACGAGGCCCGAAGAAAAGGTTGCGCCAAGATGAAAGGTTCACGATCACAGCAATCGCGGACGATGGCCAACCGATTGAACCCAAGCGGACCAAGGATGCATTTTCTGCTCAGTGCGGAGCTATTTTTAGGGACAGCATCCCGATCAGCATCCAGCAATGGAATAAGCCTAAGAACGAAGACCCTCAAGTTTCTTATGTCACCGATAGACAGAAAGATGATCTTTGGACCTCGCTGAAGGCAAATTTCACCCTACCACCAGAGGAGGATCCAAATAAGCCAGTTGTAGAGCCACTGGTCAAGGTATGTGCTCTTAAGAAGATGGCAGATCTATTCAGGAGGTGGAAGAATGAGTTGAAATCAACGTTTGTCGACAAAGGGAAGACTCCAGAATTCACCGGCCGATTTGATAAGATAAGAGATCACTGGCCCGCATTTGTGGCCTACAAGACATCGGACAAGAGTAAGAAAATGTCAAAGACAAACAAGATAAATGCTGCAAAGAAGCTGTATCACCATCGCACGGGGTCAGGTGGCTACCTCAAAGCCCGACCGTTGTGGGACAAAGCTGAGAATGACCTGATTGCTAAAGGGGTCGAACCAGAGACATTGAACTGGCCAGACCGTTCAAGGACTTGGTTCTTCGGGGTTGGGGGAACTTTGGACCCTGAAACAGGGAAGTGCGTTTGGACGGACGAGCAACTTGCAATACCCATCAAGAAGCTTCAGAAGTATATCGCCGCAGCGCTGCAAGGGATGTTCATTCCCGATAGAGAGAAGGACGAGCTGACTGAGGCCCTCGGGAATCCTGAGCACCCTGGATGAACACGAGGCACGCCAGGCTCCGTTCCGTGGAAGGTTGGGTTTCCCGGCGCAGGCGGTTACAAAACCCGGGAGAGGAAGAGGAAACAGGAGCTGAGCGAAATACAGAACCTCAATGCAAGAGTACTAAAGCTAGAGGAACAAGTTGAGAGCCAGCGAGCTGCCGGCCAACCATCTCAGCGGCACGAAGCTACCACAGAAGCTACCCCGCCATCTCAGCGGAGAAGCAGCGTGGCTTCCATGGAGCTTGATCAGCAGCCTGACTTCACGGCTCCTAGCTACCCCGTGGATGCTATCACGGAGGCTCAACATTGCCAGCTTATGACGAAATTCCAAAACCTCACCTTGAAGGCGGCTGTCAGCTCTGTTGCACCTCCTCGACCCGACGGAACTTTTCACTGCCGTCCGATTCCACATGGCTATGCTGTTGTGTTGGTGGATGAAGTAATGGAGGGATTTGAAGAGCTCGAGCTTGACCACCCCACAGGTGAAGGGGAGACTCAGCTGAGGTGTGCTCTGAGGACTACATGTCTATGGCGGAAGGAGTACATCAAGCTTCCGAACTGGACGCCTCCGCCTCCTCCTCCTCCTCCTCCTACTCCTCCTCCTCGTCCGGCGAGTGATCAAGGCACTCCGCCTCCTCCTTCGCCTCCTCCGGCGCGTGAGGGCACTCCGCCTCCTCCGGCGCGTCCGAGCAGTCCGCCTCCTCCTCCGCCTCGTCAGCAACGGCGGAAGACAGACGCCACCGCTCCGGCTCCTCCGGCGCGTCGGAGCACTCCGCCTCCTTCTCCGCCTCGTAAGCAACGACGGAAGAGAGACGCTGCCGCTCCGGTGGCTGGCAGTACAATAGGAGGAGGGAAGAGGTTTCAATTTGGTCCAAGCCTCGCGCCTCTTCCACAGAGACCATATGATAGGTCTGAAGAGGAAAGCAAGGCAATCTCGGAGGCCGAAGTGAAGGCCCATTTTGCTAAGAAACATGCACCTCCAAAGCAGAGAATAGATCCGGAAATAGCGAGGCGTACGGTGCAAAACCTTCAAAAACCACAACCGGTACCGGCTCCGCTGCCATCAAACTATGACCGCCATATTAAAAAGGCACATACTGAAGCGGTGTGGTCGGGGAGTACTAAAAGTGATACCAGACGACGAACATGGAATACAATTCCCCATCTCGGCGAACAGCCAAAGCAATCGTGCCCCCCGCTCCAGGTCTCTAGCGATATCGCTAATGTTACGGAGGGGGTAGTGCCCGGTACCAATCTTGGTGATTACTTACCCGATGATATACCGTTACCCGAATTCGCTGATGTAGTGCCCTTTAGATATGAGCACGGGAAGCCTTTCGTCAAACCCAAGGAGATCCCGCGTCTAGGGACATTGATGCGACAATTAAATGATTGGTACATGGATAAATGAAAGGATGGGACCTCCAGTTTCCTGATTGGAATTCAAGATGAGCACGACTTCGTTGAAGTCGACAGTATGCCAATTGAATTTGAAGAATTATGGCAGTTGTACAATAAAGATGCCCTCGACAAACAAATGATGACTTGCTATTGTCTGTAAGTATTGTTTCTGTAATTAAGTCTCTAGCTCAGCTCGTTCATTTCATGTATATATAACTATCCTCACTATGCTGTGCAGATTGAAGATCGTCGAATGCAAGAGACGACAAGTATATGACATTGGGTTCGTTAGCCCAAATACCGTACATGAATGGTCGGTAACGCTAAGGTACGATGAGACATATGACAACTTGCTCGCGTCATTCCTTAAAAATCAAAACAAAAGTACAATACAACTTCCTTACAACACCAAGTGAGTGTTAATTACTGTCTTGTGCATATTCTGTTTCGCTTACTCGAGGTTAAGTGTAATTGATGAGTTATGCGTGCGCACATACCACTTTATTCTACTAGTCATTAAGCTTGACGAGGGAAAGGTTACTGTCTTAGACTCGATGCGTAAAGGGGAGGCGCATTGGGCGGACATGCGTGAAATGCTCCAGAAGTAAGTTCAATAATTATCGCACCATATCGGCAACTTTCATTCATTTCCTGATATCAAGTATATATAATCATTTTCTTCGCCGGGCAGGGTTTGGAAAGAGTTCACCACAAGGGTAAAGGGTCTACCGAAAGAGGAGCTGCGATTTACATACGCCGCTGTAAGTAGTACTAGCTAGTTCCGCGCATCTCTCATTGATTCTAGTTTCATCAATACCATTATCATGCTTGATTATCATTCTGATTGAACTCTATTCTCGTAAAGTGCTTGAAGCAGGCACAAGGGAATAATTTATGTGGATACTACGTTCGCGAGTTCGTTCGCTACTCGACCGATGAGCGGGGCAAATTATCTGAATGACAATTTCAAGTACGTAAACAATATTCACAATTTTATTTTATTACCATCAATTGTGTTGAGTTTCATTCATATATATGTACTGACCCCCTTATTTAAATTAGATCTGGGAGAAGCGGGAGGAACTCCTAGACAAAGATCGCATAAAAGCAATTCAAGAGGAAATTGCGGGATTCTTTCTTGAGCACGTCATACCTAAAGACGGAGAATACCATCTGGAATACTCATGCGATTTTGGTGGCGGTCGTCGTTAGGGATCCTAACAGATGTCTATGGCGGAAGAAGTAGCGTCGGATAGATATACGAAAACTTGTTGTTCGACCAATCTCTCGGAGAAAGAGAGGTCATGACGATCTTGTGTAATTAATGGTTCCTTCATTTGCTTACTACCTAGCGTGTCGAGTTCTCTCTATACGTATAGTAGCTAGCGTCGTGTCGAGTTCTCTCTATACGTATAGTAGCTAGCGTCGACCAAGCACGGAGATAAGAGAGGTCACTTCTCTCTATTAGCTAGCTAACACAATATATGAAACCCCTAAATTAACCCTCCAAAACCCCCTAACCCCCCCCTTCAAAAAAAAACAAAAACCCCTGCTCCTGCCAGCTGCTGACGCGTGGATGCCTTTTGGTCCCGGTTGGTGTTACCAACTGGGACCAAAGGTGCTCCTGCCTCGGCGCCCCGCAGCGGCCACGTGGAGCCCTTTCTGTCCCGGTTCGTAAGCAAACCGGGACTAAAGGTTTTGGGCTTTAGTCCCGACCCTTTATTCCCGGTTCCGGAACCGGGACTAATGGGCCTCTGGAACCGGGACAAATGGCCCGTTTTCTACTTGTGCTGGCCAATGTCAGTTCGAAACACTCGGCTTCACCGAGCCACTATAAATTGTAAAAAAATATAACAAATGGAAATATTTCATATTCTTTCTATTTATATCAAGGAAATCATGCCTACAAAAATTGTGGTCATTTGGAGGTGGTGGGAAAAATGACCTTGCTAAAAAAATGGCTTAAGTGAGACCAAACGGTTTGTCCGAAATAAAGTCATTTTTTTGACCTCCTCTAAATCACCTCAAAATTTGCACACATGATCTCCTACTCAAACATAGATAGGTTTCCAAGGTTTCACAATTTTTTGATTTTTTTTGAATTTTTTATGCCCTGGCCAATGTCAGTTCGAAACACGCGGCTTCACCGAGCCACTATAAATTGTAAAAAATTATAAAAAATGGAAATATTTCATATTATTTCTATTTATATCAAGGAGATCATTCCTACAAAAATTGAGGTCATTTGGAAGTGGTGGGAAAAATGACCTTGCTAAAAAAATGGCTTAAGTGAGACCAAACGGTCCGTCCGAAATGAAGTCATTTTTTTGACCTCCTCTAAATCACCTCAAAATTTGCACACATGATCTCCTACTCAAACATTGATAGGTTTCCAAGGTTTCACATTTTTTTGATTTTGTTTGAATTTTTAATGCCCTGGCCAATGTCAGTTCGAAACACGCGGCTTCACCGAGCCACTATAAATGTTAAAAATTTATAAAAAATGGAAATCTTTCATATTCTTTCTATTTATATCAAGGAGATCATGCCTAAAAAATTGAGGTCATTTGGAGGTGGTGGGAAAAATGACCTTACTAAAAAAATGGCTTAAGTGAAAGACCAAACGGTCCGTCCGAAATGAAGTCATTTTTTTGACCTCTTCTAAATCACCTCAAAATTTGCACACATGATATCCTACTCAAACATAGATAGGTTTCCAAGGTTTCACAATTTTTTGATTTTTTTTGAATTTTTTATGAACTGGCCAATGTCAGTTCGAAACACGCGGCTTCACTCCTACCCGAACGGCCTCCGGTGAAGGAGGTCAGTTTTTGGCCACTCTTAAGAATGACACCAAATTTTTCCAGCGAGTGGGCATGGCCACCCCAGTGGTCCAGAACGTGCGAATGTTTTGTCACCTCCGAGAAGTATTTTAAGCATTCGGTGGTTACAAAAACCTTAGAAAATCCATACAAATGCCGACAACCTCATCAAACTAGTCATGCTTGCTTCTCATGTTGATTCAAAGATGTAGACAAATTTTGGGTCCATTTACATCATGTCCGGCAAGTTTGTTTGTACGTGCTCCGTGTGTGTGAATGACATGTGGGATCCAGATGTTAAAACCCCATAGGCAAACAAGTGTGATCAATCAACTGATCCAAGGAGTTTAGAACCAGGGGCATCAATATGTGATCGGGAGGGTGTGACCGCTTGGCTGATGCTTCATTTAGTACATAAATTACCTCTCTGCTCTATGTGTCTCTGAGAAGTGGGACCCATGTATCATTACTGCCCGAAAGCTGGGGTCCACATGTCAGCAGTAGGAACGGCGGCGCGCGGCAAACCGCACGAGGTGCACGACGCCACGATCCCACGCGTCCTCCATGACCCCACGACCCCACGCGTCATCTTCACTCTAGAATGGGAACGGCCGGGTGGGTGAGACAAATCGTCACCCGCGGCCCCTCGGTAACTCCAAGAGGCAGCAGCCAGCAGTGCTTTTCTTCCCCAAATCGGGTAGAAAACCCTGGTCCTCTCCCACTCCATCCACACCACCTCCTCCTCTCGGAAAACCCTCCTCCCTTCCTCACCACCCTCCTCCCTTCCTCACCACCCTCCTCCCTTCCTACACCTCCCTCCTCCTGTCTTCGATCAACGATGAAGCGCGGGCGTGAAGATGCGGCGGACGAGCCGAAGGCAACCATCAGAGCAGAGCAGTCTGCTGCAGTGGCTGCCGCCGTGGTTGGAGCGGCTGAGTCCGCCATAGCAGCGACAGCTGGCGGTGCAGCAACTGCTGTGCCTGCTCCCGCTGCCATCACAGCCGTCGAGCCACCCGTCGGCGAGCACAAGGTCGGCGAAGATCTGGAGGAGGAGGAGGAGAAGAGGCTGAAGTGCGAGCTGCATGACCAAATCGAGAAGGAGTTCTACGAGGCGAATGTGATAAATGAGTACGATGAAGATTTCAGGAAGGGCAGCGACTTCGACGCGGATGCCATCGACGAGCTCTCTGAGGTAGTACTCTATTTTTGTCAGATACTCTGTTTTTTCATGCCATTGGGGTTTTTCTTGTTAAGTAGATGAGCATCAACTTCATATGGCCGTGCTAGTTGTACGTACGTAGGATTGTAGGGATGTAGCAAAGATTTTCTTGTTGGATGGTGTTTTTGAATCTGATTCACTTTCTGATTCAAGTGGACAGAACAGAAAACCCCTAGTATTGGGGTTTTTTTTGTTAAGTAGATGAGCATCAACTTCATATGGCCGTGCTAGTTGTACGCACGTAGGATTGTAGGGATCTAGCAAAGATTTTCTTGTTGGATGGTGTTTTTGAATCTGATTCACTATCTGATTCCAGTGGACAGAACAAAAAACCCCTAGTATTGGGGTTTTTCTTGTTCAGTAGATGAGCATCAATTTCATATGGTCGTGCTAGTTGTACGTATGTAGGATTGTAGGGATGTAGCATAGATTTTCTTGTTGGATGGTGGTTTTTGAATCGGATTCACTTTCTGATTCCAGTAGACAGAACAAAAAAACCCTAGTATTGGGGTTTTTCTTGTTAAGTTGATGAACATCAATTTCATGTTAAGTAGAATAAGTAAATACCATCCTTTTTTCCTATCAGCATCTCTCTATCTGACAGTAAATATTTCTTTCAATCGATCAGGCACTAGGTTATTAAAGTGTATATATCTACCATGGTTGGGCATTGGGGATTTGGTAGTGAACTGGTGGTAGTGATCAAAGGTTGGACCTTGATTGGTTCTGTCCATGGCAATGTTTGCCAATGTATCGCGTAGGCTATGCGGCTGATGACTGGTATACTAGTAATCCTACTTGGTCTGTTCATGTCGATCGCTTGCCTGTTCATTTTAATTGTTTGACTGCTGCAGTTCTTGCGACGATGAACGAATGTTTGTAGGATCTTTGAAAACTGAATGTAGCAGCTACAACCCAATTGGTAATCTAGTCCGTAGTATAGAAATGCTAGTTTAGCACATACTTCATATAGGCAGAAGGCAAAGCAACCTGCCATTTTCTCTGAAATTAAGGAGGCATAATGTAATTGGTGCAACATTTTGGTCACATACCTTGCAACAATTCTAAATGTGAAAGGCTTGCTCGGCTGCTGGTTACTTGCTACGATTCCTAAATGGGACCTTGTTGGATGTTAACTATTTGTGGGTCAAAGCTAAAAATGCAGCAGTCATGACTGAATTTCCAATCTAGCGAGTAGTGGTGGAATTCTAGTCTAGTTGGTAGTTTGCTCTTACTATGTAGGAACTTAAATGTTGGTGTCTGAGTACTGAATATGGTTTTCTGTGACGTTACCAACAATTTAGTGGGGAGAACTAGGGAAGTGAATGCTTGTTTGACTGACCTCTTACAATGCAGTAGATGATCATTTTTTCGGCTCGCATTGCGCTCTGCTGCTATGAAATCTGAAATCCATGAACTTTAAATTCACAAAAAAATTCAAATATTTTTGAAAGGAGAACTAGTGTTTATTTAAACAGGACAACAAAAAACTACAATTCAATTTTTGATTCCAATAAATAGAACAAAAAACCCCTTGTTTTGCATGACAACATTTCCTTTTCCAAGTTAAGTTCCTCCAAAGTATTTTCATCATCGGTATCAGCAGAGTCACAGGATAAGGGATAAAGATAGTAGCCCATAGCTCCTTTATCAATTTCCTTCTGAAACTTATCAGGGTCTAACAATGTTGGAGAAGTAGTATTGCTGCTATCAGAAAGAATAATGGTTTCTTGATTCCAGTACATATAACAAACCCCCCTTGTGTGTAACATGGAGGAGTATAATGAAGCCATTTTTCTGATTCCAATCAGAATTACACCTGTAACAAGTATCAAGTATCATTAAACCAAGCCACATCATGAATTGTTTCATGTGTTTATTATGTACTACTTGTGCACAAATCTATCAATGCAACTATTCCACCGTCCATATTTATGCATGTCAATTTCTTTGGCTCAATTATGTATGTGCATATACACCTTATTTCCAGCAAATAGATAGTTGTCATGTTACACATCTGTACTTTCCAAACATTCTAATTAAGAGCAATGTAGCAGAATAGATTAGCTGAGTTCTTCTGTGTACTAATTGACAGGAGGATGACAACGACGTGGACTATGACATGGACAGCAAGCACAGCAAGAGCCGCTACACCCTGAGGCATCTGATAGCTGGCAAGATCAAGTACCGCTTCTCGGGCAAGATTGGCTGCCCGTTCTGTTGCAAGGTGATCGAAGGCGGCATGGATGGCTTGATCCAGCATGCCGTCGACACTGGCAACGGACGTGGTACGAAGCATAAGGCCAGTACTCTGGCTAAACATGCGGCCTACGGACGCTTCCTCCAGATGATCAAAGGCAATGTGCCCTACTACATCCCGCCGCGCCGTGCCCAGAAGTGATGTGCTGCTAGACTGCTGCTGCTGCCCCAGGACCGCCGTGTCCTCTTTATGTTATGTTTGTTTCGTACTTGTTCGACCTTAAAACTTATGTCCTATGGTGTGTGAACTTATGCTGTGCGGTGGTTTATCTGCCGTTTATCTTATGTGGTTGCTGCTACTCTGTTTTAGTGCTCTAAGTTGTTACTACTATTTTGCTGATGCATGTTAAGACTTGTACAATGCTAGATGCTTAGGGTGGTGCTTAGAAAAATAAACCGAGTTTTCTGAAGCACCGGTGCCTATTTCTACAGGAGAGACGCCTAGTTAAGCGTCTACCCTGTACAAATAAGCTCCGGTGCTTAAGAAAAGCCTGGTTTATTTCTATAAGCACCTCCACTAAGCACCTTGCATTGTACAAGGCCTTAGCAACTCAAGTATCGTACGGTGGTCTATGTTATGTTTGTTGTGTTATTCTGCCGTTTTACTATCTTACGGTGATGCATGCTAGGAACTCTACTACTATGACTATGGTAGTTATAGCTTTGGCATGATTATGTTCAGTGTATAACTCAAGATGTTCCAGCCATATCTATGACCAGTTACAACTGAACTATGCATTAGTTTTTGCCAAAAGTAAAGCATGCAAATGATTGCCAATTCTACCTATTGCCAATTCAAGCTTTGTACTGAGGATGCATTAGTTATTGCAATAAGTATAGGATACTCATGATTGCCAAAAGTAGCTATTTCCACTTTCTGATAAGAACTGAACATGTATCAAATGATGCTAAAAGTAGAGCATGAGCATGAACATGTATCAATTGATGCTACCTATTTTTGTTGGAATGGGCTCAACAAAGCTGGTGCTGGTTTAGGGTCTCTGCGTGACCGTGATGATAACGAAGACACTTGCTTGGCGATGGTCTTGGTGTCAAATTTATGTTTCAGTTCTTTAAGACTTTTTGTTTTTGATGCTTCCTCGGGATCGACATTCTTCCTCAGGCGTCCACGTGATCTCTTCCTTTTGGGGGAGTTGGGTGTACCAGTATCCTTTTGGGAGTTGGATGTGTCGGGTTCGTTGGAACCATTAGGATTGTTGATTAATTGTACGTCGTCTTCTGAACCATTAGGTTGAACTGCTTGCTGGGTATCGTACACCTCCTTCTGTAGAAGAGAGAGTGGTGCATTAGTTCAAATCATGAGACATGAAATAAATGATATATTCTTGATGTAGCGATAACCGATATGGGGAAGTTATATGATTCGAGGCGAAGCGCATTGCAATTTGAATGCAGTAAGGCTTTACATATTTTCCACCTGAAAATATCTATCCTTGCCTATATTTGATAACCGAAACTTACGTCAGCATAGCTTTCAAGCCAAACAAAGTACAAATTTAATTTAGGCATTCAATTACCTGGTTCAAAATATCGGTCATTTATCCCCGTTCCATGACAACATGTACTGCAGTGTCCAAACCGCACAGGAAGTCCTGCAATGTTTAGTTAAAGATCAGTAATCTTATTCGTGTAGGCAAATAATAATTTAGGAGGCCGTGCGTACTCATCGGTCTGTTGTGGTATGTTCTCATAGCGTTCTTTGGTCCATTCAGCAAAATTGATGGTCTTAGCTGGTGATATCAACCCATTCTTGACAGCTTCGTCGATGCACAACTGAATCGACTCCACCTAGTGTACGACGAGTTATACATAGGGTTACGGTACTTTGGGAGCTCATGTGCTATGCGGATCCAAATGAGGCAGCAAGAGAACACTTACAAGAGAATCTTCCTTGGTCTTGTCACAATGATAATTCAAGGAGTTCAGAGTCTGAATCTCTTGTTTGTCAAAATTAAACATCATTAGCATCCAGTGGTTTTGGTGTACATTCAGTGGGACATGCACCTGCAGTAAAATTTGGGTTGGGGTGAGAACCGAAAATTTTCGTGTACAGTGCGTACAGAAACTATGAAAGCGAGGAAAATGTGTACCTTTCGGCGCCCTACAAATTTTTCTGCTACACGAGCAACCCATGAGGCTGCACATCCAACAGGAACCACCCCCTTCATTCGTAACAACTTTTCGGTTTCTTGAGGAGATATAATTGAGGTAGTATCATTCTCAATTTTGCTAATGCTAGCATATGCCATAATAACCTTCCAAATTTTCAATCATACAATAATAAGAAAGTAGTTGCAGTAATGATGTAGACTGGAGTATAAGGGGCTTACATCATCATAAATGTATTGGTTGTTCAAATTTCGCTTCAGTTTTTCGGCTGTGAGGGTAATGTCTCCGATTCTAGCTATTTCAACACGGTCGTATATTCCGCGGATGTAAACGGATGTCTCTATGTCCTCTTTCGTGAACTTGTAATCATTATCAAAGACAGGCTTCATCGGAGTTAATCGTGGTTCCTCATTGTTTTGCGTCACATGTCTTGCACTTGGTGTAGTCGAAGTCCCTGCCGTGAATTCGCTAGACCTAGGAGTTGCTGTCAAGGATGAATTGCACACATTGACTTGATCCTACAATGAAAAAAGGTCGTTCATCATTAGTTTCTTACTTTTAGCTATTAACGTGTTGGGCCATAATGATCACCTGCACGCCTGCTTTCTGTGACACTGATTGTCGGCTGCTTGTAAATTGGTATTTTAATTCCTGTAACAATGCAAACAATAATGAATATGAAGGAACATATTCATACAAAATATAAAATGCACAGTATGACATACATGGAGTTCCCTCCTTAAGTCTTTAATTTCGTCCTCGGCCTTCGACAACCTAGGATTACTGCCAGTTTTAGTCTTCATGTCGATCAAGTCTTCACTCAGCGTGATGTATTTGGCATCAAATCTGTGCTCAATTTCCATTAACTTCCTGCCTACCTTCTTTTCATGATCAGAAAAACGTGCATTCATGGCTTCAACTATCATGTCAATCTGTGTAAACAAAATAAAAGCCCGTTGATAACAGTGGCTAAATGAATGAGGTTCGATGACACCTATTTGTGATATTGCAAAAACAAATCGTCTTTGGAGTACATACTTGCTGGCTACTAAATTGTTGTCCTTGTGATGGTGCTCGATACGAATCATGTTCATGCACATGTTCATCATTTTTTCTTGGAGGATTATTTGAATTCTCGGACGGTCGTTGAGGAGCACAAATTTCCATGACAACCTTTTTTTTATAAAATAGAATGAATCATTAGTAGCAACTAGAGAATCGGATATAGAAAGTTCAATTGTAGATAGGTACCAGCCCGTTATGAAGACCTCCTTTCTCGTAAGCATCGCTTCTTAAAGTAGCCAAGCTTTCGTCCCATCGTGTGATCAATGGAGGGGATCTACAAGGATACATCAATCGGCCACTACGCACGTGCTCCCAGTACCAAGTCTACACAATAAATTAGTTCATCACCATACAGATATGCAACAAAACAATAATTACAGGACATTAAGTAGTGATCTAGCACTAACCTGGAGCAGAATTAGATTTCGTTGTAGATTAACTTGATCTAGATTTCTAAACTTGTGAATGGACTTGAATAAGTGATTAAGTGTGAAACATCCCCAGTTAAAATTCCGAAGGTTTTCAAGATCTTTAACAAGGTTGATAAATTTGGAGTCCACATAATGTTGTGCTGTTGGTTCTAGAACAGTACCAATTACGTACAGAATGAACCGTCTCAGGAAATCGCCGTCTGGGGCTTTGGAAGCTCGGATCGCCGTTTCAAGGTCAGAAATCAAAATTTGCCCGTTGTTTGCATAGGCGGTAAACAATTGCTGGTCGGTTTCCATTTGCAGATGTGGCTCTATATCCTCCCCTTCTATCGGAATGCCAAATATACACTGCACGTCCTCTTTTGTTATAGGAATTCGCGTTTTACCGAAGGTAATGGATTGCGTGTCCATATCGATGCTCTTGGCTAGTCTTACCAACATTATGCGCCGTAGATTCACTTCATGCATCTGGGTTAGACCGCCAAGACTGGTTTCTGATATGATGTACTTTTTGTGGTCTGGTGACAATAGTTTCATGGTTTTTCCGAACCTTGTCTGTGAGCATACTAACTTCATATGACCATGCTTTTCGGCGAGTTCCTGTTACATGCCATTAAATTTTAGTGAGTATACATGAAGTACGTGTACGAAAAGATTGTACACAAACAGTCAATTACTTACCGCATCGGTAATTTCGGAGATGGGCTTTTCTCCATTATGAAGACTTGTATCTGAAACTGACATTGCTGGCTCGTATGCAATGATATAAACCGGGTCAATTAATCTGAACAAAATATTGAAAAATGTATGACAAAATTAGCAGTGAATTAATTTTAACAAAATTAACTGGGTCATTTAACATATGATCCACTGATGAGTTTAAGCACAGGACCTATTTGGTCGTGCATAAAATAAGCACAGTTTAACAAGGGTATCCAATTGCTTAACCACGTGAAGTTGTGCAAAACCTATGAGGGTTCAACTACTAAAGGAGCGGCTGACAATGATTAAAAAGAGCTATGATCAGGTAATACCTTCTCTCGGAGACGGTGGCGCCGAGTTGCTGGCGGCGGATAGTGCGTCGCAAACTATAAGTGCCGGTATAGCGCGGTCGACGGCGGCAAGGAAAAACAGCTCGTTCATGCGAGGAGGAGGCGGCGAGAAGAACACTGACGTCCGACCCCTCAGATCACGTTGGCGGTGGGCGGTGAGTGGTGACCGCCGACTCCTGTATTCCGTGTGAGCCCGGCGTCTCCGATCTGATCTCTCAGCGGTCGTGGGATGTGCGGACGGCCCGGGTGGTTAGAATGCGGAGCTGTAATCGCGGGATTTAGGGAGGGGTGCGCCGCGTGAGTTATGTGAGATTTGGATAATATCACAATGATATAAAATAATAAGAAAATCATGTCCTTGTTTTTAAGGTATTAAAAATGGTTCTTCGTGTCACATATGCCCGAAAAAAGGCCATACGTAACAAAACTTGCAAAAAATGCTGAAAATGGTTCAAAGTTGGCGTATACATCTACTAATGATCCCAAACTTTCTGCATGGCATCCCATGACCACATACAGAATGCATGCATAATGGTTTAGTGTTGTGGGTTTAGGGTTATTAGGGTTTAGGGTTTAGGGGTTCAGGGTTTTGGGATTTAGGGTTTAGGGTTTAGGGGTTTAGGGTTTCAGGGTTTAGTGTTGTGGATTTAGGGTTATTAGGGTTTAGGGTTTAGGGGTTTAGGGTTTACGGAACTATGTTTGTCTTACAGTGGACCTAGTACACACACCGCACATAGGTGGAGCGTTGGTCTACACTGGATTCCCTCCGGTAGCATCGATCCGGTCCATCCACTGGCTCGGCCGACAAACTTCATGCCACATAGAGCATGCATCCATCCACTGGACCGGATCGATTTTGGGTTGGTTTCATACAGGTGAGCAACCCAGCTAGTGCTTTCGGGGTGTTGACAGGCTTGTCCGGAAATGCGCGTGTCAGAGATCCTACTTGCGTATGCATGTACTAATGATCCCAAACTTCTGCATGGCATCCCATGACCACATAGAGAATGCATGCATAATGGTTTTCATGTGGGGCAAAATTTTGAATGTTTTTAGGGTTTAGTGTTGTGGGTTTAGGGTTATTAGGGTTTAGGGTTTAGGGTTTTAGGGTTTAGGGTTTACGGAACTATGTTTGTCTTACAGTGGACCTAGTGCACACACCGCACATAGGTGGAGCGTTGGTCTACACTGGATTCCCTCCGGTAGCATCGATCTGGTCCATCCACTGGCTCGGCCGACAAACTTCGTGCCACATAGAGCATGCATCCATCCACTAGACCGGATCGATGTTGGGTTGGTTTCATACAGGTGAGTGACCCAGCTAGTGCTTTCGGGGTGTTGACAGGCTTGTCCGGAAATGCGCGTGTCAGAGATCCTACTTGCGTATGCATGTACTAATGATCCCAAACTTCTGCATGGCATCCCATGACCACATAGAGAATGCATGCATAATGGTTTTCATGTGGGGCAAAATTTTGAATGTTTTTAGGGTGTAGCGTGGGGGGAGGGGGGTTTATGGTTACTAGGGTTTAGGGTTTAGGGTTTTAGGATATAGGGTTTACGGAACCATGTTTGTCTTACAGTGGACCTAGTGCACACACCGCACATAGGTGGAGCATTGGTCTACACTGGATTCCCTCCGGTAGCATCGATCCAGTCCATCCACTGGCTCGGCCGACAAACTTCGTGCCACGTAGAGCATGCATCCATCCACTGGACCGGATCGATGTTGGCTTGGTTTCATACAGGTGAGCAACCCAGCTAGTGCTTTCGGGGTGTTGACAGGCTAGCCCGGAAATGCGCGTGTCAGAGAGCCTACTTCCGTATACATCTACTAATGATCCCAAATTTTCTGCATGGCATCCCATGACCACATAGAGAATGCATGCATAATGGTTTTCATGTGGGGCAAAATTTTGAATGTTTTTAGGGTTTAGTGTTGTGGGTTTAGGGTTATTAGGGTTTAGGGTTTAGGGGTTTAGGGTTTTAGGGTTTAGGGTTTACGGAACTATGTTTGTCTTATAGTGGACCTAGTACACACACCGCACATAGGTGGAGCGTTGGTCTACACTGGATTCCCTCCGGTAGCATCGATCCGGTCCATCCACTGGCTCGGCCGACAAACTTCGTGCCACATAGAGCATGCATCCATCCACTGGACCGGATCGATGTTGGGTTGGTTTCATACAGGTGAGCAACCCAGCTAGTGCTTTCAGGGTGTTGACAGGCTAGCCCGAAAATGCGCGTGTCAGAGATCCTACTTGCTTATACATCTACTAATGATCCCAAACTTTCCGCATGGCATCCCATGACCACATAGAGAATGCATGCATAATGGTTTTCATGTGGGGCAAAATTTTGAATGTTTTTAGGGTTTAGTGTTGTGGGTTTAGGGTTATTAGGGTTTAGGGTTTAGGGGTTTAGGGTTTTAGGGTTTAGGGTTTACGAAACTATGTTTGTCTTACAATGGACCTAGTACACACACCGCACATAGGTGGAGCGTTGGTCTACACTGGATTCCCTCCGGTAGCATCGATCCGGTCCATCCACTAGCTCGGCCGACAAACTTCGTGCCACATTGTCCACATTGTCCAACTAACCCTTTGTATGGATTTTTTGGGTAAAAAATGTTTTCAAAAATGCCGCGTGTGACAAAACTTGCAAAAATTATTGAACATGGTTCAAACTTGGCGTGCAACAACTATTCCTCAAAACATGGTGTGCAACCAATCTGAACGTACCGTTTGGCATGCATCAAACCAAGTAGCCACTATTCCTCAAAAAAAACCAAGTAGCCACTAATTGCGCCAAACATATCTCGTAATGATCTTTTCCGTGACAAACGGGGCAACAAGCGCACGTTAAGTTGGCAGTTGAGATTCTCCTCCTTTAGGTCTCCTAATACCAGCAACCAACAAATCTCCTCACCCCCATTCATCCAGATTTCTCCATCTTCAAAGCTTTCTGCATCGCCGCCCCTCTCTCTCTTACCTGCGCTTCTCCGGCGATCTTCTGAGGATTTGTTTTGGGCCGCTCTGCTTCGACCGACAATGACCGCAGAGATGAATGCGGTAGGTATTACAACTACGGAATTAGTCAGATCTGATTTCAATAAGCCCATATCTGTAGGATAGTAGTGATGATGTGCTCGTTCTCGAATCGTAGTGTGACATCTGTTTCGACACCAAGGGTTTGTGCACCGGTGAAAATAATCCGATGAACTCTTTCGCTGTCACCCTGCGCAATGGATTTGCGAACAGGACTGTAAGTACCATTCTCAAACTGACATATAAGCTTTAATGAGAAATTTACTACTCCCTCTGCCCAAAAATTGTTGTCTTAGAATTGTATACATACGAACGTACGCATTCACGTTTTAACATCCGTGTGTAGGCAAATCTTAGACAACAATTTTGCGACGGAGCTAGTACTATTTTTCTTGTCAGTTGTTTGCATTGTTTACCGCAGAAAGAGTTATATTGCATGTACATTAGTTAATTCAGCAAACGGTTTTGTACGTGCATGTAAATTAAAAACCTGTAGGGGCTTTTATGATATTTTTGTTCTAAACTATAGTAAACTACTCCTCTACCTTTTTATTCGTGGCATAATTCCATATTTTGATACGACCAGCCCCTTGTATTACTATGTTATTACATGTATTGAATAAAGTAAATATGCTACTCAGGTTATCCCCTGCTACAGCAGATACAGTTTCACGAACAAATTCAGAATTCCCATGGGCCACAATGGGAATTTTCATGCAAGCTTCGCTACCACAGAGGGGTTTGAATTTCCATGTGACATTACCAACGAAAATGGGTTGACAATTATTTCTAGAAATTATTGGAAGGAATTTTTTAGAGTGTACACACTTTGTGTGGTCCAGGAAATTACGTTCAATTTGGTCAACTCTCATCTACCAACTAGCCTTATCACTACTGGAAATCTGCCTATCATTCATCCAAGTACGACAAATTCTTGTTCCTTCAAGTTCACTTTGTACTATTACTGTATCACATACCATAGGTTCTAAATTTAATTGTGTGTGATATAATATTGTAGCATACTACCAATTGTCCAATGAGAAAAGATACATTATTGACAATATCGCTGTCACTGAGGGAACACATTTGAATTGGAGAATGATGGAGCTTGTCGTACGCCAAGTGATGAACCTTGACATGTTAATCGAGCATTATGATGCTGGAAACTACGAAGAAGGAAGAACTTATGGATTTTTCCATACCTTGACATGGTCAAATTGCAACAAGAACTTTGGGGTAACCATCTTCTTCTTCCTTTACTTTGTGTCATTACACTACATTGTACTGTAGTTACAAATTTATTGCTCTTCCTTTTTTAGAGAACAATTAGTTACAAATTTGGTAACATAACAAATATGTTGTTCAAACAGAAACTGCCTGAGCGTGTTGTGCCCCAAGACATGGCAGAATATGGTGCCATAACCATTGTTTGTCATCCAAATACTAGGGTGTCCAGCACATACACCATCTCTGATATTGACGGTCGTGTCTGCGTCAACAAATGGAACGAGCTCATGATGAAGGAAAAACTCTTGGTGATAGGAGAAAAGGTGATGATGTTGCTGTACCTGGGAAATCATGGGATTTATCTGTTTGTTTCCCATGTTCCAGATGTGCCTCTCGAGTAGTTACAGCACAACATAGTAAAATAATTTGCGGGCTTTATAAATCCTTGCTGTAATGTGCTACTTTACTACATCATCATTATCGTAATATTTGTGTTCGTGCACACAACATAGCGTGGAAGACTTGTTATGATTGTAAGTGTTTAAGCGTTTGCAAAGTATTCATCGGAACGCAGTTGGTGCTTATATGCTTTGTGCTATCTTTGTTTTATGGAGGGGTTTTAATGAAAATTCCCATAGATCAAGTTTATTAATTTTCCTACACAAGTAGCCGGAGAGGCCCCACCCTACCGGGTGTGGGCGATGTCACGGTGGACGGGCGCAAGGAAGCACGCTAAGTTCTTCCTTGCGGCCGGCTTCCACCACCTCCCCCCCGGGCACTCCACCTATGTTCCACGTCGAGGAGGTCATCCACAACGGCATTGTGGTTGGGCTCCTTGCTACGTGCACCAACAGCTTCGACGCTTTCTTCCTTCTCGGCCGTGTGTTTTGGTGTAGGTGTGAGTTCATCGCTTTCACCACGCACAACATATACACGGACTTCACCCACATCTTCCCCACCGTAAACGGCATGCACACTCTGCCCTACCCCATCGTTCATTTCATGGAGGGTGGCCCGAGGATTGATGTGGCGTGCCCCCGGAGGAGCGAGGTGGTGTTGGGCCGGTGGCGCTACCTAATTAATCTATCATGTTGTGTTAGTGTTATAAGTAGTAAGGCTATGCTAGGCTACCTTTGTATGAGATTATTCGATGTTATGTTAGATCAACTATATAGATGTTCGTGGTACTATGTTTTGTTCGTGCTACTATGTTCTGGTTATGCTATTTTCATAATTTTCCTCTTTGCTACTTTTTTTGGAAACAACAAATCAGTTTTTAATTTTATTTGTCCATTCCAATAGATTTCAAATGAGCTTTTCCTTGGTCTGGTCATACAATGCATTAAGCACACATGACATTGCGTATACAGAAGCTGACTGAAATAATTTGTTAACACCTTCTAACGACTGATGAACAACAAGTAAACAAATCCCACAACAATTATTGAAAAATAAAATCCCGTGGCCATCAGATTTGCCTGCTTCGTCAGATCGATCAACTGCCTTAAGTTCTTGTTGATCTTCTTCAATTCCACCTTGAGTTCCGCATCCGCCGCCGTCGGAGAGACATTGGCATAGCCCTTATTATCCACCGTCGATGGCAGATCTACCTCTTGGGTTGCCCTGTGCCTCAAATCAATTAAGCCTTCTGTTTGAAGCCTCTTAATGTATTCATCCAGCCACTCAAAATGCTTTCATGTTTTTAGGTTCTGAAAAACGGAAGGGAAACCCTAAATCCCAAATCCGAGGAAATAAAAAGAAATCTGGGGGCAGAATTCAAAGCAAAAAGCCACAAGAGAACATAGATTTAACCTTCCCCGCTTCTGGTTTGCTCTCGCATTTCACAAATTCCCGCCCATAGTTTCCATTCTTCTCCGATATGGTTGTCAAACGCTTCAGTGGCGCGATGCGTGGGCACTCAGGGCATCTGGTCATCGGCACTGCACCATACCGCGGCCATGATGACGGAGAGGCCGAACAGGACATGGACATCTCTCGTCTCTCGCCGTCGGCCGGCGATGGCAGGCTTCATCGCCGGAGAAGAATAAAAATTTGGTGGGGCAAGGGAAAGGGAGGCAATGGTGGGCCGTGGGTTGGCACGGGCACGGCGATGGCTCGGGCTGCTGTGATCTGTGGTTAGTCCCGTGGTCAGTGGACATGTTTTGGAAGCCCCCAAAAGATCGCGCTCGTTAAAAAAAATCATGCATCGAGGTGCATTACTTCAAAATAACTAATCAACCCTACAATCACGGATATATACCTTCCCATTCTAGCGCATATCTACCCTATCTTAACCACCCCCATCTACTTTGTTTGTCCTCACATAGCCATCGCCGGGATCGCGCCATCGCTTCTCAGTCGACCACGCCGACGCCGGATTAAAATGGTCTCCTCCACGGCTCCTCCCATCTTCGCTTGCAGTGCTGATTGTTTTTTCCATTGATTCGACCAAGAAGTCATTTCCGATGAGATTAGAAAATCCAGCTTTTGCCATAGTTGAGTAGTTCTGGTGTAAAGATTCAACGTGGTTGTCAATATAATTGGAGTACAGGATGTCATGCAATAGCTTTTTGATTGATAATTTGTTGTAGTTTATCTTTCGAACTGGTTATGAATATATTTTCTCGGTGGTATTGTTAGGAATTAATTGGATGAGGTTGTGGATACAGTTTTGCTAATGCACATGTGTAAGTCCTATGTCATTGATTTTACATGGACATTAGTGAAGAAATTTCTTTTATTTTTTTCCCTTCAAAATTTGATTTAGTCACTTAGATGTGCCTTACACAGATGAGTTTGTTGATAGCGTATTACGAATACGAATGACATGACATATGAGGTTTGCATGAAAATCAGCAGTGAGTTTGTCTCACATTTCATACTATGGGTATATCTGTTGCTGTAGGGACCATGGTCTCAGAGGCGCATAACAACCGTGCGGAGTACGACAAGTCTTTGCATGAAGCGCGCCGGGAGATCGACTTGAAGGTGCAAAAGGATCGCGCTGAGGTAGATAAGAAACTCAAACCAGAACGTTCATACGCGGACAGGATGATAAAGGAGGAGCGTGAGGAGTTTTCCCGTAAGATGGCGAAGATGCGTGATGAGATTGAAGAAAAGTGTAAGCGGGACCGTGAGGACATGGAAAAGAAGTTTTTTCTTGGCTACAAGGAAATGCATCAAACGTTGCAAAAGGACCGGAACCTTGTGGACAGTATTATACAGACAGAGCGAGTCAGGATGGATGCCTATATGTTGTAGGCACGTGCGGATATGGACAGTAAGAGCTGCTACAGGAGCGGTCGGACATGGATTATAAGGCCATGCTGGAGAAGGTCCGCTTGGAAGGAGAGATGTTAGAAGACCGTGCGATCTTACGGCCACAACTTGAATGCCACAATAATCCACCCCGACAACATGTCTTCAATTATTCTCCCATGTAAGTATCTCGCACCGATTCTATATATTAAGGACCTAGATATTTTATGATACAAACATCTTCAATTTGTGGCTAACCTTATGTTGGCGATAATATGTAGGCTAAGCATCATGAGACGGCACAATCCCCATTCACTCGAGACCTTGCGATAGAGTCACCCGTTCAATGCCACATCACTCCACCCCAATAACATATCTTCAATTCTCCCCTTGTAAGTACCTCGCAACGATGCTATACATTCATACCCAAGATATGGTATGACCTTTTATAATTTGTGTGTAAACCCACTGTCGACGTTTCATACGTAGGATAAGAATCCTGAGATGGCACAGTCCCCAGTCACTCCGCATGAAGGATACATTCCACATAACAAGGTGACAAGGTCTGAGATGGCACAATCCCCAGTCACTCCACATGAAGGATACATTCCACAAAAGAAGGTAACAATGCCGCAATGTTGCTATATGCACATGAAAAATTATGTTTGCCCTTTACTCATTGAATGTATTAACTCTGATGTGAGATACTAGGTGCTGGTCATGGATTTTTTTTGTTCATAGGGATGATGAGATGTCACATGTCCCGAGATCATACTTTGAGGAAAGACCGGCAGAAGTCAGAATTATTGAACCCGGCAAAGTGACCTACGATCTCATTATGAGGGAAATGAGAACTTCTTTTGGTTGCAAAATCGAAGCAGAACTGTACTACTTCTTACCCGGGTCTGCATGGAAGCTGCCAGAAGGAATAATCTTGATTGCAGGACCAGATGATGTAGCAAAAATGCTTTCTGATCTGAATGGCAGCAAGACATGTCACTTGTACATTGTGTACAATAGAACTACGGGTCGTTTTCCCGAGGATGACAGTGATCCAGAGGTTCAAATTTTACATGTTACATGCATCTAGTTTATGGCTACATCATTTTTGAGTTGTTCCTAATACCATTACTATGGTTTTTTACAGGAAGTAAGAATCCGAGAAATGGAGGGCCTTGCTAGAGAGTTGGCGGAGAAAGAACAAGAACAACTTCAGTTGTATGGTTACATTGATGTTAATGAGAAAAAGATTGAAGGACATGGGTCGTCGCCAAGCCCGACGCAATCTCCAACGTCCAAACGCAAGAGGTCACTGAATTTTGGCAGTGCAGAAGACCATATATAGTAGGCTCAATTGTTTTTCAACCAGTTTAAGCTTCAAACCAGGATTATTTTGTTTCGAACAAAGATTTTTTTCTGTTTCACACTATGTTCGCAATTATGGTACAATTTATTCATGAGACAGTTCTTTGAACAACAATGTATCGAGAATAATGCATGTGTTTTATGATCAACCATACAGTTGTTTCTGAGTTGTTTGTAAGATGGCCTTGCATCTAAACAAGTTTGCACATCACAACGGTGTAAAAATCATTTATGTTATCTTTGTTGAAACTGTTTTTTCGTGCCTTCCATCTACACGTGCGTAATCCTTATACCCTACAAAAACCATACAACGTCGAAAAACAATTTCCAGTTGGCATGGATGGTTGTCATGTTGGTACAAGGGTGTAGAAAAAAGTTTGGGTCCATTTGAAGCATGCCGAAAAAATCCGTCCTTCCAGACGGACCATTCCCTGCTACCCGAACGGCCTCCGTTGAATGACACCATTTTTTCCAGCAAGTGGGCAAGCACACCCCAGTGGGCCACGTGAAATTTGAGCTAATTCCAGGAAACTTAAATTTTTTGGTGAAACACGATGAAAATACCGTCATTTTATGTGTCCTGCAGAACGTGAAATTGCTGCCACGAAATCCTCCTCGGGATCCACGCAGTCGGACTGGCGTCAGAAGCGGTGTCTAAAAGCAGGAGGACCCCCCCACCAAGCGCGTCACGCCGTCCTCCCACGCGCGCGCGTCGTCGTATCCCCACGCGCGTTACGTCGTCCGCACGCGCGCGCGCCGTCCCCACGCGCGCACGATCCCAGGTCGATCCCGTCCACCGAGCGATCGCAGGGCCTGCATGCCTGCAGATCCTCCTCGAGTTGTGGGCCTACTTCCTTTTCTGGGACAGCATGCAATATGGGCCTTTTTTTGTCTCATTCAGTGAAAATTACCACCAAAGATGCGATCTAGAGATACTTCCTCAACCAAAGATGCGACACAAGGACCTTCATGCAAAAACCAGGGACCTGCATGCAAGAGGCGGGGACCCGCATGTGAATAAAGATTCATCAAGGCCTCGACCGCTGCTGACACAGTGGCTGCCGCCCGAGTTGCATGCAGCGAAGATGAACGTGCATGGAGGTTTCTCAAAGATTGGTGATCGTGGTGGTTCGGCTGTGGTATGTACAGACCAAGCAGGGAACTACCTTGGTGCCTCGGTCGTCATTTCTGAAGGCCTCCTCGATCCGACAATTCTTGAAGCACAGCCATGCCATGAGGCGCTTGCGCTCGCGATGGACCTTCACATTCAGTCAGTGTGTGTTGCTTCTGATTGTCTGGAAGTAGTGACTAACATTGCAACAGAGGTAGTATGTCGATATGTCGCCATACTACAGGACATCAAGCACTTGAGCAGTTCACTTCGAGATATAAAATTCATTCATGAGAGTAGGAAGTTTAATGGACATCATTCTGACTGAATATCGACATAGAATTGGTGTCATTCTGAAGATGACCAAGAATTGACCTTCTTCGGCGGAGGCCGTTCGGATAGGAGCGAAGGGTCCGTCTCGAAGGCCGGTTTTTTCGACATCATTCAAGTTGACCCAATTTTTTTCCATAGGCTAGTACCATCATGAGGCATGCATGTCAAGTTTCGTAGCTTTTCGACATTGTATGCATTCTCTACGGTTTTCGCGAGGGAAAACCCGAAAATACTTTCCGGACGTGATGCAACGTGTGTACGTTGTCGAAACTCGTTGAAATTTTGCATAGAGTACTGCAGTGGGCATCCACACTAGCTTGCAAAAATTGGTGTCATTCTGAAGATGACCAAAAATTAACCTTCTTCAGCGGAGGCCGTTCGGGTAGGAGCGAAGGGTCTGTCTCGAAGGCCGATTTTTTCGACATCCTTCAAGTTGACCCAATTTTTTTCCATAGGCTAGTACCATCATGAGAAGCATGCATGTCATGTTTCGTAGCTTTTTGACATTGTATGCATTTTGTACGGTTTCGTCGAGGTGAAAAAACAAACTTTTTTCGGAGTTGCCCTGATGGCAAACCCGAACGGCCCCGCTTATTTAAAAAATAAGTTAGTCATTAATGCTCTCTAAATGAAGAATATGCATGATGATTATGAACTTCAATTTACTATGGGTGAAGAATCATAGTCATCCTACATATCCTCCATATAGAGTACAATGAGGACCAACGCTTGGAAAAATCACCGCGATGAAGGTATTTAAGCAGGTAGAGGAGCTGGTCGCGGCGCGAGGTGGGACTATTTTTTGTTAGACGAGAACAACGCGCGAGATCGTACGCGATGTGGGCCGTCCGGAGCTGCAACCTCGGATGGGCCGGTGTTTGGGCCGACGTGGAAAACGGTTTGCCATGCATGCATGGAGTCGGTAATCACGCATGCACGATGGCCACGCCCCGCCGCTAGCCATGCAGACCGTGGGATCGCGCGGGAGATCCGTTTGGCGGCCGTGCGTGCGTGCAGATGATCCCGCCTGTCGTACACGTGCGGCGGCGCCCGCTCCGAATATTCGGTCGGCCTGTCTCCGGGTGACGACGCGCAGAAATACATCAAAAAAATATTCTACTCGACAATAACAAGTGCTCCATGCTAGCCCTTATTCCTGTTCAAAATACATCGTCATTCTTAAAGTTGGACATCAAATGATCACATAGAAAATGGAAACGAAAGATGTCGAACTAATACGGTGACATGGCAGTAGAACCACACTTTACTAAATAACTGTCACAATAAAATAGAATGTAAAGACCACGTCACACAAAGCTGAATGGCACACGACTTTCTCTGACTCATCGTCGATTCATGCTGTATGTAGCCATCAGAGTTCAGCTTCGAGATCCTACACAGAAGAATAGAATAAATCACATGGACATCAATTATGAGTAAAACACATGCAAAAAATAAATATGAACATATTTGGTACCTCTAGCAATTTAGCGCATTTACGTCGATTGTGACCTGGATTCTTGCAATAGCCACAGATATTCCGTGATCTTGACTTCTTTGTCTTTGCCTGCAGCCTTTTCTTCGGTGCACCTCGTCCTGGCACATGCACGGGATCCAGAACCTTATCAACTTTCTCCGAGTGCGGCATCAACGGGCCAAACCTAATGCTGTTATGCTGAGCATTAGTTGACTCCTTGCTGTCAGCTAGTTCAATACTTGATTGCTTGCCATAATGTTGTGCTCAAAAGCATCTTTAGACGCTGATAATCCTCATCAGAGTGGCATGCCTTGAAACTTGCGGCGTGACTACAATTCCGCAACTCGCGGTACCTCAGCAGGCTTGCCGAATAGTCATACATCTGGTTTTTTCTGGTCGGTGCGTATGCACATTTTGCATTCATAGTCCACCTAGTGGGAACGCAACAACTGGGCAGAATTGTTTGGTTTAAAATCCCCAATATGTAAAAAATGTGGGAACATGGTGTGCCTGCGCATTCCAGCTTACGGCATGAACAACTGACCCTGTGCAAAAGACCTCCTTGCTCCTCAATGCGCACTCCAAACTTTTTATCCATTCTTTCCTGCTTGGACACTACATAAGTGGAATCTTCTGATCCATCTAGTATCTCTCTGATCTGACATTTGCTGACAGCATCTATGCTCCATAAGACCACCTTAAAGACACTAGGTGTGAAAACTGTTGCGGCGTGTTTCTCAAGCGGCGAAGCATTTTCCTCTGTAAATGGAAGGGACTGCAAGGCTTCGACGTCATGGAGAGCTTCGTTAATCTGTCGCGACGCAAGGCAACACTCATAGTGCTCTAGCATTTCAAACAACGACATCTTACCCTCAAGATGCGTATGTAGCACAGAGTTCAAGCTCTCACTCCTCTGATTGCTGCTCAATCCTAGGAAACAACGCCCCTCAAGATATGGAGCACACCACAACTTTCTCATCTGATACATCTCATGCAGCCAAGACTCCTCACTGGTTACTTTATTCCATTGTAAGAATTGTATCCATTTTATCTCATGCTCTTCAATGGAAGAAGTATCATAAATGAAAGATCTGAATTCCTCCTTTACGTCGTCATCATGCAGATGGCGTACAATGTTCTGCTGAATGTGCCATATACATGGTCTATGGTTTGAGTCTGGCCAGACCACCCTGATTGCTCTCTGCATTGCAAGGTCTCCGTCTGTGATCACAGATATCGGATGCTTCTGTGCCATGCAATCAGAAAAGGTCTGCAACATCCACTCGTATGCCTGGCTTGTTTCATGAGAAATTATACCACAGCCAAAAATAACAGTGCTGCGGTGGTGATTCAACCCGACAAACGGCACGAATGGCAGGTTGTAATTATTAGTTCTGTATGTGCTATCAAAAACAATGACGTCTCCGAAAGCCTCGTAGTCAAGTCGCGATTGACTATCAGCCCAGAATAGTCCCTTCAGATGGCCAAGGTCGTCTACCAAGTACCTGAAGAAAAAATCCGCATCTCGCTCTCGCCTCGCCATCATGTGCATGATCACCGTTTTAGCATCACCGGCACTGATTGTCTCCTGCTTATTAGCATGACAGAAATTATAAATGTCCCTCTTTATGCATCCAACCTTATCAAATCCACCGTATTGAATGCACAAAATATCCATAATACGGTATTTGCGGATCCCAGATTTTTCCATGTCCGCAATGTCCGCTTTCTGCTCATCGCTAATTCGTCTGTGCGAACGCAGCAGACAAGAAAGATCCCGTGGGGCTAGAGGATGGCTGTGCTCATCGATGAAATCCTTGACAAACCACCGACCTGTTTCCTCCTGTCTCGCAATGACCAATTTAGCGTTACACCCAACACGAGTTAAACTTCGTGGCCTCCTCTTTCTATCTTCCATCTTTCTTTTCATGTGCTTCTCTTCGCGAAACCCTTGACGACTACACACAATTTTCCTCAAAATTACGTAATTGTTGGATCCATCCCACTCAACGTAGCTTTTCCTCACACTAAAACCTTTTTCAAGAGCATATTTGTTGTAGAATTCATAGCCTTCAGCCTCACTATCAAACATCTTGCTGACAACATTTTGATACTCGAACATACACTCATCACTTACATCCGCCATGTCTTCCTGCATATGACATATGAAATACACAGTTGCTGTTTATCAATGTTGCAAGTGTAAAATAGCTCATAGGCAAAGACAAGTGCATGGAAAAGACTTTGCTCGTTTGACATGTGAGGGAAACCAATCATCAACGTCCAAGAAGTACTATCCTAGCATGGATGATGACTCGAATAAACTATATTGCATGCACTATGCAAACCTAAAGTGATGATGACTATAATAAACTAAACTAAGTGAACTATGGAACCAGTATCTCATCTTCCTTTAGTATCTCATCTCAAACGTCAAGTAAGTCACTTTTTTTCTTCGGTACTAAAGGAAGTAAGCAATGGCCTCAGCATCTTAGTTAAACAAACATGATGCGATTAGCTCAAGAGAAACTATGCCACGTTGAAGCTTTCCATTCGTTGTTCTTGTCGGTACAAATCTCGCATGGCAAATAGTGCTAAATTACCCGGATCTTGTGGGGTTGAGGTGGTACTGCATGCACGGTGGATGGGCGCAAGGGCCAAGAGAACGAGCAGAACGCCAAGCCGGATTCATACCTTAAGGATGGTACGCGGGAAGAGATGGGATCGCCCGCCGCCGTCGCCGCCGATTCAGCCGGCGCAGATCCGGCCTTCTTCTTCATCGGTGACGGCGTGGGGGGCTGGGGTTGGTTGGGTGGAGGACGAGGACTTCCTCTCACCGGGCACGTCGAGGACGGAGAAGTTCAGGAGCACGACGGCGACGAATAGATCGGACGAGGATTGTGAACTGGATCGAGTAGACGTGGATCTGGTCCTCAGGTGATCGGTTCAAGAAAAAAAAAATCCCCCTGGACCATTATGCCCTTATCGGAATTAACATATTAAATTTAATCAATTTTAATTCCCCACAAGATCGGACGGCTAATAAAAATCAGAGGTGTAAGTACTGCTAAGTACTCCGAGTACTAACCCAATCACCGTAAAACAGCTCTATTAAATATAGGTTTGTAGCGTATGGTTATGTTCACAAATATATAGACACTTCTGGAGTATAAATTTACAAATTAGCTTAATCATTTTTTTCTTATAAGTTAAAGTGGATTCAATAATAATTTTATAGAATGTGGATGATCCATATTTGTTATTAAAATAGCATTGCTTATTGTAATCATCGATAAACATAAAATGTTATGGGTTCTACTACTTTTGCACACACAAAATTCAGTTATCATATATACTTAGCACAATGCGCTCTATGTCACATGAAAGATGACTTGATGATACTTAATCCATTTAGCCTGTTTCATTCTCTCTCTCGGTTATAATGGAGCGGGCGCAGCAACGCACGCCTTGTCCTTCTACTGAATTTTAAGTGGGGATTGCAGTATTGAACTAAGGATTTCGTAGAGGCAAGTGATATGCCTTAAGCAGAAAAAAAAATCATTGGCTGTTTTTTAGCAGTCTAAGACTCCAAATGTGCCGAGATTGCGGCAGTTAAGTGGTAAATATTCTTGTACTTTTCCGACAGTGGATGACCTCGGTATTTTTTTTCCCGTCTTCATAAAACGATAAGATTGAGCATATGAGTGTATTCCTCGGCGATACGGTTTCTTGAACATGGCTTGTTTCAAATCATGGCTCCTTTGGGGTGATATGCCGATGTACAATTAATATGCACAAGCAATGCATCGCAAAAGCGAATATGTCAGCATATACATAGTGCAAGCATTTCTTATTTGAACAAATAGTGCTAGTATTTTTTTTTATACAATGAGTACAAGCTTATCTTTGTTGAGATCAATTGAGAGCGATGTAAAAACAAGCTATGGGAGGGAGGTGACTCGTTCATCCTTCAGTCTTCAGGCCTACTACTCCTGTTTTGCTATCCAGAATGCCGAGCCTGGATCCCGGTCCTGGCCAGTGGCCACTGCGAGGCTATGTAAGATTGGATCATTGAACCAATCAGAACGCAGGAAACCACCACGCCACGGATCCCTCCCCACGATCCGCGTGCCTCACCTGAGACTAAATCCTTACCGTACACTCTTACGCTCGAAGCTCATCCTCGCCTCCCAAACTGAAAGCGCGGAAGATCCAAAATTTCGCCGGACTTGGCGCCCACCGGCCGCCCGCCTCCTCGCCTTTAAAACCACCCCGACCCCCATCTCTTCTTCCTCATTCCAATCCCCAAATCTCCCAGCCCCACCAAGCGACCCAACCCAAGACCAGCAGCCTCCCTCCCTCCAGTCCCCATGGCCCGCACGAAGCAGACGGCGAGGAAGTCCACCGGCGGCAAGGCGCCCCGCAAGTCCGCCCCGGCCACGGGCGGCGTCTAGAAGCCCCACCGCTTCCGCCCCGGCAACGTCGCGCTCCGGGAGATCCGCAAGTACCAGAAGAGCACCGAGCTGCTCATCCGCAAGCTGCCCTTCCAGCGCCTCGTGCGGGAGATCGCGCAGGACTTCAAGATCGTGCGGGAGATCCGCAAGCTGACAATTTCTTAGAAAGAATCGCTCGGCTCGGTTGTGCTATGGCGGTCAAGTTATGCTGTGATGCAGCCTCTGACGTTACCAATCTGCTATCATCAATGGAAAGTTAGCCATATGTTTTTGAAGCATCCGTCTCTATGGTTTGGTTTATCCCACTGGATAGATTTCTCGCTGAAAACGTTTTCGATATTGCTTGGATTTTACCTTCAGGGATGTCTTAGTTGTGTTGCTTCTTAGCACTATGTTTGGTGGAATGACTGGAATCTGATAAACATGACGTTCATATGCTCCAGTTCGGTTCAGTAAGCCCCGTTGTATAATCTCAATGCTGCTGTCTTGAGCTCCTTCACTTACTTGTGTTGCCCAATGCCCATACCATTTCAGTTTGCTGTATGTATCACAACGTTCAGTATTTGCACTTGGTCACTGAATTCAGGAACACACGATAAGGTAATGGAATGGATCAATCTCTCTTCTTTGGGAGTCTGTCATGGTCACTGAATTCAGGAACACACGATAAGGTAATGGAATGGATCAATCTCTCTTCTTTGGGAGTCTGTCATGGTCACTGAATTCAGGAACACACGATAAGGTAATGGAATGGATCAATCTCTCTTCTTCGGGAGTCTGTCATGGTCACTGAATTCAGGAACACACGATAAGGTAATGGAATGGATCAATCTCTCTCCTTTGGGAGTCTGTCATGACTCTGTACTCTGGGAATTAAGCAAGAACCGCAATTATGTATGCGTTTGCCCTGCAATCTTTGGGAGACTTGATTTTCCTCGTTTGCACATATTAATTAATGCAAGATCATGACTTGCTTTTCTCCCTGGACTGCAGTACACTAAATCATTTAGGCATTTAATCAACTGGTAAGCAAGTATTTGGTGATAATCCTAAGCCTAGTCAACATGTGAAAATTTTCTTAACAATCTTACATGTCTAGTCAGCGCGAAGATATGCCATTCCCTGATGGATTGCTAAACATCACGGGTTTGCTGTAGAGAACTGAAATCTCTACACCAGCAGTTGGTATTAGGGCCAACACCGACAGCAACACCAGCGTTTGAGGATGAAATAAGGCTGTCACCCATGAACGGAGACAGGCAGACACAGTAGGAAACAGCAAAAACTCTGGCACAAATGTGACGAAAACAGAAAGTATCACACAAATGCCTGGTTAAGAAGTGGAATTCTACGGAGAAACCGATCGAGGCAGGAACTGAAGTAGCTCGAACCGATGCACCGACGCTACATGGAAACACCGCCTATCAAAGAGGCGGTAGCGAATGGATCAGTGGACGTTGACGGCGAACTTCATGCCGGCCTGGCAATGCTCCGTGACGCCGCAGAAGAAGTACTACTGCCCGGCGTGCGTCAGCAACACCTTGTCGTCGCTGGTGGTCAGCGTCGGCGCGTTGCTTGGCACGGAGCAGGACGCGAAACTCCGCTCGTCCACCACCACCACCACTCGTGCTCGCCCTCCCCAAACGAGTACAAGAACTCTGCACACGCAATGTGGATGAGTTCAGGCGTTCACCTATGGCTCAACTCAATTGCACACAGATTCAGATGGTTACTGTAACGTACCGAGCGTGTCGCCGACTCTGAACACCTTGCCGTCGGCTCAGGCGCGGTAGTCGATCCCCAGGTCTGTAAGTATCGCACTTGGATCTCACTCAATCTCTCGTATATTCGTGGATTTGAATCACAAGTCACAGGGATCATGCTCGTACCTCCCCACCACCCCCGAGCATGTTCGTACAAGGCATTCAGCCAGTCCGTTCGTCCGTTCCTGCCTCACTCACGAGTTCCTGCTCCTATCCTTAAGTAGTAATGCACTCAACGCTTACAAGACCTCTGCGGGTCCACTCTGGGCCTGCAAGCCAACCAGGAGTTTTAGTGAGTCTCTTGGGCCGGTCCACGGCGACATCTTCAGGTTCTTGTCCTAGTTCAGCGTCGCTCGCTTGCCGGATGGAAGACAGTAGTAGCGCTCCCGTAGTTCTGGTCGTTGACAAGGTCCCACCGGGAGCCGTCCCCGACCGTGTACGTCGCCGGGAGCAGAGCGGCCACGGCGGTGAGCAGCGTCATCGCGGGAGAAGCCATCGGGGCGCAGGGTGGGGTGGATTGCGGCAAAAATAATTTTCAACCACAATAGTTTTCTGCACCCTGTATATGCTGTCCTCCTTGCATGGATGCTCAAACAACTTGGAGTTGTTAAGCAGCAAAAATTAATAGCCCATTCAAGCACCACCGGGGTTTGCATCTATCGTGGCCAACACCGTTTACAGCCACAACGACATATGGAATTAAACACATAATAATTTTCAGGTCAAAAAGGACAAGAATGCATGTTGCCTTTCCTCGAGAAGAGATGTCTTTCTCAAGAGACGTGGCTGTCACGGCGACCGACCTCACCTCCGCCCCATCCTCTCTGATCCCTCCTCCGCCACCCCACCCGCCGCCACACCGGAGGAAAGCAATCCTCCTTTCGCTCTCTGACGGTTCGTGGTCTAGCAAGGTTGGTTACATCCAGCGCTCGAGTGACTCGCTTGGTCTGATTGACGCAACGGGCGGGAAGATTGGATGTCTGGAGGGCTGCACCATCGGTGAGCTCAGATTCGGGGACAGATTAGCGAAAGAGGGATTCGTGGTTCTTATCGGTCCGTCAACGGTGACAGATGGCGAGATCTGGTCCCCTACACGTCATGCACCATCCTTTGTACGTGCGTGCGGTGTGGTTAGGCTTGGGCTTGGTCACGTCCCTCCGCCGACGTTATCAATGGCAGTGCACGTTACGAGTTGCGGAGGAAGCCCGAGACCCCACATGTCAGATGACATACCTATACGGGATAGCAACCGCCCCGCGGTCTAGGCATTCCCCATTTCCCCCTTCCGAGCCAACCCTAGATTAGGGGTTGGTAGAGTGATTTTCGTCCCTGCTCCCATCTCCAGATCTACTGCCCCCACTTCGACACCGCTGAGACCCTGGCTTGGTGTAGACTCGGGAGACCGCCGCTCCTTCGCGCAGGGGGTTGCGGCGCCATCGACGATGAATAGGAGGTACGGGAATCAGCGACGGTCTTCGTCGCGCAACCAACGTCCACCTCCTTATGGCATGATACCCAGACAAGATCCTGAAGCAGAGAGGCGGGATGACGCCCGTCGTAGGGAAGAGGAACGACGAAGGGGGGAAGAATGGAGGCGCGAAGAAGATAGACCCAGGGAAGAAGAAGATCGCCGCAGATCTGAAGAAAGGAGTGAGACAGGGGGACCCTCTAGCCCCAACCCTTTTCAATATTGCAGCAAAATAGCCTATCTAAAATGGTTACTTTAGCTCAAAGAAATGGACTGATTGAGGGACTAGCTGACAAGTGGAGTGAGAATGGGATTGTCATCCTACAATATGCTGATGATACTATTCTTTGTATAAAAGATGATATGGAAGAAGCTAGAAACTTGAAAAACTGTTGTTATATATCTTTGCGGCTATGTCAGGTCTGAAAATCAACTTTGAAAAGACTGAGTTACTGTTGACTCTGGAGGATGAGGAGAAAAGCAAATCATATTCAGAGCTATTTAACTGCCAGGAGGGGAGTTGGCCCATTAAATACCTTGGTACTCTTGTCTGTGCTAGAAGGATTTCGGTCGCTGAGATGGGTTTCCTGGAAGAGAAATTTAAGAAAAAAAATGGGTGGTTGGATGGGAGGAATATTGGGTTACATGCAGAAAATTAAAAATTTTGTCTTACGCAACACGCAGGATCTACTATGCAGGTAAAGGCAACAATAGATTTGGGATCGTACCGACACGAAGTGCGGAACGAGTGTCGATGACGATGTCGGTGATGCCTGATGAAGAGTTCCACGGCTAAGCCTAGGGGTGGAATTGTTATCGGCTCCCCATACCCATTCTTCTGGATCCAGCAGAGCGAGGGTCTCACATGTTACCCCTCTGATAGCTCGCACACGTACGTCCGTCAAAGTCCTGCAGCGCTCCGCCGTCCAGGGCTCGGAACTACAGGTTGACAATTGAGGTGGAGAGATCCCAACAAATGGGAGAGAGATTAGGGCTAGGTCTAATCGGGAGAGGACACATCAAAACCCTGATTAGAAGAAGCCCGTCTCAATTAGAGGAGCTCTAATTAGAATTAGAGGCTCTAATTCAACTAGAGAGAAAGAGAGAGGCCCGAAAGCCAATTGATGAGTCCTCCAAAGAAGGAGGGGTGGGGATTATATAGTGGGACAAAAGGGGGGACTTACCATGGGAGAGGAGGTCGGTTTGGGAGCCTCCAAGGCTGGCAGCATCCTTCCCCTTGGTGGAGTCGGATTGGACTCCTACTTGGAGTCCAACTCCCCCCTTTTTTTTCTCTTTTTTCCCTTTTTTCCCTTTTTGGTTTTTCCTTTTTCTCCTCAAACCAAACATGGAATATTTATGGAAGGGCTTATTCGCCATGTGTAGGAGCCCTGGGGCCCACCTGCCAGCCCCCAAATGGTGGGTGCGGCCATGGGGGCAATTCTGCCCCCCTCCGGCACTTCCCCCTTCTCGGTTTTTACCCGAAACTCTTCCGCAACCATATAATCCCAATAGATAAAATCATTGACTCTATCTAACGATGTTACAAATATATTATAACATCTCCGGGACATCTCATGCCCCCTTCACTTGCTCCGTAAAGCGTGCAAAGTATTTCTCTCTCATAGTAACTTCTCTGAAACGGCTCCGATTGACACCAGACTTGTTTCTGTGATATCGTAACGACATCGAACATTACCTATTGATGTCAGAAGCATATTTCCGACATCCCTGGACATCTCACGTCCTCCGTAATCTCTCTGAATATTAATTCTATCACGCAGGAATTACCCGAATGATACCCGCTCTCTTCTCCGAACCATCCAATATGAACAACTGACTTTGACGCCTTAAGTGTGTGACCCCTACGGGTTCGATAACTAGTAGACATGATTGGAAAACTCTTTTCCTAATCAATAATCAACGTCGGGACCATGGACGTCCAAATTGACTCCTACAAGTTATACGAAGAAACTCTGCTGAACCTGTTGGTTATTAAGTATGTTCCCATTACTTTTCGATACCAATCAATACCTCGAGACGAGATGAATGACATGACCATTATTAAACTCTTTAATCACCATGTCATATTATCCTCGATATCCGGTATGATTCCTTTTACTCGTTGCCGTGTTATAGTATCCCCATGACTTACATCATGCTTTTGTCTGCGCAGATTTGTTTAATGGATACCATCACACCGAGTGGCTGGGTGTATCTCTCTATTATCTAGAGGAGTAATTCCTAGTCTTGAACTATCACGATGAAATGCACTCCTTTGAGAATACCCAGTAGTAGACTTTTTGATCACCCAGTTTACGGCATGATACTTGACTACACCAAAGTAATCTTTCCAGAGAACACCACCGTATATTCTCATGGTCTAAGGTAACAAACAAATTAACCATAATGTGACAATACTATTTACAGCAATGCTAAAACAAACCTCGTAGTATCTCAACTATTTGGGTCTTCCCAGCCACAATGTTGAAACAACAATGTGCTCCCATTAATATTGACAAAGTAAATGTCCTTGACCGGAAAACTTGGTCATCTAATATTAATGAGTTTGTCTATGAGACATGACAAAGGGATATAACGGTGTGTTTATGTTTCTACACGTGCGTATGGGTTTTCCTATGAATCTCATATTCATTTACCATAGCAGTTGTAGCATAAAAACATAATACATTAATCATGAAACTGATGTATTTTATTGTCTCTTGGGCATACATCCAACAAGGAACAATGTCTATCGGAGGTAGTCACAAAAATTGATGCATGTGTATCTTCCACTGCTGTATACCAGATGTCTATGGGGATTCTTCATAAGTCTAACATAGAAAGTTTATAAAAACACATGAGAGCCTTCCTCTGGGTAGGAGGCACTGGCAAGAAAAAATATCACTGGGTCAAGTGGAAATGGATATGCAAGCCCAAGAAGAAGGGTGGATTGGGCATTAAAAATATGCTTCTCTTCAATTTGAGCCTGATGTGCAAGTGGTGGTGGAAGTTAGAGAATGGGTCAGGTCCTTGGCAAAACTTCATGAAACTTAAGTACCTTGGTGCTGCATGCATTTGCAATATAAAACACAAGAGCTCAGACTCAGCTTTTTGGTCTGATATGCTTCATGTGAGAGGTTTATATCTGTGTGGGAGGAAAATGTCAGTGGGCAATGGGCAAAGAACAAGCTTTTGGGGAGATGCTTGGTGTAGTCTGGTCCCTTTTAAAGAAAAGTACCTGAGCTAGCTGAAATCTGTAATGATATACACATCTCAGTTGCTGGGGCTGCTTTTTTTGTTAGAATACAACTTGTAATAGGATTTAGAGTCCTACTCAGTTTGTAATAAGGCTAGGTCCGGTGCGGCTTGGCTCTTATATATACTTCTTGTAACCAGCACAATATTGCATCAATAATTATTCAATACAATTCTACATGGTATCAGCCTTACGATCCTAGGGTATGGCTAACCCGCCGACCCCGCTACCGCTGCCGCCGCCCGGCTACTTCGAGCGGCGCGCCGCCATCGTCGCCGCCAAGGTCGCCGCGGCCATGGCCTCCTCCGCCTCTACCTCTACTCTAGCGCCACCTCCACCAACAGCACCTCCTCAACCATCCGGCTGGCGTCCAAGTCCCAATTACCGTTGCAAAAACCCTAGGCCGCCGCAGTTTCGCACGGCGCCCGCTACTGCTCCGCCGCCGGCTCCACCAACTGCACCACCACCGCCGTCCGGATGGCGCCCATCTCCTGATCCATGGACAGGGCTAGTCCAGGCGTGGCCTATGCCCTGGTCCGCCCCTACGCCATATGGTGCCCCGCCTGCCTATACCGGTGGCTGGCAGACCGGTGCCCGCCCTCACACCGGCGCGCCCGTCCTCGCGCCACGATAGCCGACGGCCGCGTACCACGCTGCTCCCTCCTACGCGCCACCGATCTACAACGCCAGTCCTTATGCATCCTATGGTGCTCCATCGTCCCCCTACATGCAGCAGTACAATGATGGTGGCTCTCTCTTTACGCCGATGCCGGCCCTACTGCCGACGCCACCACACCCGCAAGCTCCCATGACTACACCGGCCTCTACTTCGACTCCGAGCTGGGACCAAGCTGCTTTTCTACAAGCCATGAACAACTTTGCTGCACAAGGGAACTCAGGTACGGATTGGATTTTCGATTCTGGTGCTTCTAGTCATATGTCTGCATCGAGTCATTTGCTTTCTTCTTGCACACCTTCGTCTTTTCCCTCTATTACTCTCGGTGATGGATCTTCTATTCCTATTTACTGTGTCGGTCAGGCTCAAATCCAATCCCCAATTAAGCCTTTGCTTCTTCGTGATGTTCTTGTAGCTCCTGCTCTTATTAAAAATCTGATTTCTGTTCGTCAATTCACCAATGATAATCATGTTTCTGTCGAGTTTGACCCCTTTGGTTTGTCTGTGAAAGACTACCGGACCAAGGCCGAGATCGCTCGATTCAATAGCTCCGGTGATTTATATTCTCTCCATGGTGTTCCGGCCGCTGCTCCTCCAACATCTATGGTGGCCTCTGTTGATCTGTGGCACCAACGTCTCGGCCATCCCAATAAAAATGTGTTATCCACACTTCTTAGTGAATTTTCAATACCTTGTAATAGAGACTCTCATAATTCTTCTATGTGTCAGTCATGTCAATTGGGCAAACATGTTCGTCTTCCCTTTAGTTCCTCTCAATCCTCTAGTACTTTTCCTTTTGAATTACTTCATTGTGATCTCTGGACATCACCAATAGAAAGTGTATCTGGTTTTAAGTATTATCTCATGATTCTTGATGATTTTACTCATTATGTTTGGACTTTTCCTTTACGCAACAAATCCGACGTTCACAATATTTTCCTTAACTTTCAGCGCTATGTCTCGGTTCACTTTTTCCTCCCTATACGATTCATACAATGTGATAATGGTCGTGAATTTGACAATTTTAAAAATCAAAATTTCTTTCTACAATATGGAATTCTCTTGCGTTTCTCCTGTCCTTATACCTCCCCTCAAAACGGCAAAGCCGAGCGTTCTCTTCGTACTCTTAATGACATCATTCGCACTCTCCTTGTTCAATCTTCTATGCCTCCGAAGTTCTGGGCTGAGGCCCTCCACACGGCCACATATTTACTCAATATTCGTCCGTCTAAAGTTAACCCACAAACTACACCTTACTTCTCTTTATTTCTCTCTCATCCAAATTACTCCGACATTTGCGTCTTCGGTTGTCTTTGTTTCCCAAACTCCTACTCCACTTCTCCTAACAAACTTTCACCGCGCTCTACCCCGTGTGTCCATCTAGGTTTTTCTGACGAACATAAGGGTTATCGTTGTCTAGATCTTGTTAGTGGTCGTGTTCATGTGTCTCGTCATGTCACATTCGCTGAAAATATTTTTCCCTTTTCCGAGCGTCAACAATTAGATCCCAACTCACCCACACCGTCCACTAGTCCCTCTCGTCACAATCATCTTCCCTTCTTTCACCCATCGACCCCTGCAGCGAAACCGGCCGAATTCTCTGCCGCGGTAGAGGATCCTGCCGCGACCACTTCTGTCATCACCTCTGTCCCGGCAGCGGAAAACACAGTAAACTCTGTCGCAGCGGACCTCCTGCCGCCGCCGTCCCCGCCGCCATCTCCGCCGCCAACTCCCGCGTCCGCTTCCTCCGCTGCGCCGGACGCATCCACCACGTCGTCACCCACCCCTCCTGCTAATGCTATTCCTGTTCCAGCTCCTACTAACGATCATATCATGCGCACATGTGCCAAGTCCGGGTTTCGTTTACCTACAAAAGATCGTCTCAATCTTCATGCATCTCTATCTCCTTCCTCTCTACCCAAATCTTACAAATCAGCTCTTCTAGATCCTAATTGGGCCGCAGCTATGAAAGATGAATATGATGCCCTTCTTCAAAATAACACGTGGCAGTTAGTTCCTCGTCCTTCCAATACAAATATTGTCTCGGGCAAATGGGTTTTTCACCATAAGTTTAATTCTGATGGGAGTCTTGCACGTTATAAGGCTCGATGGGTATGTCGTGGTTACTCCCAGCAACACGGCATCGATTATGATGAGACTTTCTCTCCAGTTGTCAAGCCCAGCACTATTCACACTGTTCTTAGCATCGCCGTCTCTTCTTCCTGGCCAATTCATCAACTAGATGTCAAAAATGCTTTTCTTCATGGCTCTCTTCAAGAAACAGTCTATTGCCAACAACCTCTTGGCTTCGAACATTCCTCCTATCCTAATCATGTTTGTCTTATTCAAAAATCTCTTTATGGTCTTAAACAAGCACCACGTGCCTGGTTCCAACGCTTTTCTACTTATGCTCAAACCATCGGTTTTACCCCTTCCCGTTCTGACACTTCACTCTTCACCTTTCATCACAACACCGACACTGCTTACCTTCTTTTATATGTTGATGATATTATCCTCACAGCTTCCTCACAACAATTTTTAGATCATATTATCTCTCTTCTTCGCAACGAATTCTCTATGACAGATTTAGGTCCTCTTCACCACTTCTTAGGTATTGCTGTTATCCGTGACTCCTCTGGTCTTTTCTTGTCTCAACGTCAGTACACTCTAGATCTTCTTTCTCGTGCTGGTATGCTTGATTGTCAAACTTCCCGTACCCCTGTTGATACAGGTTCCAAACTCTCTGCCGACGGTGATCCTTTCTCTGACCCTTCTCTTTATCGTAGTCTCACCGGTGCACTTCAGTATCTCACTCTCACTCGTCCTGAAATTTCTTTTGCTGTCCAACAAGCTTGTTTATACATGCATGATCCTCGTATTCCACACTACAACCATGTCAAACGTATTCTTCGGTATCTCAAAGGCACACTAGATTTAGGGCTTCATATCAACAAATCCTCTCCCACCTCCTTGACAGCTTACTCTGATGCAGACTGGGCTGGTTGTCCAGATACTCGTAGGTCCATATCCGGATTTTGTGTTTTTCTTGGTAACAATTTGGTTTCTTGGTCTTCAAAAAGGCAGGTTACGGTCTCCCGCTCGTCTGCTGAAGCTGAGTACCGCGCTGTGGCTCATGCGGTTGCTGATACGGTTTGGTTGCGCCAGTTGCTGTCGGAGCTGCACCGTCCTATTGAGCAAGCTACCATTGTTTATTGTGATAATATTTCAGCTGTCTACATGTCAGGGAATCCGGTTCAACACCGTCGCACCAAGCATATTGAGATCGACATTCATTTTGTTCGAGAGAAGGTGGCTCTCGGTCAAGTTCGCGTTCTCCACGTGCCTACTTCTGCTCAGTTCGTTGATATCTTTACTAAAGGCCTGCCGACTACTCCGTTTCAAGACATTCGTTTCAGTCTCAACGTCGTCGAGCCTACCGTTGACACTGCGGGTGGATGTTAGAATACAACTTGTAATAGGATTTAGAGTCCTACTCGGTTTGTAATAAGGCTAGGTCTGGTGCGGCTTGGCTCTTATATATACTTCTTGTAACCAGCACAATATTGCATCAACAATTATTCAATACAATTCTACAGATGGCAATTATCCTTCAGAAGATGGTTCTCCCCACAGCTGCAAGATATGTGGAGAGAAATCCAGAATGTGCTTTTTGGAGTTGCTCTGAGGAAGACAAGCCCATCTGGAAGTGGACAAAAAAGGTCAATTCAGTGTGAAATCGATGTACCGAAATCTTTGTAGTAATGGCATTGACAGATCCTTCCAACATCTCTGGAAATAAAAAATTCCTCTCAAAATCAAAATCTGGTTGTGGTTAATCTGGCACAATGCTATTGCTACGAAAGACATTCTGCACCACAGGAATTGGGAGGGCAACACTTGTGATGAAGCGGAATCCATACATCACTTGTTCTTCACTTGCTCAGCATTAAAGTATGACTGGAACATAGTCGCCACAACTATTGATGCTCCTAATCGTCTTGGCTCCTTCTCCCAATACTTATGGTGGATTCCTAAATTTATTCCTGTTAGTCGCAATGTACAGATTACTCTTGTTGCAGCTATCTGTTGGGCCATTTGGAAGCTTAGAAACAAAGCTTGCTTCGAAGGAAAGTTAATTACATCTCCCTCTGATCTAATCTGCTACTCTTATGTTTTTATCAACTATTGAGAAAGTTTACACAATGTTGCAGATCAGGAGGCTCTCTCTGCTGGTGCTACTACCCTTGTTAATTTGGCTACAAACTCGCGCGCTGAGGACTCTTCCGCTGCAAATGCCAAAGTTCCCAGGATCGCTGACGCCCACTCCGACGAGGAATCAATCTGATTGTCTGCTGCTTTGAAGACTGAAGTCAAGCCGCAAAAGCATGCATAGAAAAAAAATTCTCATCTCAACATGCAAACATATTCATTTTATCATGCTATTCATATTTAATAAACATTTTACAAGTATTTAGTAATTGAAGATAATAAATTATTTTTATTTTCAGTTTTAGCCCTTTATATTATTACTTCAAATATTCATGTTTCATACAACGAATCACATTAAAATATGTTGCAAAATATTCCCGCAACAACATGCGGGGTATCATCTAGTTCCCTAAGTGGACACCCACGGGCACGGAAAAATTCGTGGTGGACATTCACGGCGCGCCCGCCGCACTGGTCTCCGTCGAGCAGCTGCTCCAGTCAGGCTACCGCGTTCCACGGCACCGGAAACGGAGATCCATGTTCCACGGCGAGTTGGCGGGCTGATCTGCGGCCGCCGCCAACGAGGTGACGACCAGCTTGAAATGATGACGATTGACGAAGATGGTGCTGCCGAGGACCCTTGTTGATGAGGAGGCCACCTCGCGCGCCGATGAACTTTGCGTCGAGGATCGGCATGAGCACCGTGCTCGCGGACGAGCTGCTTTCTTTAGAGTTCAAGTACGGTGGAGTCATATGCGTATTTCTCTAGGTGACACGTCATTGTGACATAATCATGACGTTATTGTACTAAGTACGGCAAGATGTATTCACATGTACTACTACTCCCGTTTTCAACTTCATGACATTGCCTCCGCTGCCGGAGATCCTGTCTATGCCCTCCGCCGCCGCATGCTGCCGTAGGCACGTACTTGACATAAGCTTGTTATAATATTAGTAAAAGTGGGTTGGAAGAGGTCATGATTTTAAATATTGATCCCACTATTTTTGGAGTTTGATATGAATTATGTGCTTGTAGGTCATGAAAAACATGCTTTGTGTGATAGTTATATTGTTAAGATTGTTCATTATGCTACTGAAAATTATTACGAGAGAAGAAAATATGGTTATAAGAATTTTCATGTTACTAAAACACCTCTCTTTGTGTTGAAACTTTTGAAGTTGCTTTTATTCTACCTTCCTATGCTTGCCACTTTGTGCTCCTTTGATTTATTTTCCTACAAGATTCCTATGCATAGGAAGTGGGTTAGACTTAAATGTGTTTCATATTTGCTTCTTGATGCTCTCTTTTACTCAAATTCTTATTTCTTATGTGAGCATCTTTGAAATTACTAAGCCTATCTTAATGGCTATAAAGAAAGAGCTCTTGGGAGACAACCCTTGTTATTTTTGCTTTCAGTTTTCCCTTTTCTTTTGGAAGTTGTTACCTCTGTAGCAACCTCTCCTTATCCTTTTTATTTCGTTTTTGTGCCAAGAGTAACCTCTAATAGAGAGGAAGTAAGATTTGGGGAAGTTGCTGTCCTGAAACAGATTTCCGTGCTGCTACGAAAAACTCGATTTCTCTCAGTCAGAACGTCGGATTGCTTTGAATTTTTTTGGGAACATGCCCCAGGTTGTTATCTAACTTTCATTAGTTTCGCACTTTTTGATTTGAGCAACAGAAGATTTTCGAAAAAAATCATCTTTACCTGCTGTTCTGTTTTGACAGATTTCTGCCAATATTTGCATTTGCATCTTAATCTCTTTCTTTTGTTGATCTTTTTGGGGGAAGAGCTTTAAAAGAAGTTGTGACAGTAGCTAATGTTTTAAATGGGTGTTAGACTTGTGTTGAAACTGAACCAAGTGGATTTGTTATTTTGATTACACTAACGTTGCTAATGAAGATTGTGAGAAGTTTTGTATGGAGGAAGTTTTCAAGTGTAGGGAGAGAAGAATGATACGAGAAGATGAAGAATGGACAAAAGCTCAAGCTTGGGGATGCCCATGTCACCCCAAGAAATATCCAAGAGGTACAAGTGTCAAAGCTTGGGGATGCCCAAGGCATCCCCTTCTTCATCAACAAAAATATCAGGTCATCTTTCAAGACACTATATTTTTATTGCTTCATATGATATGTGTTATTCTTGGAGCGTCAGTTATTTTTGCTTCCAGTTTTGTTTTGTTTTTGTAGTTTATGGTTGGATCCTAGCTTATTTTGTTTGGAGACAGACACGGTCCGTTTTCATTGTCTAGAACACTCTTGTTTTCACTCTTATTATTCTCTGAGTGTTCACTTTTTGCTAGTACTGCGTTTAGCTCTTGTTTTCCACTCTTATTATGTTCAGAGCTTGTTGGTTTGCTTCAGTTTTATATGATTACTCTCTGGTCTTTCATGAATATTAGCTATGAGAGTTGTTTCAAACAAGTTGATTGGTGTTGGAGAAGAGTAAAATATCTCATGCTTATAGTGGTGCAATAGGAAGCTTGTTTAGACTGTGGCTTAGACTTTAGCATGTCATGTTAGATGTTATTTTAATTGTGTGCTTATTAGTTATTGATGTAGCATGACTAGTCACAAATAGCTGATAGTGCTTGATGTGCCATTGAAAGAAATCATGTGTTGTTTTTATCGTATCGAAGCATAGTATTGTGGTATTCTCCTTTGATGCTTTATTTGGGTTGACTTGGCGCATGCTCACACCATGTTATGACTACAAACCAGTCACCTCTAGCATCTATGATCATTTAGTTTTTGACTTGTAATATCACTTTATGCTTTGATTAATAATGTTTTGTCGCTATGCATGATTATGGCCATTATTGCTCTCTTAGTTGGTCGCTCACAGTCCCTTGCTAGCCTTCACTTGTACTGAGTATGAGCTCTACTCGTGCATCCAACTCCCAAAAACCAAAATTTGCCAAATGTGTCCACCATACCTACCTATATGTGGTATTTCACCGCCACTCCAAGTAAATTGCTCGTGTGCTACCTTTAAACCTTCAAAATTATTAAACCTGTTTTGTGTTCCTGTTTTAGCTCATGAGGAAATATTAAATGCCTTATTGTGTCTTTCATGTTTATTTGGCTTCATACCTTGACTAGCATGCTTAATGTGCTAGTCCCTAATATTGCAAAAAGAGCAGGCAAACGGGTGCCCAGCCCACAAGAGATAAATTAAACAAATAATCAAATAAATCTCCTCACACTATGGACTTGAGAAATCATGAACTTAGCTTGTGCAAAAAAGGGAGAAGAGGAACGTTCTCGTTTCTCTATGGGAGCCGCTCTTGAAGCCATTAAACATGAAAGGATGATAAGTCATTTGATAACATTCGTTGACATAGACATACACCTCTCTCAAAATTATATTTTCATTACCTCTGTTTTATTTAAATAAAAAGCTCTAGCACATGAGTAATCCCAGCTTCCCTCTGCGAAGGACCTTTCTTTTACTTTTATGTTGAGTCTCCATCTTCTTACTTTATGCACCGATTAAGAGAGCATAGTTGTCATTCTGAGTATAATGTGCATAGTACCAAAATTTATTATTGATTGATTCATGATTATGGTATTGCTTGTTCTCAAATTATTTGTATCTAGTCACCATTTGAACTTTGAAGGTGTCCTAGCATTTATGTTTTGCTATTCCATGAAGGACAAGCTGAATACCCCTTTGCTATGTTTTCTTTATGCTCGAAACAAACGTATTACTTTCAATGCATTATTATTCATGATCTTTTATTTGTGTTACTTTTCATGTTGCAACATAGTTGCTAAGTTTACATTGTTAGAATTATATCTATCATGCTTATGTTTAGAGTACTTTGATCTCAGCTTGCAATGCTTTTACATAACGTTGATCAAGATTGTGTTGGCTTCATGTCACCTTAAAAATTATTTTGTTATCACTTACCTACTCGAGGACGAGCAGGAGTTAAGCTTGGGATGCTGATACGTTGCAAACGTATCTACAATTTTTGATGCTCCAAGCTTGTTTTCTATCCAATGCCACATGTTTTCTATGCATTTACCTTCGTTTTCTGGTTTTCATACACTAACCTATTAACAAGATGCCCCAGGCCACTTGCTGTTTTTTGCTGTTTTTCTATTTCAGAAAAGCTCTGAAGGAAATATTCTCGGAAAGGGCTGAAAATTCACGGAAGGCATTTTTTACCCGGAACAAAGACATAGACCGAAGGAGACCCGGAGGGGGGCCAGGGGGCCTCCAGCCGCCCCCCAGGCATGGGCCCACCCTAGGCCATGCCTGGGGGTGGTCTGGCCACCCTGGCCACCACCTCTGGTCGCCTCTTCGCCTATAAGTTGCAATAACCCTAAAAAGTTCGGGGACGGAGTTATTTTCCACGAAAACCACAGAGAGGCGTGATGGCTTGTGGATCTTCCCTAGCACGGCGCCTGAAATATTGCGTTGTTGATGGAGATGGCTCGTGCTCGCGTTGGTGGTTCCCCAAAGAGGAAGGGATGATGTAGCAAGCGGAGAAGTATTTCCCTCGGTTAAGAACCAAGGTATCGAACCAGAAGGAGATTCACCCAACACCACGTGTTCAGTACCTGCACACAAGAAAACAAATCTCCACACCCCAACACGACCAAGGGGTGTCAATCCCTTGATGGTGAGATGAAAGATGAAAACGGCGATTGAAAATTGCAGCAAAGTGATTGTGGTTTTGTAGATCTGAAGATCTGAAATCAAAAGAGATCGAAAGCAATATGATGGAAAAGAGACCCCGGGGTCCGTAGGATTCACTAGTGGTTTCTCTCAAATAAAATAGCAAACGGTGGGAAAACTTTTACTGTTGGGCAATTGATAGAACCTCAAATAATTATGACGATATCCAGGCAATGATCTATATATAGGCATCACGTCCAAGATTAGTAGATCGACTGCTGCCTACATCTACTACTATTACTCCACACATCGACCGCTATCCAGCATGCATCTAGTGTATTAAGTTCATGGGAAAATGGAGTAATGCAATAAGAACGATGACATGATGTAGATCAGATCTATTCATGTAGGAATAGACCCAACCTTTTTATCCTTAGTAGCAATGATCAACACGTGTCTTGCTGCCCTTTCTGTCACTGGGAAAGAACACCGTGAGATCGAACCCACTACCGAGCACCTCTTCCCATGGCAAGAAAAATCAATCTAGTCGGCCTACCTAAACCAAAGTTTTGAAGAAGAAATACAAGGCTATAAGAAATCATGCAAATAAGATATCAAAGAACTCAAATCACTTTCATGGATATTAGAAGATAGATATGATCATAAACTCAAAGTTCATCGGATCCCAACAAACACACCGTCAAAAAGTGTTACATCAAATAGATCTCCGAGAGATCATTGTATTGAAGATCAAAGAAAGAGAGAAAGCCATCTAGCTACTGCCTACGGACCCGAAGGTCTACAATGAACTACTCACGCATCATCGGAGAGGCACCAATGGACATGATGAACCCCTCCGTGATGGTGTCTAGATTGGATCTGGTGGCTCTGGAACTTGCGGCAGCTGGAATTGTTTTTCGTCGGCTCCCCGAGGGTTTCTGGAATATTAGAGTATTTATAGAGCAAAGAGGCGGTGGAGGGGGGCTCCGTGGAGGGCACCACCCATCAGGGTGCGCTTGGGCCCCCTGGCGCGCCCTAGTGGGTGCTGCCCACCTCGGGCCGCCTCTCCAGTACTTCTTCGTTCCTTCGGTGGTCTTCTGGCCCAGAAAAAATCCACAAAAAGTTTCGCTTCGTTTGGACTCCGTTTGATATGGATTTTCTGTAAATCAAAAACAGGGCAGAAAACAGCAACTGGCACTTGGCACTATGCCAATAGGTTAGTCCCAAAAAATGATATAAAGTTGCTGTAAAATCATGGTAAAACATCCAAGATTGATCATATATCAGCATAGAACAATCAAAAATTATAGATACGTTGGAGGCGTATCAGCATCCCCAAGCTTAAATCCTGCTCGTCCTCGAGTAGGTAAGTGATAAAAATAGAATTTTTGATGTGGAATGCTGCCTATCATAATGTATTTCTTTTATTTGGCATGAATGTTCAGATCCATATGATTCAAAACAAAAGTTTATTGACATCAAGAACAATAATACTTCAAGCATACTTAGAAAGAAAATCATGAAACTTCAAAAATAACATGGCTAAAGAAAGTTATCCCTACAAAATCATATAGTCTTGTTATGCTCCCTCTTCTTAGCACAAAGTATAAATCATGCCCACCCCGGTGTTAGTCATGCAATTGTATTCATACTTATACATTCTCAAACTTTTTCACTCTTCACGCAATATATGAGCGTGAGCCATGGACATAGCACTATGGATGGAATAGAAGGTGGAAGTAGACAAAAAGGAGGGAGAAAGTCTCACATCAACTAGGCAAATTAACGGACTATGGAGATGTCCATCAATTGATATTAATGTGAGTGAGTAGGGATTGCCATGTAACGGATGCACTAGAGCTATAAGTTTATGAAAGCTCTAAAAGAAACTAAGTGGGGGTGCATCCAACTTGCTTGCTCATGAAGACCTAAGGCATTTGAGGAAGCCTATCATTGGAATATACAAGCCAAGTTCTATAATGAAAATTCCCACTAGTATATGAAAGTGACAACATAGGAGACTCTCTATCATGAAGATCATGGTGCTACTTTGAAGCACAAGTGTGGAAAAAGATAGTAGCATTGTCCCTTCTCTCTTTTTCTCTCATTTTTTTTCTTTCTTTCTTTGCTCTTTTTTTTTCTTTTTCTATTTTTGGTGGGCTTCTTTGGCCTCTTTTAATTTGATATGGGCTTCTTTGGCCTCCTTTACTTTATTTCCTCACATGGGACAATGCTCTAATAATGATGATCATCACACTTTTATTTACTTACAACTCAAAATCAAAATATGACTCTATATGAATGCATGACAATGATGGTGCGTGTCATAATAAATGGAGCGATAGAGTTACATGGCAATATATCTCGGAATGGCTATGGAAATGCCATAATAGGTAGGTATGGTGGCTGTTTTGAGGAAAGGAATAAGGTGGGTTTAATGCACCGGCGAAAGTTGCGCGGTACTAGAGTGGCTAGCAAAGGTGGAAGGGTTAGAGTGCGTATAATCCATAGACTCAACATTAGTCATAAAGAATTCACATACTTATTGCAAAAAGTTTATTAGTCTTTGAAGTAAAGCACTACTACGCATGCTCCTAGGGGAAGGGTTGGTAGGAGTTAACCATCGCGCGATCCCAACCTCCACACAAAGGAAGACAATCAAGAATAAATTGCACTCCAACTTCATCACATAACTAGAAGACCATACTTTTATGCTACGGGAATCACAAACCTTTACACAAGTATTTCATCAATCTCACAACTTACTACTGGCATGACTCTAATATCACTATCTCAATGCTTCAAAACAATTATGAGGAATCAAACTTCACATCTATTCAATCCTCTTTATGAAAGTTTTTATCTATATCATTCTTGGATATCTATCACTTTGGGACTACGTAAATGTGTTGCTTTTGAAAGCTCCAGCAAATATAAGTGAAGATCATGAGCATAAATTTTCTATCTCTCAAAAAAGTATAAGTGAAGGAAGAGAGATTTTCTTCAAAACTAGCCAAGCACACCGTGCTCAAAAAGATATAAGTGAAGCGCATGAGCAATTCCATAGCTCAAAAAGATTTAAGTGAAGCGCATGAGCCATTCTAACAAATTATAACCACTTTGGCTCTCTCAAAATAGGTGTGTATAGCAAGGATTCATGACTTTAAAGAAACAGCAAGGAAGGCAAAAATTCATATCATACACGACGCTCCAAGCAAGACACATATCATGTGACGAATAAAAATATAGGTTCAAGTAAAATACCGATGGTTGTTGGAATAAAGAGGGGATTCCACTCGGGGGCATCCCCAAGCTTAGACGCTTGAGTCTTCTTAAAATATTACCTTGGGGTGCCTTGGGCATTGATACGTCTCCAACGTATCTACTTTTCCAAGCTCTTTTGCCCTTGTTTTGGTCTCTAATTTGCATGATTTGAATGAAACTAACCCGGACTGACGCTGTTTTCAGCAGAATTGCCATGGTGTTGTTTTTGTGCAGAAATAAAAGTTCTCCGAATGCCACGAAACTTTGCGAGGATTTTTTCTTGAATAAATAAAAAATACTGGAGCCAAGACCCACCAGAGGGGGGCTCCTGGTGGGCCAACACACACCAGGGCGCGCCACCCCCTCCTGGCGCGCCCCTGGGGGTGTTCCCCACCTGGTGGCCCCACTTGAACTGATTCCTTCGCCATATAATCGTATCTGCGGAGAAAAAAACCAGGAGAAAGAATTATCACGTTTCACGAGACGGAGCCGCCGCCACCTCCTGTTCTTCCTCGGGAGGCTAGATCTGGAGTCCGTTTGGGGCTCCAGAGAGGGGGATCTTCGTCTCTCGTCATCATCAACCTATCTCCATCGCCAATTCCATGATGCTCTACACCAGGAGTGAGTAATTCTCTCGTAGGCTTGCTGGACGGTGAGAGGGTTGGATGAGATTCATCATGTAATCGAGTTAGTTTTGTTAGGGCATGATCCCTAGTATCCACTATGTTCTGAGATTGATGTTGCTATGATTTGCATGTGCTTAATGCTTGTCACTAGGGCCCGAGTGCCATGAACTCAGATCTGAACCGTATTTGTTTTCACCATTATATCTATGTTCTTGATCCGATCTTGCATGTTATAGTCACCTATTATGTGTTATGATCCGGCAACCCCGCAGTGACAGAAAGTGGGACACTTCTCGGTGATGACCGTAATTTGAGGAGTTCATGTATTCACTATGTGCTAATGCTTTGTTCCGGTTCTCTATTAAAAGGAGGCCTTAATATCCCTTAGTTTCCAATAGGACCCCGCTGCCACGGGAGGGTAGGACAAAAGATGTCATACAAGTTCTTTTAATAAAGCACGTATGACTATTTACGAAATACATGCCTACATTGTATCGAGATGAACTGGAGCTAGTGCCGTCTCGCCCTAGGTTATAACTGTCTCATGATGAATACCATCCACCCAACATCACTGATCCAATGCCTATGATCTTTCTCATATTGATTCTTGCTAAGTTACTACTGCTGCTACTACTGTTACACTTGGTACTATTGCTGTTGTCACCATCACTCTTACTGTTACCATCACTGCTGCTATTTAAACCATCATATTACTGTGCTACTGATCACTTTGCTACAAGGTAATAAATCTCCAGGTGTGGCTGAATTGACAACTCAGTTGCTAATACTCTCAAATATTCTTTGGCTCCCCTTGTGTCGAATCAATAAATCTGGGTTCAATACTCTACCCTCGAAAACTATTGCGATCCCCTATACTTGTGGGTTATCAAGACCTTTTTCTGGCGCCGTTGCCGGGGAGCATAGCTATATTTGTTGAGTTACTTGGAATTATTATCAATTGATCATTATGAAGAATCTGAAGGATACTCGTACCAAGATCGTTCCCTCTAAGACGAGGGGAGGTAAGGAACTGCCATCTAGCTCTGCACTTGATTCACCTTCTGTTTTGAGTAAGCTTGCAACACCACCACCTGCTATTACTTCTGATGCTATGTCCCATGTTATTGATGATGCTACTTCTGCTTTGATTGATACCCATGCTGATGCTAGTACTGTGCTTGAACCTGTGCCATTGGGTGAATTGCTTGATACACACCTTGCTAGGGCTAGAGAGATTGAAACTTATGATACTGATGAGGATATTGAAATTGATGCTTATGATTCTCCCCCTAGATATGAAATCCCTAAGGTACCTGAGGGTTATGTTTTGGAGGAGGGAGTAGCTAGAGATATTCTTGCTTGCAATGATAGAGATGATCTCAGAAAATTATTATGCAAACTCAAGGAGAAATCTTTGAATGCTAGGATGAAACACGATCCGAAGTTTGCTACTTCTCCTATCTTTGTTACTGATGAGGATTATGACTTCTCTGTCGACCCAGAGTTAATTACTTTGGTTGAGTCTGATCCTTTCCACGGTTATGAAACCGAGACTGTAGTGGCACACCTTACCAAGCTGAATGACATAGCCACCCTGTTTGCTCATGAGGAAAAGATTCGCTATTACTATATTCTTAAGTTGTTTCCTTTCTCTTTAAAGGGTGATGCTAAAGATTGGTACAACACTCTTACTCCTGGTTGTGTGCGTAGTCCCCAGGATATGATTTATTACTTCTCTGAAAAATATTTTCCTGCCCATAAGAAACAAGCTGCCTTGCAGGAGATATTTAACTTTGTGCAATCTGAAGAAGAGAGTCTCCCACAAGCTTGGGGGAGGCTTCTCCAATTGCTTAATGCTTTGCCTGATCATCCACTTGAGAAAAATGAAATACTTGATATCTTTTATAATGGACTAACCGATGCTTCTAGGGACTACCTAGATAGTTGTGCTGGTTGTGTTTTCAGGGAACGAACTATTGAACAAGCTGAGGAATTATTGAATAATATGCTGAAAAATTATGATGATTGGACCCTTCCTGAACCACCGCCTGAAACCACTCCGAAGAAGAGGGGTATCTTATATCTCAGTCCTGAAGATATGCAAGAAGCAAAGAAAAGCATGAAGGAAAAAGGTATTAAAGCTGAGGATGTTAAAAATCTGCCACCTATCAAAGAAATACATGGTCTCAACACACCACCACCGCCACCGGTGGTAGAGGTAAATTCTTTACTGCAATTCGATGAAGGTGATATTCCTTACAATAAACATCCTAGTCAATGCTTATATGAGTTTGACAATTATGTTATGAAGCAAGAACACTTCAATGCTCATGTTATGAAACAGCTGAAATACCATTCTGATATGATAGCTCGCTTGAGTGACTTATTATATAGAACAATCAATGATGTTAGAGGTGTAGGAAAACATGCCTCTATGGTACAAACCCAGTTAGAACAAGTTGCTCAATCCCAGAAAGAATTACTAGATGAGATGAATAGAAACTCACAGGACTTTGCTGTTATGGTAGCAACTAGAGGAGGTAAAATGACTCAGGAACCACTTTATCCCGAGGGACACCCTAGAAGAGTAGAACAGGACTCACAAAGAAACAATTTAGATGCACCTAGTCCTTCTAGAAAGAAGAAGAAGAAGAAAAACAATAGGACTTTGCATACCTCTAGTGAGCCTGAAGTAGAGAAACCTCCTGCAAACAGCAATGATACATCTATATCTGATGCTGAAACTCAGTCTGGCAATGAACATTCATATAGTGATAGTGAAAAAGATGATGATGAGGTTCATGTAGACACTCAACCAAACGTAGAAAAACCACCAGATAATGAGGTTGAGGTAGAACCAGCTGAGGATCTTGATAACCCACAACCCAAAAACAAGAGGTATGAAAAGAGAGACTTTGTGGCTAGGAAGCATGGAAGGGAAAGAGAACCATGGGTACAAAAGCCCATGCCCTTTCCACCTAAGCCAACTAAGAAGAAAGATGATGAAGAGTTTGAGCGTTTTGCTGAAATGATTAGGCCAGTCTTTTTACGCACTCGCTTGACCGATATCTTAAAGATGCCTCCCTATGCCAAATATATGAAAGACATTATCAGAAATAAAAGAAAAATACCTGAAGTGGAAATCTCCACTATGCTAGCTAATTACTCCTTCAAGGATGGAGTACCCAAGAAACTAGGAGACCCCGGAATACCCACTATACCTTGCTCCATAAAGAAAAATTATATCAAAACTATTTTGTGTGATTTAGGAGCCGGTGTTAGTGTTATGCCTTTCTCTTTGTATAAGAGGCTTGATTTGAATAAGCTTACGCCTACTGAGATATCTTTGCAAATGGCTGACAAGTCAACTGCCTTACCTATCGGTATTTGCGAGGATGTGCCCGTTGTTGTTGCTAATGTTACTATTTTGACGGACTTTGTTATACTTGAGATGCCCGAGGACGATAATATGTCTATTATTCTGGGTAGACCTTTCCTTAACACTGCAGGGGCTGTTATTGATTGCAATAAAAGCAAGGTTACTTTTTATGTCAATGGTAATGAACATACGGTGCACTTTCCGAAGAAACAATTCCAAGTGAATGGTATTAATGTTATTGAAAATTCTCCGACACTCACTATTGGAAGCTTTCAGTTGCCTCTACCTACTGTCAAAAAGAAATATGGAGTGCTTATTGTTGGGGAGTTTCATATCCCCATTGAGGTAACTTAGTGTTTTATAAAATTCTTCGGTTTCATGCTAACCGAAGGTGGTTGTTAATAAGACTTGATCAACCTTATTAATGGATCATCCTTTGAGAGGCATGACATTGATGAATTAAATAAACATTACTTTCTGTTCTTATCTTTAGTTTTCTGTTTTTGTTAGTTAAATAAAATAAATTGCCATGTTTTGTCTGTTTTCTGTTTTTCCCGTGCAATAAAAAGTGGCTGAAAAATCAAAGTTCTCAGTTTGCCCTGAAAATCTGATACGATTTTTTCTGAATTTTTGAGAATTACTGGTGCAAAAATCACCTGAGGGAGGTGCACCTGGTGGGCAACACCCACCAGGGAGCGCCACACACACCTGGCGCGCCCCTGGGGGTGTTGGGCCCAACCAGGCTCCCCTCACTTATCCCTTCGGCCACTTCTTCCCTTTCCTCCAGAAACAAATCACCATATCCTTCTTTCCCGTGTTCTTGCTCCCAAACCTGAGATTTTCGATCTCTTTGCTCGGAGCTCCGTTTCCGAAACTATTTTGGAGGATTGCTACTTGGTATGTGACTCCTCCATTAGTCCAACTAGTTTTTCTTTTAGTGGTCTATATTTTGAGTACTTAGCTATTCTTGGTGCTGTTGTAGATGAGCTTGCATGTTGAATTCTTAGAGTTCTAAGTTGTTTGAATGCTGGCTATGGTCTTTATGCTTCCCTAGGAGTAGTTGGTATTAATCTTGTGAAGTTTTGTTGACAAATTTTGTGGACCAAAAATTTCAGAATTTTGTTCTTAGGAACGAGATAAGTTTCTTAATGAGGTATTCCTCTAAGAAGACTGCCAAAGGAGTTATTGGGGAGTCATCTGACAAGGATCTCAATCTCCGGAGGAATGTGGAAGTGAGGCCGTGCGAATGGCCACATTACCCGTTCATGGAGTCAGCTGGGATTCGTCAGGAGTTTGAACAATTCGCTGCTAATGCTGGCCTTGCCAACTTCATTGCAGATGAGTGTGATCAATACTACATCCTTACAAATTCCTTTGTGCAAAATTTTAAATTTCTGAGTAGGAATGATCCTCCTGAGGTGCGATTTAATTTATATGCTGAACCTCACCAGATGTCCCTAGCTGATTTTTGTGATGTTTGCTTGATCCCTTCTGACGGGGACATAAGAGAGCCTAGACCAGCGGGGTATGAGGAGTTTTATCGTACGTTGATAGTCGGAGATGAGAGAGGGGTGTCTAGAGTTACGCCTACTAGCTTGCAGTTTCCTTCAGTGCATTATTTTGCTCTATTTATCATGAAGTGCTTACTTGCTAGAGAGAAGGTAGGTGCGCTCTGTGCTCCTGACTTAGCCGTTTTACGTCGTGCACTTCATGGGGATGACACATATAGCTTAGGGGCCATCGTAGCACGTCGTCTGCATATTAACAGAAGTAAAGGTAAGATTCATGGAGGTATTTTCGCTACTCGTTTAGCAACTCACTTTAACGTCCAGATTCGTGAGCATGATCATAGCCTCCCTAGGATTTACTTAGATCGTGAGTCCATGCTAGCTCATCATTTTCTGGCTGAAGATGACACCATTTGTGAGGTTTCATATAACGTAGTATTTAGTGAAGACACCCATGATATTATTCCTTTGCCTGCACCTGCTTTGTTTGATCCTATTGCCAGGGGAGGATACAAGATTATGCCTGAGGACATCATTGCTTACCGGAACCCCCCTGTGGAGGAGGAGCCCCAGGAGTGGGACGCTTACATGCCAGCCCCGCCGCACTCTGAGATGGGACCAGATGGTTACTACGGATGGTGATTACCAAGCTAGGCAAAAGCCTAAGCTTGGGGGAGTACATATTTGTCACCGACATTACATTCATGTTCACATTTCATTTCAGTTGTCGGTGTTCATACGTTTCCATTGTATTATTCATGTTAGATTTATTTTCTCGTTTGTTTTTGTGCGTTTCAAAAACTTTGAGAAAATCCAAAAATATTTCCTTGCTTCTTTTCGGGTTTTCCTTCTAAGTTTGATTAGTTGCAATTAAGAAAAAACCCAAAAAGATTTCTTTTTTCTTCTTTTGCTTGTTGGGAGTTTTCCCGTGTAAATAATTTTCTCGTTTTTGCTTTTCTCTTTTCCTTAGTTTGCTTTCCTTCTCGAAAAACCAAAAACTCCAAAAATATTTCCAGTGTGTTTCTCTGAATTTCTTTTTCCCTTTTGTTGAGTCTTAGTAAAGAGAAGACCGCAATGAAATGATAAGTGGCTCTCATATGCATTATTGTTTATCTAATGAGCCCAAGCTATTATGTCTTCTCTTGGTCGAATAAAATGTTTTGCAGATTCCAGCTTAGTCCATGGCATGCTTGCACCTATTATCTTTATATCATTCGGTCGTGCAAGTGAAAGGCAATAATGACGATGATTTGATGAAGTGACTGTGGCAAAGAAAAGCTGGTATGAACTCAACTAGTTTTTGTTTTTGTAAATATGTTTATCTTAGTAGCCATGACTTAGCATGATTATGATCAAACATGTTTATGATGACAATTAGAGATTATAGTTGCTCATGCCATGCTTAATAGCTAGGAGTGGATAATAATTTATCTTGAGTGTCAACATGCATTAGAATGATTGTGATGTAGTATGATGACATGGTATCCTCCTCTGAATGTTTCAAGTGGCTTGACTTGGCACATGTTCACGCATGTAGTTGATTCAAAACCAACATAGCCTCGATGATATTTATGTTCATGGTGTTTATATCCTACTCATGCTAGTATGCAATGATGATTATTATGATGCATGTTAATGACCGTATTCGCTCTCTAGCTGGTCGCTTCTCAACCTACTTTCTAGCCTTCACCTATACTAAGCGGGAACACTGCTTGTGCATCCAAAATCCTAAAACCCCAGTTGTTCCATATGAGTCCACCATACCTACCTATAGGCGGTATTACCCTGCCGTTCCAAGCAAATTTGCATGTGCCATCTCTAAAAAGAATTCTCAAATAAACTTTCGTTTTTGTGTGCTCCGATTGCTTATGGAGTGACAGAAGGTAATTGGTATGTTCCATGCTAAGCGGGTTATTCTCAGATCGAGTGTTTATTCACTCATCATTGCATGAGAAAAGAGCGGTAAAAGGGATTCCCAGTCCCGAAATAAAAAATTACAATTAAATAAACAAAACTCCCCCAGGATTGATGTCTGTTTGGACGGTACCCGTGGATTCGGCTCGCCGTGGAGTGTGATTGTTGGTGGAGGGGGAGTAAACCTTTACTTTTACTGCTTGGGAACCGCTACTAATGTGTTTAGCATGGAAGATAGTGATAGCTGACGGTCACAAAGTAAACAAGAAGAGTGCATTCCTCAAAATTCATTTATCTCTGTTCTAAAAAATTGAGCTCTGGCACCTCTGCAAATCCCTGCTTCCCTCTACGAAGGGACTATCTATTTACTTTTATGTTGAGTCATCACCTTCTCATACAAGCACCAGACCTGAGAGCAATATTGTCATTCCTATGCATTGTGATAATTGATGTTGTATGTTAGCATGACTGGATCTCTTCTATCATGAATTACAATGTTTAGTCGCTGCTTGAACTTTAGAGGTGCTCTGCATTTATGTTTTGCGGTCTCAGAAAGGGCTTGCGAGATACCAATGTTGCCATATTATATCATGGTTGTTTTGATAAATTGTTTCCATTTGAGATATCTTATTATTGCTCTCTAGTTGTTATGCCGTTGATATGAGTGATTAGAGTCTCTAAAATGTCATCATGAATGTGGTTAGTTATGATCATTGCTGAAACCATGGCTGCTATTTAAGCATATATATGAAACACAAGAACAAAAGAGTATGTAAAAGTTTTTCTTTCTCACTTTCAGTTTGTCAACTGAATTGCTTGATTTGAACGTATCTACTTTCCAAGCTCTTTTGCCCTTGTTTTGGTCTCTAATTTGCATGATTTGAATGAAACTAACCCGGACTAACGCTGTTTTCAGCAGAATTGCCATGGTGTTGTTTTTGTGCAGAAATAAAATTTCTTTGAATGCCACGAAACTTCGCGAGGATTTTTTGTTGAATAAATAAAAAATACTGGAGCCAAGACCCACCAGAGGGGGGCTCCTGGTGGGCCAACACCCACCAGGGCGCGCCACCCCCTCCTGGCGCGCCCCTGGGGGTGTTCCCCACCTGGTGGCCCCACTTGAGCTGATTCCTTCGCCATATAATCGTATCTGCGGAGAAAAAACCCAAGAGAAAGAATTATCGCGTTTCACGAGACGGAGCCGCCGCCACCTCCTGTTCTTCCTCGGGAGGCCAGATCTGGAGTCCGTTTGGGGCTCCGGAGAGGGGGATCTTCATCTCTCGTCATCATCAACCTATCTCCATCGCCAATTCCATGATGCTCTCCACCGGGAGTGAGTAATTCTCTCGTAGGCTTGCTGGACGGTGAGAGGGTTGGATGAGATTCATCATGTAATCGAGTTAGTTTTGTTAGGGCATGATCCCTAGTATCCACTATGTTCTGAGATTGATGTTGCTATGATTTGCATGTGCTTAATGCTTGTCACTAGGGCCCGAGTGCCATGAACTCAGATCTGAACCGTATTTGTTTTCACCATTATATCTATGTTCTTGATCCGATCTTGCATGTTATAGTCACCTATTATGTGTTATGATCCGGCAACCCCGCAGTGACAGAAAGTGGGACACTTCCCGGTGATGACCGTAATTTGAGGAGTTCATGTATTCACTATGTGCTAATGCTTTGTTCCGGTTCTCTATTAAAAGGAGGCCTTAATATCCCTTAGTTTCCAATAGGACCCCGCTGCCACGGGAGGGTAGGACAAAAGATGTCATACAAGTTCTTTTAATAAAGCACGTATGACTATTTACGAAATACATGCCTACATTGTATCGAGATGAACTGGAGCTAGTGCCGTATCGCCCTAGGTTATAACTGTCTCATGATGAATACCATCCACCCAACATCACTGATCCAATGCCTACGATCTTTCTCATATTGATTCTTGCTAAGTTACTACTGCTGCTACTACTGTTACACTTGGTACTATTGCTGCTGTCACCATCACTGTTACTGTTACCATCACTGCTGTTATTTAAACCATCATATTACTGTGCTACTGATCACTTTGCTGCAAGGTAATAAATCTCCAGGTGTGGCTGAATTGACAACTCAGTTGCTAATACTTTCAAATATTCTTTGGCTCCCCTTGTGTCGAATCAATAAATTTGGGTTGAATACTCTACCCTCGAAAACTGTTGCGATCCCCTATACTTGTGGGTTATCAGGCATCCCCAAGCTTAGGCTCTTGTCACTTCGTATTCCGTCATCCATAAAGATCTCACCCAAAACTTGAAAACTTCAATCACATAAAACTCAACAAAACTCCGTGAGATCCGTTAGTATAAGAAAGCAAATCACCACTTTTAGGTACTGTTGCAAACTCATTCTTATTTATTCTTGCATAATATCTACTGTGTTCCAACTTTGCTATAGCTTATACCCCCCGGTAAAGTCCATAGAATCATCAAAACAAGCAAACAACACAAAAAAAAACAGAATCTGTCTTAAACAGAACAGTCTGTAGTAATCTGGAAGTTTCGAATACTTCGGTAACTCAAAAAATTCTTAAAAATCAAGGCAATTTCTAAAATTCATACAGAAAGGCTGTGTAAAAATTTCAGAATTTTTCCACGCTCCAGTACAGGGGAATAATCCAGGTTCTGGACGTGAAAGTTTCTGTTTTAAAAACAGCATCACTTGTACTATCTTCCAAATCATCTCGAAGGTATTGCTTGGCACAAACACTAATTAAAACACACAAAACACAATCATAACAGAGAGATAATTGTGCAAACACTCAAGAACAGAAAGTAAAAAGAAAAAATAAATTTATTCATTGGGTTGCCTCCCAACAAGCGCTATCGTTTTACGCCCCTAGCTAGGCATAACGCAAGGATCTAAGTGTTGTCATTCTTGGCGGTTTTGGCCACCTTTGGTGTGTCCTTCTCAGGAGGTTTTGCAAAAATAACTTGGAACACATTGTCCATGGAAACCTTAGAGTTATCGAGTTGCCCATTCACGTATCCTTTTTGATTTCCGGCAACAATCCAAGAGTAATGATTGTTGACATAATTAAAAACTTGTTGAATTAGATCTAAAACCGGGACTTCCTTTCTAAGATTCTCATCAAAGATTTGATTGTTCCCAAGCAAATGTCTCAACATGAAATCACTATTGTAAAGAATCTCATTTATTACCGGTTTTTCACGGCTCATACCATAAAAATCAAAAATTTCTCTAGCTTCCCGAACTATGTAATCAAATTCATTCATAAGGACACGGGTAGCCAGCCTTTTGGCCTTAGGATCCTTTATAACGGGTAGCTCGAAAAACAATCTTTGCAAAGTAGGATGGGTGCGGATAAACCTAGTTTCAAATTTTAGAACTAGTGCTGAAATAGCTTCCGCATAAAATTTAGTTCTTTTGAGTATAGGAATATCATCTAGATTCAAATTTACAACACACTCGAAAAACTCTTGGAGATGTTCTTTTCCCATAACGTTCCCTTGCCCCAAAACAAAAGTTTTGGCATCCAGATTGCTGGAACGTCCAATCTTAGGAGTTAGGCCATCATCTATTTGTGCCATGCCAAAATCACTCATGATGACGAGAGATCCGAAGAAAAACGGCGAACAAAAAGAGGAGCGAATAAAACCGGCAAATTGGTGAAGTGGGGGAGAGGAAAACGAGAGGCAAATTGGTGAAGTGGGGGAGAGGAAAATGAGAGGCGAATGGCGAATAATGTAAGTGCGAAGATATGAGATTTGTGATTAGGAACCTGGTGGATGTTGATGAAGTCTCCCCGGCAACGGCGCCAGAAATCTTCTTTGATGGCTTGTGGATCTTCCCTAGCACGGCGCCTGAAATACTGCGTTGTTGATGGAGATGGCTCGTGCTCACGTTGGTGGTTCCCCAAAGAGGAAGGGATGATGTAGCAAGCGGAGAAGTATTTCCCTCGGTTAAGAACCAAGGTATCGAACCAGAAGGAGATTCACCCAACACCACGTCAGTACCTGCACACAAGAAAACAAATCTCCACACCCCAACGCGATCAAGGGGTGTCAATCCCTTGATGGTGAGATGAAAGATGAAAACGGCGATGGAAAATTGCAGCAAAGTGATTGTGGTTTTGTAGATCTGAAGATCTGAAATCAAAAGAGATCGAAAGCAATATGATGGAAAAGAGACCCCGGGGGGCCGTAGGATTCACTAGTGGCTTCTCTCAAATAAAATAGCAAACGGTGGGAAAACTTTTACTGTTGGGCAATTGATAGAACCTCAAATAATTATGATGATATTCAGGCAATGATCTATATATAGGCATCACGTCCAAGATTAGTAGATCGACTGCTGCCTGCATCTACTACTATTACTCCACACATCGACCGCTATCCAACATGCATCTAGTGTATTAAGTTCATGGGAAAACGGCGTAATGCAATAAGAACAATGACATGATGTAGATCAGATCTATTCATGTAGGAATAGACCCAACCTTTTTATCCGTAGTAGCAACGATCAACACGTGTCTGGCTGCCCTTTCTGTCACTGGGAAAGAACACCGTGAGATCGAACCCACTACCGAGCACCTCTTCCCATGGCAAGAAAAATCAATCTAGTCGGCCTAAGTAAACCAAAGTTTCGAAGAAGAAATACAAGGCTATAAGAAATCATGCAAATAAGAGATCAAAGAACTCAAATCGCTTTCATGGATATAAGAAGATAGATCTGATCATAAACTCAAAGTTCATCGGATCCCAACAAACACACCGCCAAAAAGTGTTACATCAAATAGATCTCCGAGAGATCATTGTATTGAAGATCAAAGAAAGAGAGAAAGCCATCTAGCTACTGCCTACGGACCTGAAGGTCTACAATGAACTACTCACGCATCATCGGAGAGGCACCAATGGACATGATGAACCCCTTCGTGATGGTGTCTAGATTGGATCTGGTGGCTCTGGAACTTGCGGCGGCTGGACTTGATTTTCGTCGGCTCCCCGAGGGTTTCTGGAATATTAGAGTATTTATAGGGCAAAGAGGCGGTGGAGGGGGGCTCCGAGGAGGGCACCACCCATCAAGGCGCGCCTGGGCCCCTGGCGCGCCCTGGTGGGTGTTGCCCACCTCGGGCCGCCTCTTCGGTACTTCTTCGGTCCTTCGGTGGTCTTCTGGCCCAGAAAAAATCCACAAAAAGTTTCACTTCGTTTGGACTCCGTTTGATATGGATTTTGTGTAAATCAAAAACAGGGCAGAAAACATCAACTGGCACTTGGCACTATGTCAATAGGTTAGTCCCAAAAAATGATATAAAGTTGCTGTAAAATCATGGTAAAACATCCAAGATTGATCATATATCAGCATAGAACAATCAAAAATTATAGATACATTGGACACGTATCAAGGCGCCGTCACCTCGAAAGTCCAATCTAGGGCTTCTGCAGCCCTGCTCCGGCACCCTGCCAGAGGGGGAGATCATCGCCGGAGGCCTCTTCATCACCATGATTGCCTCCAAGACGATGCGTGAGTAGTTCATCTCGGGACTATGGGTCCATGGCAGTAGCTAGTTGGTAGTTCTCTCCGTTATGCCTCCATGTTTAGAGTCTCGTGAGCTGCCTCACATGATCGAGACCACCGTGATGTAATTGTGCATGTTGTGTTTGCTGGGATCCGATGAACCATGAGATTATGATATTTTGTTCTATAGAGAGTTTTAATGTTGTCTTGCAGTACTCTCCAGTGTTTATGATTACCTTGGCCACGTAGTTGTTTACACCTCCCAGAGAGGGTTTATATGCTAGATAGTGGGTTCATGCCTCCTTGTTGCCTGCGCTCGAGTGACAGAAACGTGCGGGGGGAGGATGTGCTGTTGCTACTAGGGAGAAAACAACGGTGCTCTTGTCTATGGGCAGGAACCATTGCTTACATTACATACTTTACTTAATGCAATTGTCTGTTGCAGACAAAGCAATCACTTCGTTGCTGCAACTTAATACCAAGGGATTTGCTAGATAGCTTTCTTGAGGTGGACTATTAGATATGGATGCATGCTGGATAGCGGTCCATATGCCTTGACGTAATGCCTACAGTGTCAGAACCCATGAACTGCATCTCATCATAATAGTATTGTTATACCTTCATGATTTGTCAATTGCCCAGCTGTAATTTGTTTACCCTGCATGCTAGTTTTCTTTGGAGAGACACCACTAGTGAAACCATGGCCCCCGGTCCTATTTTCCTCATTGTTACAACCTCCTTTTAATTGCTTTCATCATTGTTTCTTTGTTGTAACGTTTACATATTCATCACTTCCAAACATTCGATACGTTTAATACTCTAGTTTTCAGCAAGACAGGAAGATTGACAACCTTCTCGGAAAGTTGGGGCAAGAGAGAGTTTGTGTGTTGTGTGCAGGTTCCACGCTTGTTGACACGCCAGACAACAAGCAACCTTCTCCAAGACTTCGAAATACTACTGGTTCGATTCAACTCTGGTTCTTTAATCATTGGAAATTTCCACTAGACTACATCATACCTTCCTCTTGGGGTTACCAACGGGGTGTGTGATCATCTACACCATCAATGCAACACCCTCTTGGTGCATCCTCTTCCCAACAGGTTCAGTGTCACCCTTGAACTCATAGTCCAATAGCTCAGCAAGTCTCTTGATAGAAGTCTCACACTTCACACCACCAGTCATCCAAGTCAAGGAAATGTCTTCATGTTCATCAAAGACAACTGTGGCATAGAATTGTTGGATGGCTTTGACATTATAGTCATGTTGGATGCCAAAGAGCTTCTCAAGACCAAGCTTTTTCATCACCCAAACTGCAGTCTTGAAATAGTTCTTGTTGCCCAAAGCATCAAGATTCTGAAACTTCTGATCAGCCACCTTGGTACCCAAAGTAGCATAGATCTCTGTCATGATAAGCTCTGACACTTTCCTCTAGTAATGAGGGTTCTTGGAGGTTTTCCTCATGGAGAAGAAAGGCTGCATCCTCATGTCCCTATACTCAGATTTGCCCAAATCAGCTACAGTGGTGATCTTGTCAAACCGTGCCTTCTTTGCAATTTCTTGCCTTTGCAATTCAGCCTCGGCTGCTTCCCTGTTGGATTGCTCTTCAATAGCCATCCTCTTCCTAGCAATAGCAGTCTGCTGATCAATAATGAGATGAGTTCGACCGGAATCACGCTTCTTCCAAGGATTCACGTGAGGGTTGGACACGGAGGCCTTGGTCCTCTGACTACCACCTGTGACAAATGAGAGCAGCAGAAGAGCAATGGGGTAAGCATGCATGTCCAGGATTGCAAATGAGGAACCATCAGGGAGTTTTAAGTTCAGAAAAATCAATCTGCACCGGAGTCTTCAGACTCAGGGGGCGGAGTCTCCGGCCTGGAAGGCCGGAGTCTCCGGCCCTGGGAGAGGAAACTGTGATGCAGGTTGAAATTCCGGGGCTCACTACTCCTAGATGATTCCTAGAGTGTACATTATCGCCAATAAGATGAACTTAACCAAAAAAACTAAATGTATCACTCCAAATCGCATCTAGGTCAAGATAGAGAGAGAGGGAGGGACTTAAACCTTCTTTTGTCATGGAGAAGGTCCTCGAGACGGGGAGGAGATTCCCCGATCTGGAGGATAAGAGAGGTAGCCAACGATACGATGGAATTCGACAGGGGGGAGGAGGCCAGAGCACTTCTCCAAGGCAGGGCAGCGGGCAAGAGGAGGTTTGGGGTCAGGGGTGGTGAGGGAGTTGTGATTGCAACCCCCACCCCAATCCTCTTTTTGAATCCTGCGAAACTGCCGAGACCGGAGTCTCCAGCCTAAACCCCGAAGTCTCCGGTGGGGCGGAGTCCCCGTGTTTAGGGCGGAGATTCTGGTCAGACCGGAGTCTCCGGCCCCCAAACCTCAGAAAAGGCATTTTTAAGTGGTGGACATGCATGTGGCTAGATGAGCATATTTTTAGGGGGAATTTGGCTTGGGATTAGATGCTCAAACTGGGGACGGTACTTCACACCCAACACTTGCAAAAACAAACAAAGGAAAGCCAAGATTGAGTGTGTTTTCCATAAAGCCAACAAAAACTCAAAAACTAAGAGATATGCAATAGAATCCAAATGTAACACCAATAAGAACCAACTCTTCACACAGAAGAGGTTGGTGGCCTAGGCTACCATGTAAGAGTGGATGGCATGACACCGCGAAGATGTATCTTGGGTGCAAAACCACTACTCAACATTTTAAGCTCACAATTCATGAATTGAACATAGAGATATAAATGATTTTTACTATGGGCATCATAGGGGGAGGGAGAGTCCAATCAATTAGGACAACACTCCCCCTAAATCCATGACTACGCCTAAACACAATATATAGACAAGATATAGGTGTGTATGCAAGATACTCAAGTCAAGCTCCCTGAATCAATGATATTTAGCTCATTCCTCAATAGCAAAACCTTGCATCATCAAGAGACTTTGTGAAGATATCGGCAAGTTGATCCTTGGTGGGCACATATGCTAGCTCAATATCACCACGGGCAACATGATCTCTAATGAAGTGATGACGAATCACAATATGCTTCGTTCTTGAGTGTTGCACGGGGTTGTAAGCAATCTTGATAGCACTTTCATTGTCACACAGATGAGGCACTTTGTCACAATTGACACCATATTCCTTTAAAGTTTGCCTCATCCATAACAATTGAGTGCATCCACTAGCAGCTGCCACATACTCCGCTTCGGCGGTGGAGAGAGATATACAATTTTGCTTGTTAGAAGACCAACTCACCAATGACCTACCAATGAATTGGCAAGCCCTGGAAGTCGATTTCCTATCATCTTGATCACCAGCCCAATCGGAGTCCGTGTACCCACAAAGAGAGAAAGAAGATCCCTTTGGGTACCACAAGCCATACTTTGGGGTATGAACCAAATATCGAAAGATTCAAGTAACCGCCATGAGGTGGCTTTCTTTAGGAGTCGTTTGATACCTTGCACACCCCCCTACACTCAACACAATATCGGGTCTAGACGAACAAAGGTAAAGCAAAGAGCCAATCATGGAGCGGTATACCTTTTGATCCACATCTTTACCATCGGGATTACGCTTGAGATGGCATTTGGTTTGCATGGGAGAAGGCTTGGGCTTGACATCTTTCATCTTGAACCTCTTAAGCATGTCTTGGACATATTTAGCTTGAGAGATAAAGGTTCCTCCACCCAATTGCTTGATCTCAAAACCAAGAAAGAACCTCAACTCTCCCATCATGGACATCTCAAACCTGTCAGTCATAAGTTTTGAAAAATCTTTGTTGAAAGCATCATTAGTGGAGCCAAAGATAATATCATCAACATATAATTGGCATAAGAAAAGCTCCCCATTAACCCTCTTAGTAAAAAGAGTGGGATCGATTTGCCCCACTTCAAAGCCACGGTCTAACAATAACTCTCTAAGGTGCTCATACCACGCACGTGGTGCTTGTTTAAGTCCATAGAGCGCCTTATCAAGCTTGTAGACATTGTTAGGGAAGTTTGGGTCCTCAAAACCCGGGGGTTGCTTAACATATACCAACTCTTTTAATGGACCATTAAGAAAAGCACTTTTCACATCCATTTGTTGCAATTTAAAGTTGTGATGAGAGGCATAAGCAAGAAGGATACAGATGGACTCAAGGTGAGCCACTGGAGCATAGGTTTCATCAAAGTCAATGCCTTCCACTTGAGAATGCCCTTGAGCCACCAATCTTGCCTTGTTCCTCACAACCACACCATTAGCATCTTGCTTGTTCTTGAAGATCCACTTGGTGCCTATAACATTGAGGCAATCTTTGGGCCTCTCAATTAGCTTCCACACTTTGTTGGGCTCGAAGTTATTGAGTTCTTCATGCATGGCCTCAAGCCAATCATAGTCCTCAAGCGCTTTAAAGACCTTCTTTGGTTCCACCATGGATATGTGAACATGATGCTCACTAAAGCTTGCTAATTGACTTCTTGTGGTTCTTTTCCTTGCTAGGTTCTCCGCCACCTTGTCAAGGGAGGCATCAATCTTCTTCAAGGGCTTTAGCAATCCTAACTTCACGACGGGCTTCGATATCCTCATTAGAGCGAGGAGGTATCACTTGATTATCTTGATCATTTGAGTCCCCGTCTTGACCGAAATGTTGGACTTGATCATCTTGAGGAATGACTTCAACATGAGAAGTAGAAGGTTGATCTTGGCCTTGATCTTGTCTAGCATTAACAATAGGAGTGCTTGGTTCTTGCATAGCCACTTGATCACTAGTGGGAGGGTCTTGAGCTTGTTCTTGGGTAGGTGCATCATTTGCTCCATTGGCTTGATTTTCTTGTGTAGACGAGGGCTCCACTTGAGTAGAGCATAGTTCTTCTCGATCCGCCAAAAGGTGTCCCTCAATGGGGCAGAAAAATCCCACACCTATTCTTCTTATGACATCTTGAGGTATTTCAACATCTACATCGGAAACATGAGGTTGAGCCACTTGGGAGCCATCATTCTCTTCGAACACCACACTACAAGACTCAATGACAATTCGAGAAGCCTTGTCATAGACTCTATAAGTGTGGGATTCGGTACCATAACCAACAAATGTACCCTCCAATGTTTTGGATTGGAATTTTGACAAATGAACTCCTTTGATCAAACAGAAGTACTTGCAACCAAACACCCGAAAGTAGGAGATGTTGGGCTTGTTGCCGGTGAGGATTTCATAAGGAGTCTTGTTAAAGCCCTTGCGGAAGTAGAGACGGTTGGATGAATGACATGCCGTGGAGATAGCCACGGCCCATAGAAATAGTGGAGATTTAAACTCCGCCAACATGGACCTTGCCACATCCATAAGAGTCCGGTTCTTCCTCTCGGCTACACCATTTTGTTGAGGGGTATATGCAGCGGAATATTGATGACGAATGCCCTCTTCACTAAGAAACTCATTTAGGGTATAGTTCTTAAACTCCGAGCCATTGTCACTCCTAATGACCAATATGGGAACACCATGTTGACGTTGCACTTGGTTAGTGAAGCCGATGACGGCTTGTTGGGTCTCACTCTTCAACTTTAAGAAATAAACCCAAGTGAATCTTGAATAATCATCAACAATCGCCAAACAATATTTCTTCCCACCAAGACTAGCTTCGGGAACGGCACCAAAGAGATCAACATGGAGAAGCTCCAATATCCTCTTTGATGAAATGATGGTCTTGCTTGGATGGGAGGAATCATGCATCTTGCCTTCACCACAAACCCTACAAACACGATCTTTGGCAAAGGAAACATTTTCTTTTAGTCCGAGGATGTGGCCACCCTTGTGAAGACTTTGCAAAGTTCTCATGTTGACATGGGATAAGCGGTGATGCCACAACCACCCCACGTCAAACTTTTCGAAAATACACATCGCTTGAGTATTGGTTGACCCCGTAAAGTCAACCACATATAGCTCATTTTCGACATGCCCAACGAAAGCGACCTCAAGAGTCTTGCTCCACAAGAGTACCACTAGATCCGGTTCAAAGAAGACAGAAAAGCCCATATTCCCAAGCGCATGAACTAAAAGTAAATTATAGCCAAGGGTCTCAACAAGCATGACATTCACAAGTGTGACATTAGGTGCAACTACCACCTTGACGAGACCCGTTACCTCCGATCTTGATTTATCTCCATAAGTGACGGTTGCTTGATTTGTATTTGGTCTCAACTCCGTCATGATACTTTTCTTCCGGTCATATGACTTGTACACCCACTATCAAGTATCCATTTAGTTCCACCGGAAGCATAGTCCTACAAGAAATCATTGCTTGGGTTTAGGTCCCCATCTTTCAATGGGTCCTCTCACGTTAGCCACAATGGTCTTTGGAACCCAAATAGAGTAGTCAATGAAATCAACATTAGGACCAACATATGTTGCATAAACAACACCATAATAATCCTCAAAAAGAATATAATGAGGATTGTTAGATCCCACGGAGTTATTACAAGAGGTTTCGCCCCTAGTGGCATTACCACTCGCAATAACATTCTCCTTTGCTTGTGCGGGCTTAGCCTTCTTGTTCTTCTTCTTCTTCTTGGCAACATAGCCAAGTCCTTCTCTTCCAATTTGAGGTCTTTGCACTTGCAAAGAATCAACCATAGGGCCCTTGCCCTTGAGCTTGACAAGCTCATCTTTCAACATAGCATTTTCCTCAAGAATATTTGCATGATCACAAGAAGAAGTGGAGGAACAAGGTGCATCAAATTGAGCTAGTCGAATTTCAAGTTGTTCATGTGACTTGGTGAGGCTAGAGTGTTCACTCTCCAAAGCCTTGTGAGCCTTGGTGAGCTTCTATAGGTCCTCGATTAGTTTAGCATGACCAACACCAAATTCAACCTTTTTCTTTTTAGCCAATTTATACTTAGCGGTAGCATGATCATGTCCTTAATGAGTTTAGAGATAATTTCATTATGTGACTCCTCAATAGAATTAAGTTTCTCCTCAAGAGAGACTCTAAGCTCATGCTCTTCCTCAAGAGCAACATTAAGAGAAGCTATCTCATCGGCATACTCTCTTTCATCTTCTTGCTTCTTTTCAAGAAGCTCATGTGTCTCCACATATTGTTTCAAGAGACCCTCAAAGTGCTCTTTGGTCTCACCTTGCAAGTTAGCCATAAAATGATCCATAGAAGCATTTTCATCTTCTATACTAAGACTAGCCACACTATGATTTGCATTTCGAGTCTTAGAGGGAAGATAAGATGATACCTCAGAGGCCTTAGCCATGAAGCACTTTGCGGATTGAGTGGGAAGGTTCCCATTGGGGGATTCGAAGAGTGAAGGGGATGATGAAGATGCAATAGCTAATGCGACCACTTCACTTGTGGTTTCTTCTTCTTCTTCTTCATCATCATCATCGGACAAGTACTCTTCTTGAGTCACCAACACAATCCTTGAAGATGGCTTCTTGTTGGAGGAGTTTTTCTTGAAGAAGGGTTTCTTGCGAGCAATCTTGGATTTGTCCTTGCGAACAAGCCTTTCCGCATGATCTTCTCTAGGCTCATAGGGACACTCAGCAATGAAGTGAAACTTGCTTTGACAATTGAAGCAAGACCTCACTCTTTGAGTTCCTTCCTTGGCATCACTAGTCTTGGTGTGCTCATGAACATAACCCTTTGCCTTGGCGGGATTCTTCCAAAAGGTTCTAGTTGCAAGAGCCAAGTAGTCCTTAAGAACCGGACCATACTCCTTGGCTTGCAAAGAGGTCACTTCTTCATCCGGTTCAACCTCTTCTTCTTGTTCCACCACCTTGGCCTTCAAAGCACGAGAGCCTCCTTGATGCATTCCAATGGCTCTATTTCTAGTGTCTTGAGCAAGCTTGGTGGCCACTTGAAATGCGGACATCTCTTGCGTGACTTCATTGGAAGACAAGAGATGGTAGTTGGGTCTTCCTTGGAGACTCTTCAAGTCGGTGGGCTCAAAGGGCATGAGAGCACACACATACTTCCTCTTGATCCAAGCATCATCAACATGTTTTGTACCAACACTAAAAAAGTTATTGGCAATGATCTTGAGCCTCCGATACATGTCTTCATGGTTCTCACCATCATTCATATAGAACCCTTTGGCCTCATTGCTCAAGGAATCAAATCTATTTCTCTTCATGGTATCATTTCCAACAAACCTATCCTCAATGGTACCCCACGTTTCCTTGGCGGTGGAAAATTGTTGAATGTGAGGTAACTCTTTTTCACCCACGGCTTGTTGGAGAATATGCAAAGCCGTGGAATCAAGTTGATGGTCAACCACTTCTCTTCTTGTCAAGTTGAAAGGATCAACGGGCTTGAAGCCAACTTGAATGATTCTCCATAACTCAATGCATGAACTGTTCAAGTGACATTTCATCAAATATTGCCATTGTGTAAAAGAAGTAGAAGCATCAATCTTAGGTGGGTAACCCCTATGATTAATATGAGGATGAGGGATTGGTGGGTCGGGAGAGTACCATGCCCCGGGGGGAACTTCATGGTAATCCTCTTTCCCACCTTTCCCATTGGGAGATGCATTTTTCTTAGGGGGGTCATCTTTTTGTTCACCTCCACCTTCCACTCCTTCATCCTCCGGTTTCTTCTTCTCCGAAGAGGAGTCCCCCGGAGCACTAGAAGCGGATGGAGTGGCGCCTTGCATTTTCATGAGATACGTTATTATTTCACGCATCTCATCCATACGCTTATCCATGATGGAAGTCAAGGATGTTTCAATTTCCTTGATATCCTTCATGGTAGCCGTCACATCCTCACCCTCGCCGGCCATACTAACTCTTAGGTGGTTAAGCCCGAATTAAGAGCTGAGGCTCTGATACCAATTGAAATGATTCGTATAGCCACCTAGAGGGGGGGTGAATAGGTGCTACTCCAATTTTTAATACTTTTTCGATTTAGGCTTGATACAAAGGTAAATTCTCTAGATTATGCAACTACGGTGAATTTACCTATATGACAAGGATATACTAAGCAAGATACAAGCAACAAGTAAAGAGCTAAGGATAGAGGAAACCGAAGTAAAAGCACGCGGAGACAAGGATGTATTCCCGAGTTACTCCTTCTAAGGGGAGTAAGTCTCGTTGGAGGGGTGTGAGCTTCACCACACAAGGCTTGCACGATGCCACTAAGGCCTCACCCTATGCCCCGGTGAACCTCGCCACAATGGCCTAGTTCACCTTCCACTATTGGAATCCTTCGAGGCGGAATCCGGTGCCTTTACAAAGAGCTTGGGGCACACACCCACAACTGAATTGGGGGCTCCCAAAATCACCAACAATATGTTACAAGAAACAAGTGAGTAACAAGATGCCTAGGTTTTCCACACAAGGAAACCCTAGGCTCAAATCCCTCAAGTGAATGAGGGGGAAATGAAGAACGGCTTGGTGAAGTTGTAGATCAGGGCCTTCTCCTTCAATCCTCCGAAGATCAACGAGTTTGGGTGGAGGGATTGGGATTCTAGGTGAGCTCATTAATGGTGGACGAGCTAACCTCCTTGAGCTGGAAGAAGGGGTATTTATACCCCCTCAAGATTTCTAGCCGTTGGAGGTCGAAATGAAGGCAGCTTACACCGGAGACTCCGGCTTAAAGGCCAGAGACACCGGCCTTGGAAGTCTCCGGGTAGATTCGGGAGGGCCGGAGATTTTGCCCATGGATCGGAGACTCCGGCCTCTCTCCGGAGTGACACCAGTACGTGATGCATGTGGAAACCTGGCTCCGAGAAATCCTGAGTCCGGAGACTCCGGCCCGTGCAGGCCGAAGACTCCGGCCAAGCCGGAAACTCCATCCAATCTCCGCCAAGACTCCGAAGTGATGCCAGTACGCGATGCAGGGTTGGTCTTCTGGTTGAAAAATCCAGAGGCCCGAGATTCCAGCCGTGGCAAGCCGGAGACTCCGGCCACACCGGAGATTCCGCATAAACTCCGGACACATTCCGGAGAGGCATCAGTAGTGGTTACCACCTTTGCATCTGTGATGGAAATCCTGAGACCGGAGACTCCGGTGTGGAGACACCGGAGACTCCGGCCTGGAGTTACACAACATCCATCACTTGATCTTTTCTTCCTTTTTGGAATCAACCACCAACATTCAATAATTGCTAGAGGGCTTATTCAACAAAATCACATTGTTAAATAATACGAATGTTGTGATCAAACACACAAAACATAATTAGGCGAGATATGCTCTTTCATCAACCCAAATAAATCATAAAAACGGAGCGTGAATCTCTCCAAACAAATATGCTAGGATCCAACCATATACTACAGCAAACAAAACAAAACAAAACTGAAAGAAAAATAAAATGACGCTCCAAGAATAACACATATCATGTGATGGAATAAAAATATAGTGTCTTGAAAGATGACCTGATATTTTTGTTGATGAAGAAGGGGATGCCTTGGGCATCCCCAAGCTTTGACGCTTGTACTTCTTGGATATGTCTTGGGGTGACATGGGCATCCCCAATCTTGAACTTTTGTCCATCCTTTATCTTCTCATATCATCCTTCTCTCCATACACTCGAAAACTTCCTCCACCTAAAACTTCTCACAATCTTCATTAGCATAGTTAGTGCATCAAAATAATAAATCCACTTGGTTCAGTTTGAACACAAGACAAACACTCCATTTAAACATTAGCTACTATCACAACTTATTTTAAAGATCTCCCCCTTAAAAGAAGAACAAAAGAAAGAGATTAAGATGCAAATGCAAATATTGGTAGAAATCTGTCAAAACAGAACAGCTGGAAAAGATGAATTTTTTCGAGGCACTTCTGTAGCTCAAATCAAATAGTGCGAAACTAATGAAAGTTAGATAATAACCTGTGGCATGTGCTTGATTTATTTCAAAGCATTTTGACGTTCTGGCTGAGAGAAATATTTTTTTTGGTGGCAGCTCAGAAATCTGTTTCAGGACAGCAACTTCCCCAAACCGCACTACCTCTCTATTAGAGGTTACTCTTGGCACAAAAACAAAATAAAAATGATAAGGAGAGATTGCTACAGAGGTAAAAACTTCCAAGACTCAAAGAAAACAAAAGAAACTGAAAGAAAACAAGGTGAAAACATAGAGAAAACAAAGTGGGTTGCCTCCCACAAGCGCTTTTCTTTAACGCCTTTTAGCTAGGCACGAAGAATGAATCAAGTATTATCAATAGAATTGTAGCTAGCCCTAACAATGGAATCAAAAGGTAACGTCATTCTCTTTCTAGGGAAATGCTCCATGCCCTTTCTAAGGGGAAACTGAAATCTTATAATTCCCTCTTTCATATCAATAATGGCACCGACGGTGCGAAGAAAAGGTCTTCCCAAAATAATAGGACAAGAAGCATTATCAATCCTTCCCAAAGGTCTCTTAACGGTGGAGTCAATAAGATGCACTCCCAAAATACTTTCATCCAAAGGTTTCAAATCAAGCATATCATATAAACTTTTAGGCATAATAGAAGAACTAGCACCAAGATCACACAAAGCATTGCAATCAAAATAATTCACTCTTATTCTAATAGTGGGCTCCCAACCATCTTGTAATTTTCTAGGGATAGAGGCTTCAAGTTTGAGCCTTTCTTCTTTAGCTTCAATGAGCGCATTAGTGATATTTTTAGTGAAAGCAATATTTATCTTACTAGCGTTAGGATCTTTAACCAATTTTTGTAAGAACTTAATAACATTGGAGATGGTGCAATTATCAAAATCAAGTTTATCATCCTCAAATATAGTGGGAAAAATTTCTCCTCACTAGAAAAGTTTTCACTCTCCAAATTTTTGGGACTCCTTCTACCTAAAGTCATGACCTCTCCAATACCATTTGTTTTGACATCAACATGTTTAAGAGAATTAGGATACTCATGGGTACTGAAAGTTTTAACTTCTTCAAATGGTTGGATGGTACAAATTTTAACAGACTCTCTTTTAGCAGATTTTTCAGCAATCTCAGCCTCTTCTCTTTCTCTTCTAGCACGAATTTTAGCTAACATTCTTATGTTATAATTTATTTGAACTTGTATAACATTTATAGGTTCAGTTTTCTTGACTTCAAGAGGTGTAGTCCTAATTTTTAAAATTCCAACATCATGAGCAAGACTATCAACTTTCAGCACAAGATTATCTAGTTTTGCAAGCTTTTCATCAACAGTTTTATTGAAATATTTTTGTGAAGAGATAAATTCTTTAAGCATGTTCTCAAGATCAGAGGTGGAACTTTTAGGATTGCTGTAAGCATTGCCATAAGAATTTCCATACGAATTTCCATTATTATTAGGATATAGCCTATAGTTGTTACCACCAAAATTATTTTTATAAGCACTATTGTTGAAATTGTTTCTAGTAATAAAATTCACATCAACTTGATCATTTTCATTAGCAACCAGAGAGTTCAAGGGAATATTATTAGGATCTATAGGCACTTGTTTAGCTAGCAAAGAAGCAAGCATATCAATTTTATTACTCAAAGAAGAAGAGACCTCCTCAACAGAATTTACCTTTTTACCTGTTGGAGCTCTTTTTGTGTGCCATTGGGAATAGTTTGTCATTAGATCATCCAATAACTTGTTTGCTGCACCTAATGTGAGGTTCATGAAGGTTCCTCCCGCAACTGAATCCAATAAATTCCTTGAAGAAAAATTTAATCCTGCATAAAAAGTTTGGACAACCATCCACATAGTTAGTCCGTTTGTGGGACAATTGTCAACCATAGTTTTCATTCTATCCCAAGCTTGAGCAACATGTTCAGTATCATTTTGTCTAAAGTTCATAATTTTACTCCTCAATTGTATAATTTTAGCAGGTGGATAATACTTTCCAATAAAAGCATCTTCTTCTTTAGCTCTTCCTCTTAATGCGAAAGGGAACAATCTTAATTTCACAATATCACCATCTACCTCTTTATATTTTTGCATGTCACATAACTCAACAAAGTTACTTAAATGAGAGGCGACATCTTCTCCAATACCAGAAAATTGATGTTTCATGACAAGATTAAACAATGTTGTAGCAGCAGGTGGGGCAATTGGTGTGCATATGAAATCATTATTATTGGTACTAGTAAAGTCACAAAGCTTAGTGGTATCATTGGTACCCATGCTTGCAAGATAAAACAAAACAAACTAACAACGCAAATAAAAGACTAGAAACTACAGAACTAATTTTTGTGTGTTTTTGATATAGAGCAAACAAGACTAAATAAAAGTAAACTAAGCAAGAACAAAACAAAAGAAAGAAAGTGGAAGTGTGTGACTCCCCTTGCTGCAAGCTTGAAGTCCCCAACAACGACGCCAGAAATTCTTGGTTGCTTGGTAGACGATCACACGCCCGCTGGGATACCCCAAGAGGAAGGTATGATGTAGTCTAGCAGAATTTTCACCAATTAAGGAACCAGGGTTTATCGACCAGTAGGACTTCGAAGACTTGGAGAAGGTTGCTTGCTGTCTGGCGCGTCAACAAGCATGGAACCTGCACACAACACAAAAACTCTCTCTTGCCCCAACTTTCTGAGAAGGTTGTCAATCTTCCCGTCTTGCTGAAAACTAGAGAATTAAATGTATTGAATGATGGAAAACAATTCAAGTAAAAACAGTACAGGAAAGAAACAATGATGAAAGTGCTTTAAAGAAGGTTGTATCAATGAGGAAAATAGGACCGGGGGCCATGGTTTCACTAGTGGTGTCTCTCCAAAGAAAACAAACATGTTAGGTGAACAAATTACTGCTGGGCAGATATAAGTGAAGCAACTCAGTATGACATGAACAAAATAATCATAATCTCATGGTTCATCGGATCCTAGCAAACACAACATGCACAATTACATAACGGTGGTCTCGATCATGTGAGGCAGCTCACGAGACTCTAAACAATGAGGCATAATGGAGAGAGACTACCAACTAGCTACTGCCGACCCGTAGTCCCGAGATGAACTACTCACGCATCATCTTGGAGGCAATCATGGCGATGAAGAGGCCTCCGGTGACGATCTCCCCCTCCGGCAGGGTGCCGGAACAGGGCTGTAGAAGCCCTAGATTGGACTTTCGAGGTGACGGCGCCTCTCTGTATGTTTCGTGGAAAATAACTCCGTCCCCGAACTTTTTAGGGTTAAGGGCAACTTATAGGCGAAGAGGCGGTGCGAGGAGGTGCCGGGGGACCACCAGGGGCCCCCAGGCGAGGCCTAGGATGGGGTCGCGCCTGGCACCCCCTTGGCGGTGCCAGGGCACCCCTCCGGGTCTCCTACGGTGTTTTTCTTCCTTCCGGGTAAAAACTGATGTCCGTTGATTTTGGGCCTTTTCCGAGAATATTTCCATAAGAACTTTTCTGAAATACAAAAACAGCAACTGGCCCTGGGCATCTTGTTAATAGGTTAGTCGATGAAATCAACCGGAAAACGAAGAAAAATGCATAGAAAACATGTGGCATTGGATAGAAAACAAGCATTGATCATTGATTTGGGAGGTGTCCCGATCATGTCTGTGTATTCGCGGACCATCAAACTAATTCTCTTTCTCTCTTTGGAAACAAACTAACAAATCAAAAATTATAGATACGTTTGCAACGTATCAAACGACAATTGATTCGCGGAATGCACAAGGGTCATTAAGGGCATCCAGGTCCCACTATTGATCATTGATTTGGGAGGTGTCCCGATCATGTCTGTGTATTCGCGGACCATTAGGGTAACACACTTAAGGGGGGCAACGCTTGAGATCGTTTCAGAATCATCAGAGTTAGGTAGAGGAAGATCGGAATGGTTCCAAAGAGAGAAAGAGAATTAACGGAATGGTTCCGGAAGAGAAAAGAGACACTAGAATTGTTTCGGAGAAAATAAAGAGGGATACCAGAAGTGTTTTGGGGCGCCGAAGAAGTTCGGGGTGGTCCGGAATGAGTTCCGCAGCCACGGAAATTAATTTGATATTTAATTATATATAAATGAATTAATTGATTTTATATATTAAATTAATATTAAATATAATTCAATAATATTTAAATATATTTAATTAGGAATTAAATATATTCATGTATTAATTTAATGTTAAAATGAATTAATTGATTTAAATTTATTTATTTAATTAAATATATTAATTAATTAATTTAATATTAAATAAATAAAAAAAGGAGAGAGGGAGGTGCGGCCAGCCACTTGGGCCGGCCCATGAGGGGTGTGGCCGCACCTCCCCCTCCTCTTCTCCCTTTAGTCCCACACGGGGAGGGAAGGGAAAAGGTTCCCCCTCCACCTATATAAGAAGGGCCAGGGTGCCACTTTTTATTCATCAAATAATTGGGAATTTAGCCAATTAATAAATCGGTTGAGCCATCTCTCTCCACCGATTTCTCTCTCTCTCCGGCGCGGCCCCAATTTTGGGCTGTGCTAGAGGGAGATTTCTCTCTACTCCGGCACGTCGTCGTGCTGGGGAAACTCTGGTCCGGGAGATCTATTTCCACAACCTCTGCTGGATCGGACGCCGGGGATCGTCGTCATACACCGTACGTGTGCAAGTACTACGAGGCGCTGTACTTTTGGCGCTTTACCTTCATCGTTGCTCCGGAAGGCCGTCATCGACTTGTCAAGTTCTTCACGACCTTGAGGTCGGCTTCGTCGTCTTCATCAGCAACACCTGTGCGGGGGTGTAATCCCCGCGTAACGGTCTACAAGGGTATCTCACCGTGTCCCCATGTCCCCGCATTAATCGTTACCACTTTACTAGTAGATAGATCCTGGCTAAGTTTCGGTGTTCGCTAGTCATATTTTTTTTGAAATTCTGCTACGAACCCCTTCAGTGGTATCAGAGCCGATCTATGCGTAGTACTGCTGGTACGATTAGAACACATGTTGGTTGTGTGGGCATCGATCTTGTAGTTGTTACCTCCTCGTGTGTACTTGTTCATGCTATCGGCATTGTGTGATGATTAGCGGCCCGAAGCCAACCTTACGTGTACTCCGTATGCGAGACCGACACTGCACCTGACATGTGGCTTGTACTGCATATGCAGCTATGAGGGTGTCTGTTTCTCATACAATAGATATCATGGCAATTACAATGTGAGGCCCGAAAGGGATATGTAACAAATGACTACTTGCTCGGTGTTGTGGTTCAAGTTCGTAGGTAGAAATGGTTCTTCAGCGAAAGCCCTAGCAGGCACGTAAAACTTGCAAAAGATAAAGTAGAGGCGTCTAACTTTGTTTTGAAGCGGGCTGGTGATGTGATATGGTTATAACGGTAAGGAAGTATTACTATTGCACTAACTGCAGCTTCATGATGGTGTCGTGGACTTGGCGCTGTATCGGTGGAGGATGGAGATCACGCCGGAGTGCTCGATGGAGATCAAGCGCGAAGATGAAGCACCATATCATATCACACACACTTGTTATTTGCATTTGATGTTTGCTTGTGTGTATTGTGTGTATCTTATATATATTATATTAGATATAATGACGGTAGCTATATATAAGGTGATCCCTAAAACTTAATACCAAAATTGTGTTCTCCCTTAGTGTGGCACCGACAAGAAAGTCTGCAGTAGAAAAGTGGGCCGTGATGATCGGGTGCTTTCTTCTGCATTCGCATACGTCGGGTGTAAGCCATGTATGCACAGCCGGATACATTAAGGTTGGATTGGCGAGCCTAGCATGTACAGACATGGCCTCGGAACACGGATGACCAAAAGGTCGAGCACGAGTCGTATGTACGATACGATTGACATGTTGTGTCTACCTTTGAAGCTATGCCAATGGTCGTGACGATCGGGGGAGACGTAGTGGATGGAGGGTCGTGCAATCACTAGAACAGTGTTAGGGATGTTGTTCTTAATGGGAGTTGTGTTAATTATAAAGTGTTTATAATTCTAAAACTCAAAGTATTATAAACTTACTCTTACTAGTTCTTTGCAAAATATTTCTGTAGATGGGATACCCTTCCGTTGAGTACGATATTAGTCACCTCTTCCGGCACCCGCTACTTAAGACTGATGGGTCTAACTACATGCAATGGTACAAGCAAATAAGGGGTACTCTCAAGAATAACAATATGCTCTACACATTAGAAGAGCATTTAGAAGATAAACCATGACCTTCTGCAAGTCAGGAGGAAGATGACAAGTATCGTGAACGTCGAGACACTTTTATAGAAGTCCACGTCCTCATAACTCATCTCATGGTACCTGAGTTGAAAGGGCGTTTCACTGACTTCGATCCATATGATACTATGGAAGTGTTGAGATATGAGTTCTTAGATGAAGTCAAGCGGATTCATTACAAGTATTGGGATGAACTTATATCAACTATGATGGAAGAGAATACTTGTCTAGAGACGCACCTGACGAGGATGTTCGATGCCTATGAACGCCTCACTGAAGTATGGGACTACTGGATGGATGATTCCTTTGCGATAAAAGCGGTATTGCGTTCGCTCCCGCCAAGTTACAAAGAAATCATTACTGGCTATATTCCTCAAGTTGATCGATTGTCCTTCAACGAGTTCTTGAGCCAGCTCCTGAAAGTCAAGGTGGAACCCATAGTGAGGGAAATCTTTGATTTGGACGGTATATTTGATATACTTATTATTATAAATGTTCCTCTGAACACTTATTGCAATTTCAAGTATTTGATACTTGCTCTGTTTTATGAAAACAGGAACTGTTGTTGAGATGTTGGTGGATGAGGCGAGTTGATACTTGTGATGGCGAGACATTGGATGGCCCGTCACGTTCTACCTCTATAGTTAGCATTTATGATTAGTGGATCTGAATAATTTTTGTAATAGATATGAGAGTGATTTGTAATAAGGATATCTTGTGTTTTATAAGATAGTTATTCTTGGATGAACAAGAGTTGTTATATGTTTTCATGAATAAGTTTTGTTTATGGTCACATTTCTTTTTTAAATATTGTATTCTTATGATCCTGATGATGAGATGATGAATATCTATGAGTATAGATGTGCTGAATTTATACAAAGTTTAACAATGATATAGTTTCCAAAACAACTAAATTTTTTAGTCATGATTGGTTTGCGTAAAATCACTAGACCTTTGATCTTTTGATAAATACAAACCAAGTCTGAAAGGACAGATGATTAAAATCTCTACATGTTGAATGTGCAATGTGCAAAGAGAATTGTTGAAGTATCATGCGATGATTATAAATTCAACAATAGATATCATTGTTATTAAAACCTTCATTGTAATTCTAAGCGTTAGAATGTATGAAACTTCAAATCTGAAATTGTTTGATGTGATCAATAGTTTTCAGAGTGAATGTGGGTATAATGTTTAAACAAGAAATTCGAGTCTATGTGATTTGATCAAAATGACACGAATTGAGTTATATTTTTAGCATAAAAGACTCGTGCGTGAATCCGTCCAACGTATTATAATGCACATCAATGTGGAGACACGAATATGCATTGTAATGACACTTTATCGTGATAAACTGTGGTTTTAGAATTATCTCCTAAAATGAGTAATATTTAGAGTATACCGTTGAGATTAGTGAACACTCATGTTAGAAAGGATTTCATCTAGAGTTCGTATAAATGATAGCATATGAGTTATGCATTATCGTGGTTTCTAGAATTATGTGATAATGTGAAATTATGTGATAATGTGAAACTATAAACGAATGATTCTTTGTGAAAATTCATAAGTTTTTATGAAAAGTCTTCCATAACCAAAATACCAATAAAATCACAAGTATTGCTAATGTTTGGTGTTTAGTGAAAAGAGTTATTCACTGGAAGTGTTATTGAATAAAGTGTAAGCTTGAACAAGGAAGTGACCTTATATCCATATATGTCGAGTAGCGCAACAGAAGCGTTCCAGAAACAAAACTCTACAAAATGGAAGTGAAATAGTTGATGGTGATCATATTTCATTAGAAAGCTTCTCATGAAAATAAAGTAGGCTTCAAGAATGTTTTCTGTCAGGTTACAGATTATTTTCATGATGCACCTACGAATTACAAAGAAGATTGATGATTCCAAAATATGAAATATGACTATGAGTCATGAATCCTGTAATTTAAGCTTATTTGAGATTACAAGATAATTGTTATCATTTGTCTCAATAGTAACGGAGATTACTTAATCTTCTCTATAAGAGTTGAATGAGAAGAATTAAACTTTAAAAGGACTTAAAGCTAATTTTGTCATAAATATTGTCTTAGACAAAATCAATATGTTCACTACATGAGAATGTAGATATGCTTAAAGTCTAGTGGATTTGTATTAGCAAAATGCTATACATCGTATAATGCAATATGTTGACTACATGAGTTAAAAGTTATCAAAAGGACTTGCATGTAATTGAGTGTTAGCTGTTAGGCTTGCCAAAGTAATATGACACATTTGAGTGGGAGCTAAAAGGCTTGCCTAATCAAAGATTGGATGTCATATTTAAGTGTGAGCTTAATCCTTATAGTTAGTACTAGTAGAATAATTAGAAATAATTATGTGAAGTTAATCAAGTTCAATTAACATTAGAATCAAGATGTTTTATATTAGATTCCGAGGGGTCAGAATGAGATATACCAAGAAAGAGGGTCTTTATTGGAAGTCTGCTTATAAAACTAAGTGTATTAATACCAGAACAGAATGTCTTATTGGTAAGAAGGTCTACACAGTGATTGGTTGAAGGATATGTGATACGTTGCAAACGTATCTATAATTTTTGATGCTCCATGCTTGTTTTCTATCCAATGCCACATGTTTTCTATGCATTTACCTTCGTTTTCCGGTTGATTTCATACACTGACCTATTAACAAGATGCCCCAGGCCAGTTGCTGTTTTTTGCTGTTTTTCTATTTCACAAAAGTTCTGGAGGAAATATTCTCGGAAAGGGCTGAAAATCCACGGAGATCATTTTTTACCCGGAACGAAGACCGACACCGAAGGAGACCCGGAGGGGGGCCAGGGGGGCACCAGGGGGCACCAGACACGGGCCCACCCTAGGCCGCGCCTGGAGGTCCCCTGGGGGCCCTGGCCACCACCTCCCGTCGCCCCTTCGCCTATAAGATGCCCTAAACCCTAAAAAGTTCGGGGATAGAGTTATTTTCCACGAAACATACAGAGAGGCGCCGTCACCTCGAAAGTCCAATCTAGGGCTTCTGTAGCCCTGTTCCGGCACCCTACCGGAGGGGGAGATCATCGCCGGAGGCCTCTTCATCGCCATGATTGCCTCCAAGAAGATGCGTGAGTAGTTCATCTCGGGACTACGGGTCCATAGCAGTAGCTAGTTGGTAGTCTCTCTCCATTATGCCTCATTGTTTAGTGTCTCGTGAGCTGCCTCACATGATCGAGACCACCGTTGTGTAATTGTGCATGTTGTGTTTGCTGGGATCCGATGAACCATGAGATTATGATTATTTTGTTCATGTCATATTGAGATGCTTCACTTATATCTTTAGAGAGTTCTAATGTTGTCTTGCAATACTCTCCGGTGTTTATGATTACCTTGGCCACGTAGTTGTTTTCACCTCCAAGAGAGGGTTTATATGCTAGATAGTGTGTTCATGCCTCCCTTAACCAGCGCTCGAGTGACAGAAACGTGCAGAGAGGGGGATGTGCTGTTGCCACTAGGGAGAAAACAGCGGTGCTCTTGTCTACAGGCAAGAACCATTGCTTACTTTACGTACTTTACTTAATGCAATTGTCTGTTGCACACAAGCAATGACTTCGTTGCTGCAACTTAATACCAGATAGATTTGCTGGATAGCTTTTGTTGAGGTGGACTATTAGATATGGATGCATGCTGGATAGCGGTCCATATGCCTTGACGTAATGCCTATTGTGTTAGAACCCATGAACTTTATGTCGTCATAATAGTATTGTTATACGTTCATGATTTGTCAATTGCCCAGCTGTAATTTGTTCACCCAGCATGTTTGTTTTCTTTGGAGAGACACCACTAGTGAAACCATGGCCCCCGGTCCTATTTTCCTCATTGATACAACCTTCTTTTAAGTACTTTCATCATTGTTTCTTTGTTGTACCGTTCTTACTTTATTACTTCCAATCATTCGATACGTTTAATACTCTAGTTTTCAGCAAGACGGAAAGATTGACAACCTTCTCGGAAAGTTGGGAGCAAGAGAGAGTTTGTGTTTTGTGTGCAGGTTCCATGTTTGTTGACGCGCCAGACAACAAGCAACCTTCTTCAAGACTTCGATGTCCTACTGGATTGATAACCCTGGTTCCTTAACTGGGGGAAATTACTGCTAGGCTACATCATACCTTCCACTTGGGGTTCCCAACGAGCGTGTGATTCTACGCAATCAATATGCTGCAGCCATAGCTAGCAGCATATGAAACCATGGTGTATGCTCGATGAAATGTGACCCATATTCTTATGAAGAATAAATGCTAAAATGAATTTGGTGAAAATTCAATAAGCATAAAGTCAAGTGTATATTTCAGTGTTTGAGAAAAACTGAGAATGTATTTCAAGTCTGTAGAAGGTGGTAAATCTAACAGTAAGTGTTATGTTAGATAGTTTTGAACATCCACCTAGAAGACTGAAAAGGGCTAAAATTAAAAGGAAGCGTGGTGAAGAACATCAATGTGATGTAAAATTAGGGTATTAGGGTCTGCATTAATAATTAGAAGTATTAGAATACTCAAGAGAAATAATATATGGGTAGAGAAAGATCGTTTCTCTGACTAAGTGTGTTTTTGGTGTGCTTGTTGATCAGGCATGATCCGAATGAGTTTTCGGAGCACCAGGAAGACAGACGGTCTCACTTAGTTACCAATATATATATATATATATATTCAAATGTTATGGTGATAACAAAATGCTGTCAAATTAGGTGACACCATTGTTTTGCAAAGAACATACGGTACTGGGTTGTACAGACCGAATACACTTCCTATTCCATGAGCAAGCATGAATTAGAAGCACTTATGTGATATGTGTGATATGATTTAGTGAAATGCACCTAATTTATTTGTACTCTAGTGCAAGTGGGAGACTGAAGGAGTTATGCCCTAGAGGCAAATAAATAGGTATATATTTATGCCATAACTCATTAAGTTTATTATAGTTTCATATCATGCTATAATTGTATTAATAGGAAACATTAATACATGGGTGATATGTAAACAAACAGAGGTTATCAGATAACAAAGCTCCTAGTTAGCCTCTATATTAAACTAGTCCACTGGGTAATTGATGATCGAAGGTTTCACGATCATGTGACATTTATGTCAGTTGACAGTGGAGTCATTTCATTGGGTGAATGAGGTGATGAACATACCCAATATAAGTATTGCAACGCGATCGTATTACAAAGTTCACAGTTGCAGTATTTAGAAATATAGTATCCCAATCCTTAGACCGTGAGACTTCATTTAATCACTATCACCGGCGGCTGCTTTGAGTGCATCAAACGTCACACCGTGATAGGGTGATTATAAAGGTGTATCTTAGGTATTCCAATGGGATATGTTGTGGCGTGTGGTCAAGAGCGGGATTCGTTCATCCTCGTAATGGAGAGATACTGTGGGCCCACTCAGTGAGACTTCATCCAATAGCCTGCAGCGTGTGACTAGGTCACGGGGATGAAGGATCACGGGAACGAGTTGAATAATCTTGTCGGTAACGAGATTGAACATGGCATGGAGATGTCAACGATCAAGTCTCGGACAAGACATGTATCCAAGTAACGAAAGGAATGGGAATCTATGTTAACGTTCAATGACGATTGATTCGTGGAATGCACAAGGGTCATTATGGGCATCCAGATCCCGCTATTGATCATTGATTGGGGAGGTGTCCCGGTCATGTCTGTGTATTCCCAGACCGTTAGGGTAACACACTTAAGGGGGGCGACGCTTGAGATCGTTTCGGAATCATCAGAGTTAGGTAGAGGAAGATCAGAATGGTTCCGAAGAGAGAAAGAGAATTACCGGAATGGTTTCGGAAGAGAAAAGAGACACCGGAATTGTTTCGGAGAAAATAAAGAGGGATACCGGAAGTGTTTCGGGGTGCCGAAGAAGTTCGGGGTGGCCCGGAATGAGTTCCGCAGCCACGGGAATTAATTTGATATTTAATTATATATAAATGAATTAATTGTGAATTAATTGATTTTATATATTAAATTAATATTAAATATAATTCAAATAATATGTAAATATATTTAATTAGGAATTAAATATATTCATGTATTAATTTAATGTTAAAAAGAATTAATTAATTTAAATATATTTATTTAATTAAATTAATTAATTAATTAATTTAATATTAAATAAATTAAAAAAAATGAGAGAGGGAGATGCGGCCAGCCACTTGGGCCGGCCCAAGAGGGGTGCGGCCGCACCTCCCACTCCTCTCCTCCCTTTAGTCCCACATGGGGAGGGGAGGGAAAAGGTTCCCCCCTCCACCTATATAAGAAGGGGTAGGGTGCCACTTTTTATTCATCAAATAATTGAGAATTTAGCCAATTAATAAATCGGTTGAGCCGTCTCTCTCCACCGATTTATCTCTCTCTCTCTCCGGTGCGGCCCCAATTTTGGGCTGTGCTAGAGGGAGATTTCTCTCTACTTCGGCACGCAGTCGTGCTGGGGAAACTCTGGTCCGGGAGATCTATTTCCGCAACCTCTCCTGGATCGGAGGCCGGGGATCGTCGTCATACACCGTACGTGTGCGAGTACTACGAGGCACTGTACTTTCGGCGCTTTACCTTCGTCGTTGCTCTGGAAGGCCGTCATCGACTTGTCAAGTTCTTCACGACCTTGACGTCGGCTTCGTCGTCTTCATCAGCAACACCTGTGCGGGGGTGTAATCCCCGCGTAACGGTCTACAAGGGTATGTCACCGTGTCCCCGCATTAATCGTTACCGCTTTACTAGTAGATAGATCCGGGCTAAGTTTTGGTGTTCGCTAGTCATAATTTTTTTGAAATTCTGCTACTAACCCCTTTAGATGAAACCTTTCTTCTTGCAAATTCCTTTGACTCATGCTACTAAGTTGCCTCCTTATTCCAAGTATATGAAAGATATTTTAGTAATAAGAGGAAAATTCCTAATGAGGAAATTTCCACTATGCTTGCAAATTATTCCTTCAATGGTAAAATTCCTAAGAAGCTTGGAGACCCAGGTATTCCTACTATTCCTTGCTCTACAAAAAATAATTATGTGAGAACTGCTTTATGTGATCTTGGTGCTGGAGGTAGTGTTATGCCTTTTTCACTTTACAAGAGACTTTATTTAGACAAGTTAATTGATGACCCACAAGTGTAGGGGATCTATCGTAGATTTTTCAATAAGTAAGAGTGTCGAACCCAACGAGGAGCAGAAGGTATTAATAAATAGATTTGAGCAAGGTTTCACTGTAAACATTGGAAAGTAAATGTTTAGGTATTTTTGTAATGAGGAATAAAGTAACAACAAGTAAATAGCAATGAAAGTAAATAATTGCAGCAAGTGGCCCAATCCTTTTTAGCACAAAGGACAAGCCGGTGGTGTTTCTTATAATAGCTAAGACGTTCCTGAGGACACACGGGAGGTTTCGTCAAGTTACTTTCATCACACGCCGTTGATTAATCTTATCGTTTTGGTAAGTGTTATGTGGGTAGACCTAGGCTAGTGCACCATCCTATCCAAGACTAATGCACACTTACGATTACACCACTTGCAAGCATCCGCAAATACAAGACAGTAATTAAGAAATAAACCTAACTGTAGCAATAAACTCGTGGTATCTACTACTCCCTTATGTAAGGTCTTGCAAACTGGGGTTTAGGTTATTGTCACTCCGGCAACCCTCCATAAGCAATCCAATACACAATGCATTCCTCTAGGCCCATAAAGGTGAAGTGCCATGTAGTCGACGTTCACACGGCACCACTAGAGAAATAGCAACATAACTTAAATATCAAACCGGTAAATATTACTCAACGAAACATGACTACTAGCAACAAGACTTCTCCCATGTCCTCAAGAACTAAATGATCTACTCACAACATATCATATGGATCATAATCAGAGGTGTAATATGGATGAATAACAATCTGGTCATAAAGTGTAAACACCGATAATTCTCACAAGCATCAACTACGAAGGAGTAATTCACACCGGTAGAGAGATCTAATGAAATACAACAATATGGAACCCTAATTGTTACAGCAAGGTGAGGATGGATGATGAGGGTGATGGTGCTGCTGATGATGATGATGACGATGATGATCCCGATGATGCCCGGTGCGATGACGGTGACGGTGGCGATGATTTCCCCCTCCGGGAGGGAATTTCCCCAGCGGAATCTCCCCGCCAGGAAGGTGTTTTTTCTCTCGGTGGTTTCCGTCGCGAAGAGGCAGCGGAATAATTCTACGAAGTGCCTCCCCGATGATTTTAGGTCAAGGGGGGTAAGTACGCCAAAGGGATGTCGGAGGGGGTGCATGGGCCCCCCAGGGGACCACCAGGCGCGGCCAAGGGGGGCCCGCGCCTGGGGGTCACCTGGCTGCCCCCTGGCTCCCCTTTGGAAGCCCTTCGGGCTCCCCCGGTGATTTCTGATGAAAACTCCTTTTCTGAATTTTCCTGAATTTTCTGATGTCTGAGTGATACTCCATCTGACAGGTGCTTTTTCCAGCTGAATTCTGACTCTGACAATTAATTTTATAAAACTGTAAAACACACAGAAAACAACGAAATAACATAAGTATAGTGTTCTAATATGGAAAATATCAGTGAATAAAGGAGAATTAGCATATAAAATAGTTATGCAAAATGGACGTATCATTAATTCATAATGATATTTCTTTGCAAATGGTTGATAAATCTGCTGCTATTCCTATTGATATTTTGAGGATGTTCCTGTCCAAGTTGCTAATTGTTTAATATTAACTGACTTTGTTGTGTTGGAAATGCCTGAGGATGAGAATATGTCTATTATTCTTGGAATACCTTTTCTTAATACTGCAGGGGCTGTTATTGATTGTAATAAAGGGAAGGTTACCTTCAATATCAATGATAAAGAGCATACATTTTATTTTCCAAAGAAGATTGATAAGAAATATGGTCTAAATTCAATTGAAAATATTGAGACCATCAAGATTGGAGAATTTTATTGTCCCATTCAAGTGCCACCTAAAGAGTATGAAATTGTCTTGATTGGGACCGTGTCTATCAAAGTTGAGGTAACATAACTGTTCATTGGAATTCAAAAAAATTATGTCAAATAAAATTGGTTTGGTAACAAGACTTGATCAACCTTGTTAACAAATTAATTTTAAAATACATAGAACCATGAGTTCCAATTGTTTTCTTTTGTAGCATGTCATAGAATCTCTGTAAAAATAGTTTTGCATTTGTTTTCCATCATTCCATAAAGTGTTTTCTGCATTAAATGCATTTCTTAAATTTCTGAAAATGTCCGAAAACAAAGTTTCGCGAAAAATTTCAGAAAATTCAAAATAATTTTTGTGCGTAAAAAGAGCCACAGGGGCACCTAGAGCTGACCAGGGGGACCCACACAGGCGCCAGAGGGTACCAGGCGCGGGTACCCCGCAGGCCGCGCCGTGGGGTCACCTGGTGACCCCAGGGACCCCCTGCATGTAAGTCCACTTCCCCATCCTTTCTCTCTTCCGAAAAATCACTTTGTCACAGCCACCTTTCGTGTTTTTGCTGTTCTTCCTCGGATTTCTTCGATCTCCTTGTTTAGCTCATCATTTGTGCTGAAATTTGGTGCATCACTTCACTGGTATGTGACTCCTCCGCCTATACTTGTAGAGTTTTGAATGGTGTTGTATATCTTGAGTATTTTGCTGCACTCGGTGACTGGTTATGTGAGCTTGCATGCTTGTTTTAGGATGATTTAAGTTGTTTTGATGCATGTAGTAGTTCCCCTATGATTGCTAGAGTAGTTCTATATAATTTTTATACACCATAGTTGATTTTTATTGGACTTGCTAATTTTTTTAGAATAGGAGGTATGAAGAAAGTAGGAGGCTGGTTTGGGAGCATGGTTCTTCCTTCCACCTCAAGAGAGACTAGATCCTCAAAGAGAAAATCGAACATGAGGCCGTCTCTTAATGAAGACTTTGTGGATTTAAGCCTCATGAATTTTGATGGGATGAAGGATGTTCGGGCAACTTCATATCCTTCCAACGATCTTCTATTAGCTTTGGGTATTCATGAACCATTCTATGAGCTAATAAATAATGCAGGTTTGCTGGACTTCACGGTTAATGAAGTGGACCAATACAGAAGGCTCACTTATATTTTTGTGCAAACTTTTATATTCAATGATGACAATAACCCTTCTGTACTCCATTAATTAATGGAGAGGTGAGTGAGAGAGTGATTGGGAGAAAGAAGGAGTGGACGAGGAAGAGATAGAAGGAAGAGATAGGAGGAAGAGAGGGTGGACGTGGGGAAAGTCGCTTGTCTTTTTTCTGCCACGATAACACTACTGGCATAGTAATACAGAGCCACGCTACTGGTAATATCACGACTACTGGCGTTGAAGCATAGCACCATGCCGTTGGTATTACGGGCCCCACTGGCGCTATTGTCATGTATTACTACCGGCATTTGATTTAGTAACCACGCCACTATAGTCTGGTCTTATTACTGGCGTGGTACGTACACTACTCGCCAGAACAAACTTTACCCGGGGTGAAGTGTTGGGTCCCACTTACCTATGGCGTGGCCGCTCGAGTGACACGCCAGTGGAATTTTATTATCACTGGCGGGCAAAATTTTTCACACCGGTGCTATTTTAAGAAAATCGCTCCTAAGCTACCACCGGCGAGGATTGGCAGTACCCCGCCACTGGTACGCTTTCAGCTATAAGCCTTTTCCTTGTAGTGGGAGACATACTCATATTTATCTCTAAGCATTCTTAATTACAATTTAAATCACACGCTTCTACTGACACTTCCCGATTGGTCACTCATACTCAGACTGCTCCAGCCCCAGCACGCTTAACTTCTTAGTTCCTTCCCTATGAGCTTCCTAGAAACAATGGATTCTTTGTTGACAATAGTATCCTATCAATCCTATTAACCCTTGGACTATGATGTCACACGCCTTTATTTTGTGAATCCAAATAATTATTTAAGTAAAAAGAAATGAATCATTAATAATAATCTTGAATTCAAATAATAATTAACTTTTTTTGACTTTTTCCATTTAATATTGAATAATTCATATCTACAAATCCGTAAATCGAAATTTGACAAATAATATGTCTAAATCGATTAGAAAAATGAGAGAATCCAAATATGATACCCATCTCATCTTTTCTATAATGTATAGGACTTTACTAAGTGGGGTGTTGAGTGTGTGGTATAGGGTCACCCCCAGGCAAATTAGGTGTCGAAACTAGGGTTTCTTGGGAAAACATGCCAAACTTGGGCACCAAATGATCAAACCATGTTGGAATGAGCCAAAATTTGGCACAGTGGAGCACAATGCTTGGTTGTCTTAGGGTAGCCCCTAGGAACACCCAAAACAAAGTTATACCCCAACTCTTCACAACATTCCCTCCGGTTCAACCGAAGTGGGAGTTTCCAGCTATAAGTCCGGAAACTCACTAGAGAGAAACTGATGACGGTGAAGCCGCTAACATCCCGGAGTGGAATCTTGGACATCTACAACCCAAAACACCCTTGTACACACTTGGTATGGCACCACCTAGCTTTTGGTTGGATTCCGCCACTCCGGAGCCCCTTTCCTGCGAAACCCTAGCCCCGCTAGAGAAAAGCCCAGCTTATACGTCTACACCTGGTACCGATGTCAAAAGGGGGTAACAAAGTGCAAATTTTTGCTTGGTTGTGTTAGGGTAGCCCCTAGGAACACCCAAAACAAAGTTATACCCCAACTCTTCACAAGATTCCCTCTGATTCGACCGAAGTGGGAGTTTCCAGCTATAAGTCCAGAAACTCACTAGAGAGAAACTGATAACGGTGAAGCCGCTAATATCCCGGAGTGGAATCTTGGATATCTACAACCCAAAACACACTTGTACACACTTGGTATGGCACCACATAGCTTTTGGTTGGATTTCGACGCTCCGGAGCCCCTTTCCGGCGAAACCCTAGCCCCGCTAGAGAAAAGCTCAGCTTATACGTTTACACCCGATACTGGCGTCAAAAGGGGGTAGTAAAGTGCAAATTTTTGCTTGGTTGTGTTAGGGTAGCCCCTAGGAACATCCAGAACAAAGTTATACCCCAACTCTTCACAAGATTCCCTTCGGTTCGACCGAAGTGGGAGTTTCCAGCTATAAGTCTAGAAACTCACTAGAGAGAAACTGATGACGGTGAAGCCGCTAACATCCCGGAGTGGAATTTTGGACATCTACAACCCAAAACACACTTTTGCACACTTGTTATGGCACCACCTAGTTTTTGGTTGGATTCCTACGCTCTGGAGCCCCTTTCTAGCGAAACCCTAGCCCCACTAGAGAAAAGCTCAGTTTATACATCTACACCCGGTACCGGCGTCAAAAGGGGTAGCAAAGTGCAATTGTTTTTGCTTGGTTGTGTTAGGGTAGCCCCTAGGAACATCCAAAACAAAGTTATACCCCAACTCTTCACAAGATTCCGTCCGGTTCGACCGAACTGGGAGTTTCCACCTATAAGTCCAGAAACTCACTAGAGAGAAACTGATGACGGTGAAGCCACTAACATCCCGGAGTGGAATCTTGGACATCTACAACCCAAAACACACTTGTACATACTTGGTATGGCACCACCTAGTTTTTGGTTGGATTCCGACGCTCCAGAGCCCTCTCCGGCGAAACCCTAACCCTTCACCCTTTATTGTTGGTTCCGTCCTTGTTCATAGATTTTTTTTGAAGAATATAGCTTGAACAATGTGTATGATGATGTAGATCTGCTTCACCTCTTCGAAATGAGCTAAAGAACATCGAAATCCGAGTTTGAATGCATAAGTTATCCTCAAAACAGTGAGTAAGTCAAAAAAGAAACAAGCTCAAAAAAAAAAAAAACAGAGCTAGGCCGAGTTTAGGCTGGCCTGGTCGGGGTCTACGCCAACGGCCCCGACAAAAAGCCATCGGCGTAGCTAGTAGCCGTCGGCATCTTGATTTATTCCCTAGTGTATATAGCATTTGATAGTGCACATGCCTCAGCATGCATTGCATCACGAACCATGTCAAGAGCACCCGCTGCAACCACTTTGTGTGGTACTTTCTGTTTTTGTCACATTTGTATTTCTGCACTACTGGGATTGCAATGTTTGCTTGCCGTGTATTAGAAATACACGGCAAAGACCACAATAAGCTCGGCATGCTGTTTGCCGAGTATTACACTCGGTTAAGGATACTCGGCGTCTATTAGCTCGGCAAAAGGCCCTTCGCCGAGTGCCTAAACGCGGGATCGTCGGCGAAACATTCGCCGAGTATTTTTCGACAGTACTAGACAAAAAAAAGCACTGACAGCTCTACCGTCCAACTTCAACGGAACGGGCTATGCACGTATGCCGAGTATCTGCACAAAAACACTCGGCAAACCAATTTTCGCGTGGGTGTCCCTCGAGCCACCACGTGGCACACCTTCGCCGAGTACCACGGGTGTGCAACCTCGGCACAACATACGCCCAGCGGCGGAGCTTCAGCAAAAAAGTAGGGCGGGCCAGGCTGAAAAATAATACCAAACTGGGATGCTAAATTGATTGGGCTTCACAAATATATAGGATAGTAGGCATTTTTGCTCTGGGCTGGGCGGGCCATGGTCCGGTTTTGCCCCAAGGAAGCTCCGCCACTGCATACGCCGAGTGTCGCCTGACGACTCGGCAGCACCCTTCGCCGAGTCGCCAGATTTAAAATCTGGTACAATGAGGCAGCTGCCTCGTTGTACCAGATTTAAAAGCTACAGATTCACAGTTATCAAGTTTAAGTAGCGGGAGGTTTTTGAACTATGTGGCACATTCTATTTCTGTACGTATGGAAACCTTGTGATGTGTTTTTTTTTGAACGGAAATCTTGTGATGTCAGGCTCGGGAAACCTAAGCCATGTATGGAAATCGTCTAACTACCGCTGGGGTCGAATACACGCTTTAACCTCGTTCCGCTTACGGTACCACTGCGATCCGTAAACCACTTGCACCAGACATTTATGTGTTGCGTTCCTGCACGGTGTCTGTCTGTTTCCGTCACAGGGTGTGGTAGGACTCGAAACCACCTCGGCTCCGATATTTACCCCCAGGATCCCCAGTAACCGCAGACGCAGACTCGCCGCCTCACGCGAGACCCTCATTGCGCCGACGCAGATCACGCACGTCCCGGCGCCCAAGCAGAAACGCCCGTACGTCGTGTTCGTTGTTAGGAATAATCACGACGTGTACGTGTCCATGTCCGATGTAGTATACTAGAAACTAACGCGCGCTTCGCTGCGCCATTCTTCATTCCCGGGGTTCACATTTTCTCCTCTAGCCGGCGTAATGTTAGCCTTAATCCATCCTGCGACATATTTGTGATCTAAATGCAAAAAACATCCACCAGTTCGAAAAAAACACTCTACAACTGAAAATTCAGAAAAAGAAAAGGAGGCAGGACATCTCTAGATCATTCTAGCTCTACCTTTGCCTGAGCCATTGGTCAAGATGAGCAGAGATTTGCTAGGTGAGTCCTTCGATATCTATCTAAAATACATACAAATAACTGCTACAATCATGCAGCAATTTCTACATGCATCATATATATCTGAGCTTGATTACGCATCCTTAGCCTGAATTACTACCAACACAACCCCATGCTGAATTGCTTCTCGGGCAACTTTGTTCAAAGAATTTAAATTAAATTGTAGCACACATTGACGAACTATTTTGAACGTATGCATAGCTGAACTTGACTCAACTAAACTGAACTGAAATCAAGCTTCTCTATAGCCATCACATATATCTCAGCACCTATCGTAGGGGATGGAACTTCTGAAGCTCACACTCTGAATTAGTGGAACCTGGACACTATGGTTGACTAATACTATAGTTGCTTCACAGGTAAAATTGTGATGAACTTTTCCATAGTTGCTTCACAGGGATAAGGCATCTAAAACATATGCAGAGGTTGCTCTCATCTATCAAATACCACTTGAATTAGATAAAAATTCAGACTAAGCAGAATATACCTGAGAAATTAAGTGAAAAGATGGCGCATCATTCATTTCATCATGAACGGTCCGCTGTTGTTTGTGAGTGATGTAGAAGAAAATGGCATGTGTGCTTAAAGAAATACAGCCTTGTTAAGGACCAAATTGGAACTTCCATTATATTGTCTGCAAAATAAGACTGTAGAAAGATTATAGTTTTGGATTGTGCATGGCAGATATCTCTTTTTTTCAAAGTAGTGAAACACTACAATTTCGATGTCAGCCAATTTTGGAAGCACATGCATGGAGAAGTCAGAAAATGAATGTATCAGCTATAACATATAAGTTACCATGACAACTCTATGCCCTCCACTCCCGAAGTTGATATATATGCCCTCCCGCAAAAAGAGTTGATGTGTAAGCCCAGCTTTCTTGTGGAGCTAGAGAGGCTTTGTCTTCAGTCCTGATACTAAAAGCTTTGATTAATATTTTCATTGTTTCTTTCCTGATAATACATATGTTGTGATTATAGTGCAACAATAATACATATGCTGTGATTACTTCCCCCTGCAGCTTGTTTATTAACCTGGGAAAAGAAGACAATTACACATGTGGCACTACTTGGAGTATAGAGAGTATGACAGTAACACATGCAGCACTTGCATGGCAAGACAAAAAGGACAGATGCAGGTCCTGTGTATGCTCTATAGCGCCTCCTCACTTTATTCATGTCGTTGATTAATGAGACAAAGATAAGTATGTTTGTAATCAGAAGTATCAATACATAATTTGGAAAACTAAAATATAGCTCAGAGGAAAATCAAAGAATAGTAGTAGGTAACATACTACATCTCTACTCCTAATGGAGCAGTTGGTAGTCTCCGTTCCTGGCTTTTTTTCGTCCCACCTTCGTTTGTTTTTTTTTCATCTGGCTTATTTTCGTCTCACCTCCCACCACCATCTTCTCACAATGGTTTTTTCACCCTCCCCAAGAAAAACTTTCCTAACATTTTTAAACTTTCCTAACCAGCCATGTTACAAACGGGCAGGGAGTGATTCTTTTCCGATCCACCTCGATCTCCTTCCCGATCCATTCTGGATTCTGATTTTGCTTTCCAAACCCAACCTGAACGGGTCAGAACTTTCCATGCGGGCGCAAGTTATTTAGTAATCTCTACTCCTAATGGAGCAGTTGGTAGTCTCCGTTCCTGGCTTTTTTTCGTCCCACCTTCGTTTGGTTTTTTTTCATCTGGCTTATTTTCGTCTCACCTCCCACCACCATCTTCTCACAATGGTTTTTTCACCCTCCCCAAGAAAAACTTTCCTAACATTTTTAAACTTCCCTTCCTCAGCATCGCTCGTACACCAGCATACCGAGAAATCACCATTATTACCGCAGAAATTTCCGGCTCCCCTTCCCAAAATCTCTTGGGACATTCTCCCTACTTCCATCTACCCGCACAGATGAAAAAGGCAGTTGATTTCCTCTCATATCTCTCCATCCAGATCATGATCCCTCTCTTTCCATCGAGGCCAACCGTGCCCTTCTCTTCTCTGCAGCTGCCGCCGTCATCGCGCGGTCTTACCTCACACCTGCACGCTAGGGTTCAAGTTGAAGGGATGGCCGGGGTCAACGAGCGGCCACGGGGCGCTGCACGAGGCCACGGCCAACGGCAGGACGTACATTTGCCGCTAGCTCATCCAGGACCTCGGCACCCCCGTCGACGCCCTCTGACCCACCTCGAAACGGACGTGACGCCACTTCTCCTAGCCGCCAAGTTAGGCCACACGGTGACGGCCACCTGCCTCCTAGAGCGTGGTGCCAGCCCGTGCGTCCCGAACAACAACGGCGAGACCCCGCTCCACTAGGCCGCCTACAACGGTACATACCTCGCCGCACTGAATCACCTTAACGAGTTGATGCCGTCGTTTCTTTGATGCAGGTCAGATCAGGTCCACCCCGCCTGCAACCTGAGATGTAGGGGACCTCGAGCTGGTGACGCTGCTCCTGGACATAGGCGCCGGCGTGGGCGCGGCGAACCCCCGTCCCCCAGGGCACAACGCTGCATGCAGCGTCGTGCCATGAGGGCACACACAGACGTCGCTGCGCTACGGCGCCGATGTACATATTGCGTGGCCATCCGTCCCTGCGTGCATTTTTCAGGCAATAGTCTGAAGCTGACCAGCTTGTAATTTTCTCTGAAGTGGTGATGCACTAACGCGGCTATGCGTCCGCTGGACAGAGCGGCTTGTCTGCTTGAGCTCGCATACTACGGCGGCCTGCTTGCTCGGTGCAGGCGTCCGTTGGTTGTAGGTCAGGCCCCTCTAGGTCCCACTGCACTGGGAACCTGAAATAGTGGATGGATGAGAACTACACTTACAATTGAGAGCACTGCAAGGTATGCATGTGCCTCTCTCTCTGCACCTATGTCAACATGTCATTTTTTATAAGTTTTAGACATTGTCTGATCTTTGTACCGTGACCATTTTTCCTGAGGAAACCATGCTTTCTGCGATAATGAGCATACAATGTCGAACAATTATTATATATAGCATTGCAGTTTTGTTCGAGCCCAAGTTCCCGACCATCATCTCATAGTGTCCTCAAATCAGATGGATAGTAATGCAACTTTATGCAAGAACGTGCAACAAAAGTATCTTGATCATATTTGCTGACCGTTGAATCCCCAAGATCCATGCCCCGTGTAAGAAGCTTGTGAACCCTAGATATGAACTTAGTAAACATATTTGACCACATAGTTTCCTTTTCTTGTAAATTCAGATCATACTACTTGGAGGAAGGAGGGGCCGGCACAGAGAGGGTCCTCATGCAGTCATGTAGTCGACCACGACGATGCGGTCGGGAGGTGGGTACCCTCGGACACCGCTCTCCCGGGCCGGAGAAAGAGTCTGGATCCGGCACCTCACCAAGGTCGCCGCTGCACGGTGAGTGCACCTGCCTTGAGAAACCCAGCCCGACCATCTTCTCCACCGAGTTGCTACCGTGGCGAACCCTAGATGCGCCTCTGTGCACCAGTCCAGTCTCATGCGTGCGTTGATTTAAGTCAGTCTTCACATCATATATATTTGACCTGCAGCAGTTGGTTGTGTGCTTATATCTACTATTCAATATAATTTTAAAGCTTCGTTGATTTACAGTTAACTTAGTTCATTGGCTGGCAGGAGGAGTGTACTGTTGAGATCAATGTCGGGATCTGCAGGTACTACTATTGACAGTTTCTGTGGCTTTTCTGTTCAGGCAAATGGCAACCTTCTTAAAGTTGCATTTTGTTGTTAGTGTTTGAGGTTTCTATCGCATAGCATCAGATTAATATTGCCAAGCATGAGCTGGCGGCGCATATGGAAGATCCCATGGGCCAACAGCTGGAGCCTGGAAGCGGATGTCAATGCTCCATAGCAGAGAGTTCAGGTTTACAACAAGCAACGACTACCAAATTTTCCATGGTTAGTGTTGATTCCTAACGATCTGTAGTTTATAACATTGACGGCCACATATGACTAGGCTATCTCAGATTTATCATCAGATTATTGAACTTTGTGCATGATTGGTTTAAATTATTTTTTCCATCCTGCTTCTTGTGTTTACAGTATGATATAAATGGCAGTTGTCATGGAGATGGTTGCCATCAGTTCCATTTTGTTGCACATCACAAGCCTGTCATTTTAGGTTGATATATATTTTCAGTTATCTTTACCTCTGTTATTTAAAGAATGTGTGATGTGTCACTAGCTTATTCCATTCTCGCATTATAGTATACGCATTTCTTGCAGTCTGTCTCATGCATGCAGATGGGGAGATGCATTCATGTGCTCGTTGTTGCGTGCTACTAGCTTCGTTCAGTTGCTACAGTGGGATAAGACTCGATGTGGATTTTGTTCTGTAAGTATTCAACAAATTTTCTAGCGAGTAGATCGACGCATAGGAGCATGAGGTTCTTCTGGTAACAAGTTCTGGATGCGTCAATAGGATAAGTTTTACAGAAATGAGATGACCTTCTTAAGGGAAGCATTTTTACATCTTTGCACTCGTATACTTTTGCGGTTATACTTTTATTAATTGCACGGTGGAATTACCTCAATTGATAACCAAATTTTGTGCTCACCGCCGACATGGGGTTGACGAGGACGTCCCAGAGCCCTTGCCTCTGCTCGATGCCGCGTCGAGCAAGGTCCGTAGCTGCTACCAAATGCATTCGGACTCACACAATACTATCATAGAGGAGTAAAACTACAAATCTCATATCATTCTTTCATTCAAATGAAACCATCAGATACGTGTGGTGTGTAGAGTCTGTTCTAAGCATTGGAAAGGAAGTGGAGGAAGGGAAATTGCCTGCAGGTGGTACTGATAACTTTGAAGCCATTACTATGGTTACAAAATACAGTAAATATTGCAGATACTTCACGTTTCCTGTTTGGTACAGTTAGATCCTTATTCGCTTACTTGTGATGTATTTCTGATTGTTTTGACGTGTTCAGGTATTGCAAAATGGGGCTCCAAATGCATATCAAATCATGCTTTCCAGCATGATCGATTTTTCATGCTTTTTTTTTTGCAGAGTTATTTACATTTCAACCTGATCACACGGCCATCAGAGAATGGACTATTGCACTCGGTCAGAACTACATTAGGTCCATTGTACATTCTATTTTAAGTAATGAGGAATATGAGCTGAGAACATATAGGAGCTCTATTTGGTTCAAATATTTTTATTCGAATTTTGATGTACTTCTCATGAATATCTTCGTAAGCAGAAATAATGGTACATTGTACACTGCTACATTATGTTTCACCAGACTCGCTCATTATAATATCTTGCTGCATTCATGTCGTGAATACTAATTGTCTTCAGCATCTACTAAGATAAAGCCGAATGCTTTACGCATATATTTCCATCATGTTGAGTAATTTATTTTGAAGATGATACTAATATGTTAATCGGCTACTTGGTGACCTTAATCGTCTCGTTAACTAATTTGTCGGCCGATATTGTGAACAATGACTGGCGGCAAAGATACAACTTTACCTTGTGTTTTGGACAATTGAAGTTTCAGTGTTTGTAATTGTGCCAATGGACGAACTGATTCATGTGACCTGAAGCTCATGACCGATACCCATATATTATTTTTGCAACTCATGTGAAAGTGCAACATAAACATGATATTTCCCTTCTTCAATAAATTGGCTTCTACAAATTCCATGTATGCATATTTGGGAAGAAAGTATTATTCTCACAATTTAAGTTCCAAGTTCACTTTGGAAAATAATAGCCTTTAGAAGATGGAGGGAGGGAGAGGGGGGGTAGGTTTACAGTCACGAAATCATAAATACAAGCTGTGACATATACCACATCTGCACCATTTTGGGTTTGAACTTGGAAGTGTTTGTACGAGTGACAAAGGTGTCCAAAACAGCAGGCACACTTTACTAACACAAGCTATGAAATTTACCGCATATGCACCATTATGGGTTCAAATTTCAAAATGTTTGTGTGAGGGACAGAGGTGGGGAGTTTGGACCGGGGAGGTGGAGAGATAAAGATAATGGATGGAACAAGAGTGATTTAACGGGAAAAAAGATTAATCGAGAATATCTTGTATGATTCGTAAATTTTTGAATCGGGCCTCCAGGTTTGGGCGGCGGACTGTGCTTCGGCACAGCGTGTAGCTGTTGAAGACGCACGGCTGAAGATCAGACCGGCGAACCCTGCGACGGTCACACCACACCACAGTAAGTGCAACTTCCCTGGCCTGCAATTGCTGACTGCCACCTCCCTGATTTGCACTTCACCTCCCCTGCCGCATGCCACCTCTTTGATTTCAACTTCACCTCCACTGCCACCTGCACACCAATGAAGCATGAGGCAGGCCAATGGAAAACTTGCGTATTTAGAAGACACCATATTATAATAGCAGAAGCACCAGCATATTTGTTTAATTTAAGAGAGTCCGCTGATGGAATTTGTTTTAAAACGTACGTATATAGAAGACACCATATTATAATAGCAGAAGCACCAGCATCTTCAGCAACCTTAGCTTTTGTAGTGAACTTACAATCTCCTCTTTGCACTAGCAAAACTTCTCCAGCAACCTAAATTAAAGAATAATTAACCAGTACATAAAACTTTCACAGACGACTAAATCATGTTTTTTCCAGAAAGGTAACCTTTTCTTTGAGAGGGGTACATCAATCAAGAGGGTCTGCTAATAGTAGTCCTGTCCGGTTCGCGTGCTTTTCCTTTTGACTTTATTATGGGGCCAAACCGAGCACCAACACCAACAAACTCATCAGTCTCTCTGTTTTTGACCCAAGTTTGCACCTTTACCTGATAACAAGGTGAGAAAACAAAATTTGAGAACAGGACTTTGTCCATTAAAAAGAAGTAAGTAGATGTTAAAGTACAAAATCTCTGTCTGGAAAAAAGAAAGAGCTGCGGCGTTGAGGACGAAGAGAAGCATCGGAGATTCAGCGACGACCATACTTTTCCCAAGTTGATGTCCGCACCGCACCCTCACGTGTTGGCTCCTCTTGCGTCAACCGTTAGGTGGGTCATCACTATGACACAGAGACGAAACGACAAAGTTGATTGCACTAACCAAATTTCAATTTTAGCGCCCTTGAGTTCTGGCCTTGCATCCCTCCTGTCTTTTACTTATTAACACTTAAAGGCAAATAGCCACCTCCATCTAGGTCAGTCCCACAGGAACCATAATAATTAGCTAAAATTAATGAGGCTCTGAGTTGGTAACATAAAAGCCCAGGTGGAACACATGAGTCATGGTACTTATGACCAAACCACTGATTAGATAAAAAGAAAACATAAGTGCACGGTAGACTGTAAACCTGCTCAAGTGGATTACGCGCACAGCAGTGTATCAACAACTAATTGGGTGGATGTCGGAAATGACTATGGACATCTTGAGTTGGTACCATTCTCCTACATGATTCCAGGACATTAGAATACCTCGTTATGATGCTTCAAGTTGGATCATCAGTATCACCCATTCAGCATATCTAGAAAATATCCACAATAGGAAACTCCAGCAGCTTCATAGAAGACTTAACTTAAGAGAGTCCGCTGATGGAATTTCTACTGGATCTCTTGTTGTGCCACCTGAAACTCCCTGTCATGGGAATTGGAAAACTTAGAAAGCAAAGGAACAGTCAGGTAGGGAGCAATATGTTGATGTAACCAGTACTTGATCTCAAGAATACTTTGATTGGTTTGGAAGGGACCAAAGTTGCACCTAATGTTGATAAAAATAGCAAATATCACTCTATGTATAAAAAAAATACACTTCTTATGTTTGAACTGTGCGTGGTTATCAAATAATATGGTCTACTGGATTTCAATGTAACATGCATTATGTTTCTAATGGATAGTGGTTACAAATAATAGTTGCTGCTCTCTTTTGGAATACCTAATGTTTTGTTTAATTTCATTTTTGAGCGCCGACAGACCATGCCTCTCGATGATAAGGAGGCACCAAATATGTGTCGACCCCCTGATGGTGATACTTCTACCCGAGCCACTCTTGGTGACATATCTAATGTTGATCATCATTTCCAAATGACTCCAATGACAGTGCCAGGTATTTGTCAGCATAATTTGTTATTATTTATCGTAATGGCGATGGGTGAATAGATTACCTTGAGGAGGAGAGCAAGCTCGATACATGGCGTTGGTGGGAGCAGAGGGAGGTCGATCCATGGCGTGGCGACAAGGGCGCTGAGCGAGGAAGAAGCACATGATCCCCACTCCTCTCCTGGTGCGCAAGCTCGTCCGTCGAGGTGGAAGAAGACCGCCCTTCGACGACGGCGGTGGTGACCTTTGCGTGATGTTGGTCGCGGGTTGTGTGCGCATGTGGCCGCCGCCTGGTCGTTCGATCTGCCCAGTCAGCGCCGTTGGATGAGTAGAGGGGAGGGGATGAGAGGGGGCGGCGGTGGGAGACGAGTTCGCCGGTTGTGGCGGCTGTGGGGGCGACAGCGGAGGGAGTGGAGTGGGTGACTCGGCCAAGATTAGGGATGTGTGTGTGCGGGAGTGGAGAGAGAGTGGAGAGAGTGAGGGGAACAATAGAGTGAGGGGAAGGAGATAGTGGAGGCTTTTTTTTTTCTCTTTTTTTGAGAAAGATAGTGGAGGCTGGTTGGGCCGTGCGGGATAGGATAGTGAGGGGAAGGAGAGAGTGGGCTATGCTGATTCGGGCCTTGGATCCCAAAATTCGTTGTGTGTGTGTGTGTGTGTGTGTGATTCTCGAAATATATATATATTAATTGAACATGGATCATAGAAATAAAACTTTTTTATACTTATTCGATATATTCAGAATATCACACAAAAAACACAATTTTGAGAGAAGAAACAAAATATACTTGGTTTATGTTGGATTGCTTGCATGTTTTTATCTTTCGTCCGGCAATTTTCCTTATCCCGTATAAATATATTAAAATGATCCAAGAAATTTTAGATGACTGCTTATTTATATATAAAGCAAAAATTGGTTGTTTGCTCCTAGAGAATTGCAACGTTTTTTCTGTGATCGCAGTATACCATATCCTAAATAGTAGAGATTCCGGATAATAACCATCAACATGTTATTTAGAGGTGAGCCTACAATTTATCTCTACTCCTAATGTTTCAGTTGGTAGTCTCCGTTCCACGGTTAATTTTCGTCCCACCAACACCGATTTTTTTTTCGTCCTCCCACCCAACCCCCGGGCCATCGAACAAAAAAAAAAGGGCTGGCTTAGCTATGCCCCCACGAAGTCAAGGGGCCAAAGCTCCGATCGAAACAGAGAGAACCGGATGAAAAAAAATCTACGAAAAAAGACCTACGAAATTAAACCAGCGAAAAAAACGAATCGCACGCAGGTATACGAGCGATTCCTCCTTCCTTCGAACCACTCGCACGCTCGCTCCTTCCCTTCGCCCCCGCCGCTCGATCCCTTCGCCGCCGCCCTCCCACATCAAAGCCGCCACCGATATGCCCCGCCGGATCTCGCCTCAGCCCCGCCGTCTTGTGATCTGGAGTTCACAGCCTCCGCCGCCGATATCCTCGCACGCGTTAGGGTTCCTGCGCCGCCGCCACACAGGAGCTCGTCGACCAGCCCAGCGTCCTGCTGCTCCGCGCTCGCTTCCCTCGTCGGTCGCCTTTGGACCCCTCGCTTCGGACTCCGCGCCAAGCCGCCGCCTCTTCGCCGAGAAAGAGGGCTCCCGATCTCCGCCGTGGTCGACCATCAGCGCGACGGGCAGAGCACCCAGCCCGTAGGCTCATCCCCTTCTCCGATCCACTCCGGCAGCGGCCATCGTCGGTACGTTCCGCTCGTGATATATTGGTGTAGGCTCATCCCCTTCTCTTTATCTAAAAAGGCTATTCTACATACGCCGAGGAGAAGATGCTCACCTTCTCGCCCCTCCCCCTACCGTGATGTACGTGGATGAATCTGACGGCAACGAGGGCGGCCTCGTAGGATCCAGCCACGGTTGTGCGGAATTTCGCGGGGACGAATCTACCCGGCCTCTCGTCCTATCCGCCGCCGGTAGAGGCATCCATGTCCGATGGTGTGAATTTTGGCTGGTTCCATGAGCACTTCGTTCCCTGCCGTGTAGTCTTCGTTGATTCGGGAAGATGGTGGTTGTCTGTTTAGCCATTTCAATCTGCTATTGATCATGCTCATTCTTGTTATATTCAGTTATATTGGAAACACCATCTGATTCAGTTATATTCTTGATCATGCTCATGCTCATGCTCATCCTTATTCAAATAAGAATACTTCTGTTTGGAGAGCTCGGGCGTCAGCTGTGTGGAAGCACCAGCTGATGTGTAACTGGTCGGAAGGTGAGCTTCTCATACTCGCTGCCGTCGAAGCACGGCACCTCGCCACCACTTATGTTGCGTGTTGTTGTGCTGTAGGTCCTTGGGGTTGGGTGCGGCAACTCGCGACTCGAAGACATTTCGTGCATGTGGTCCCCTGCGCTTGGTGACCAATACATCTACTCCGTCGTGAACATGTGCTTCGTGTCATACAGGTCGCCGCCAAGGGTGAGCTCGTGCAGCGGTACAGGTATAGATGTGCATCCCATAAGGGCAGCTACAGTTTCTTTCATAAAGCTATTTGTGTGAGTGCCCTGCATATTGAAGTAAACTGGATCGGCTAATCTTGAGTTCCTCCACCAAGTTATATTACTTCGACAAGAAAAAGTGCAGAAAGACCATATAAAGTACTCTGGTGACTCTCTCAATTGAACTAGAATTTTTTTAGATGCGTGAAACATGCACAACGATTTGCTCTATTGAGTCTATGTATGTTGAACTAGCACTCGAATTATAGCTCATGCCGGTATGCTAATTTTCTCTTTCTCATATCAGCTCTCCTTCTTTTTGTCCATTTTTCTTCACTACTACCTGAAGGAAACTGTACTGGATAGCAGCCTATCATATATAGTTACATGTACCGAGTGATTTAGCTTCATTTTAATGATACTGTCAACAACTAACTACTGCTGCGACATATTTGATGCAACCTGTAAAATATTTTTTGTTTAATTTCAGCATATCATTTATATACTGAAGTCTCTTCTGGACATGTTGTCTAATTGCGTCATGTATGTTAGATATTTGTTCTATAATACTTGCCATTGACTATTTTTCTTTTATTTAGGTTATGTGCATTATTGATCAGCCAATCTTGAGAGAGAGATGGGTTGGCGTGAATGGGAAGAAAACTACATTGAATGGACAAGAAGTATGCCCTCAACTTTTTCATGGTATGTCTTACTTATTGTTCTTGTGATTTTTCCATCAGTTTCACTTTACATTTCTTCTTTGCTTTTTCATGGCATCGGGATGCCCACTGCCGACGGCGCTGCGTTGCTACCAAAGGGGCACCCTGCCGCGGCCGGGGACTCGCTGCCGTCGAAGCACGACACCTTGCCGTCACGTATGTTGGGTGTTGTGGTGCTGCAGGTCCTTGGGGTTGGGTGCGGCAACTCGAGACTCGAAGACGATCTTCTGTGGTAGGGCGTCGCCGGCGGCGGCGGCACCTGTATAGACCGTCTCGGTGTGACAGAAGAATTCGGAGTTCACTCCGAGAAAGAATTGCTTTGCATGTACATTTGCTGAAAGACTGATGTGCTGAACTTTCGATGATTTCGATTGGTCTCTAACATAACCTTTCCTCTTTTTGTTGATATGTCCAAAAGAGATCCTTATTTCACCTTTTGTTTATAGGTATTCAACTTGAGGAATTTCATACTTTTGGAGTGGAGCTATCAAATATATGTGTGCTCGATGTTGGTGTTTTAATCCGGATCTCTCGCTGAAGGTGCTCGATGTTGGTGTTTGAATACTGCTACCGTACTTCAAGGTCTGTAGCAGCTCTTACAATGGATTCTTTTTAATGATAGTACAATTTATTTTTGTTTCGATTTGGTATTGTTGTTCTGTTCACTTAACCCAGTCTGTAGCAGCAGCTTTTCATGTCGTTTCCTCGCCAACAAATGTCATAATTTATCACATACGTGTGCAAATGGTTTTTTGGCTATAGTATGAGTATATGGTTCAGAGAAGTTCGGTCAGATGCAAAGCATGCTTAGCATCTCATAGTCGTAGGCTATTCCTTTTAAAATTGAAGCCATCCAGGTTTTCAATTATGGAGATGATTTGGAAACTCAGCATAGAAAATTATTTACTCTAATGCAGATTACACATATTAAGGCCTTTATCTTTTATATTAAGGTCTCCAGTGCAAGCATTAGCCCATCTTTAGCTGCTCATAAGCAGTATCAGTGATATATATATAAGTACACTCTTGCTAAGATTAATCTTTGATATATATAATTCATTGCCTGGATATAGTTTGCTTTGAATGTTTTTTTGCTCTTTAGTCTATGAAGAATTGCAAGGAGGAGGATAATAGAGCAGCAACCAGAGCTGACAATTGGCCTGTAAATGCAGCAAAGTTCTCCTAGAGGTGTGATGTTGGAAGTGATTTTCTTATCCGGGGATATGGATGTGGCGGGTCTGTGGGCACCATGCTGACGCGGAGAAGGAGGTGCAGGTAGCGGGGCGCTTGAGGTGAGGTGGCTGCAGGGTCGCTCGAGAAGAACAGGCTCATCAGCACCACCTGGATGCCTTCGTCATCAGCAATGTGGACAAGGTGCAAAAGGGATATCTCCCTTACCTCTTATTCAGTCTGGAAAATTATGCAATGTTTGGTTTGGCAGATTTAACAGTCGCTGGTTTGGAAATTTGTTACCTATAGAAGTATAGGAATAACATGACTAATATTTATTGAATTTATAGAGTTATTGTTTTTTTTCTACAAAGTCAGTTGTTAAATTAGGAAGAACATCGTCTAAAATCTTGACAACATAAAGGAGCATAGAGTTAATAGATTATGAAATCCTGTAGTGCATCAGATGCACCCTTCACTAATTTAACAACACATTTATATTATCCAGGTTCCGACCTCATTCGCTGTGATGTTTGTCTTTTTTATGTGGGCGAGGAAAACATTTTTAGGAGTGATACTCCCAAACTTTGATTTCTTGGTTGTCGAATCATGGTGCTGATTAGATTTTACTTAACCTTAATTAATCTATTTATATTGCGGCTTTGTCTTTTAGCTCATCTTTTAGTTTCTCTTCTCCACTTCACACAAGATTTTATTGTAGGCTACCAAGTACAGTTATACCACTTATACTCTTTCTATCTGATTATGCAAAGCTTGATCTATACTCATTGAACTTTGTTAGATAGTAGGCCCTCCTATTAGTGTGCCTAAATATAATTGTTTCTCTGTGTTTATAGTATCTTAGTCCAGTAGAATGAATGTTCTCGAGTAATTAGAGGTATTTGGATCAAGTGAATGTCTGAATACCACTAAAATCGAAATCATAATTAAAAAATACTGACCTTTTTCTTCAGGGCGTCTGTTCCTCCTCCCATGGTCAGCACCACCACCTACTCTGAATCTCCGATCAGAATAGTATGAACTATTAAATAGGGAATTTAATGCTTATCATTGTTGATGTACATATGTACAACTAACAATGTTTGTGCTGCAACCAGCTTACTTTATTCCTTGCTGAAATTTATCTTGATTTATTTCACATCAGATAGTTCTGAACCTAGATGATCTCAATTAAGGTCATTGAAATTTGTTAAATTATTTTTATCCGCTCTTCTGAACGAGCGTATACTATGATCTGATTTGTATATCATATTACTGAGGCAGCGCTGGGCCATGCTGTGGTGAGAACATACGAGAGATAATTGGGGTGTGTGGCTGATTGCTTCATATGCTGCTAATGATATATGTAGACTGCTGATTGCTCCTGATATACAGTGTCGATTGCAGCTGATAGTAGGATTGTACTCAATTTGATAGGTAAAGTGGGATGGCGGGATTGTATAGTGCTCATAAGCCAGTCCGGGCATTGTCCTTCCTCGAATGAATCTGAGACTACTCCTCATATGTTAATCAGTTGCTCCTCCCTAGCTTTGGTTTGGTCTGAACTTCAAAGTTTTCATCCACTCAATGTTGATTCAGTCAAAGATCTCTTGGAAAAATTATTTCGACAAGATTCACTCTATAATGTTGTTATCATTGTCCTCTGGAATATATGGAAGCGCAAAAACTCCAAGGTCTCCCGGGATGTTTTTGAGGAATTGCACATTACTGCTAGCAAGATTGCTGATGATTGATACCATGGTCCAACAGGTATTCACATAAAATTAATAAATGGCACCTTACGGATTGGAGTACTCTACTGTATCACCTATCTGGGAGATTTTAATTTTTTCCTTCTATTATTTCTCTTAATCCCTGTGTACTCATTGGACTTTGTATAGTTCTCAGTTTTATGAAGTGGTTCAGGCTGGCGTAAGCCGCCATAGTCCCAGTAAAAAAAGGCTACAAGCTTCGCTTCGGCCTTTCGGAACTGAATATTATGTAGTTTTATTGAGATTATTGATAGTGCTTCTCTACTATCAAAGAAGGTAATAGTCTCTTATGTGTTTCTTTTTGTCCATTTGAATGCACTCCATTTTTTAGTGTATTAATTAACATCAAACCTCCCATTCTTTCTAGAGTGCTGATGTATTATTATTTTCAGCTTAACACATTTAACTTCCTATAGATTTCATGGTTTATGCAGATTAACCGAGCTAAGAATTTTTGTGAAGCTAAAGCTGGTGTTAAGATGAACGCCGCTATGTATATATTTGAAACAGTTAGATACATGCTTGACAGACTATATAGGGGTGATCAAAACCATGCAAAGCATTATGGGACAAGTTTCTCTACCTTAAATAAGTGTTCGTTCTCTCGTGTTTACTATTCGTTTAAGGGTCATCAACCCGTGTATTTATTTTCATTGACCAAGTTTTACATTTTTCTTCAGTAGTGTTCATTGTGCAGTTCTAGATTGTTAAGAGAGTAGAGTTTATTGATTTATTACATGGAGAGACCAGTAGTGTCGTAGTGGTCTTGACATAATTGCTAACATTTTCTACTAGACAAAGTTTAATTGCACTAAATACAAATTAGAACATGCATAGACATTTATCTTCTTTCTACAGAATGGTTAGTGTAAACGTACTTTGAGTTGTACATGATTCTGTATCTGACCATTTTATCTCATATGTTGATGTGGTTGCAGATATGAACTTCAAATTATCCTGCAATGTATTGACTGCTCGGAGCTAACTTGACTACGCCAGTTTTCTTTTATGGCTCAAAGTAGTTAGTGTCCCCCCTTATTATGAGAGAGGTACTACTTCAAACATCTCTTCTTAATGTTTTATGTCATGGCATACAGTATGAGGGAGTGTTAGTTGGCTTGACTTTCGTGGCACTCATTGATAACCTTTCAGTTTAGGAGTTTTTGTGGCCTCTTAATCCATGAGAGTATGCTCATGTTGAAGAAGTTAGTCATAATGAGGGGCACCATAAATGTTTGTTATCTGGCACAAATTCCTAATGAATATCACATATGAACCTTTTACTGTTGTGTTATTCAAATTTCATTGTACTATTCATACAGTAAAATATGAGTGCCATGTCAGAATATGGTTCTCGATCTGAAAGATCATATTCGAAATTGCAGGTTCTATGGCAGTGGAGTAATGTTCGTAAATTATATATTGCTTTCAAGTTTGGAGCTGGAATAATATATGTGCTGCATTTAGTTATAGTCTTATAGATATACATGAACATCCATTGTATATTTCTTGCAAGACATGGTAACTACTATTATTTTGATTGTTTCCGTGAACTATTTTGACCTTGATTAAGAAGTAGACAGTTTTTAGCCTCGTAGGTTGTTTGATCTACTATATCAAGTGGCACTTGGCTTCTCATGGCTCTCCTCGCATTTGCCAAAACAAAGTTAGTACACACTACCTAGAGCTCTGGAAATTAGAACTGAAAAATGGTCCTGCGGTTTATTAGCTGATATAAATCATGCACAATCCTCTACATTTAAAAATAAACCGGACACAAAGCAGTATACTTTTTTCCGAGTACTACCTTGAGAGAGCCAAGGGGTTCTGCATTTTATAAAGAAGAAGAAAGTTGCCCGGTTCCATACATGCTTATCTGAGAAATATATCTTATCTATTTAGTGGAAACCAGGCAAAAACCTACAGATACAAAAGGCACAAAGTCCCCCACCGGTCGTGACCGAACTACTGTTTTTGGAAATATCACATGAGCTAGATTACTAACATTGATGTAATGCTTGTATGGCAACCTATTCCTTTATCGGTTCAATTACAGAGTTTTGTTATTATGTGAATGGAGTAATGGAGAGCTAAGAAAAAAACAAGGTAACAGTTAGTGTTACTCTTGCGAGGTAGTTTCAATCATATCATTGTTTGCTTTCCCTTTTCTCCTGCCTAGGTATGTACAATTATTCCAACCCAGGTTTCTTTCAAGAAGGATATGGGTATGTGTTTGAGGAATGTCTACATGATAAAACACACCTTCAAGTTTGGTGATAGTTATGCTATCAAACTTACAATGGGGGTCTTAATTTGTATTTTTAATAGAGCACTGGGTTCATTGGTGAGACTTGTGAGGATGTGCCTAGGCTAAAGATGGCTGCTATGTCGGTACCAAGTGGCATGTGTTTAAATGGAGTATCCTTGTCAGGAGAGCTGATTTCTGAAATATGGTACTTTATGGGTGCAAGGATTCACCATGTTGCGGTCTTCGTCAGCGGAGTGGACTCCTAGGAATTAGTCAAGGCCGCTATGTTGTTTTAAGCTGATATTCTATCGTACTTGTATATTTTTTTGCTTATCTAGCTGTTTGCCATGCAGTTCTCGTTGTTGGTGGGAACATTTGTTGTCTAAGATCGACCTCAAATATCTGGTGGCACTATAGCATGGCTTTTGATATTCTAATGTATATCTCTTACAAAATATTTCAAGAGCCCGTGGCAACGCACGGGCATTATACTAGTTAAAACTAGGATGCCACTGACTTTAAGCACTCTGCATCTCACTCAGTTTAAATCGGGCACTGCTCATTTCTAACAGATGACCAGTGAATATATATTTTCCATACCATCATCATAAAAAAATATTTCTAACATTTGTTTATATTAGAGTACCTTTGTAGGTCATATAAAAAACTGGTGGATTTGGATGTTGCTTTAAAACTGCCGACTAACAAAGGATTGTTCTTCTTTGTATGTATGTTGCACATGATGTAATACTCAAATGGTATATTTCTATACATGTTTAATTTTGCAGAGTATCAGAGAGATGGGGATGGATCTTGTCGACGTTCAAACACAACTCATTTACAAGGTTCCTGGGGGGACAAAATCTCACCAAGTTGTATACAGCAAAACGATGTGCAAGCAATGATATCCCACAACAAACCGAAAAGGGTAAATACAAATGTTATCCCACAAGGTTTTTACTTTCACTGTGATTATCTTTCTTTCCTTTCATCATTCACTAATTTCTCTCATTTGTGTATCATGATGACAGACTATGTTTGTACCCCTAGAGATATTATAGTCATCGAATCAGTCATGTCTGCCCCAAGAAAACCAAGTTCGTGGATATTGAAGATGCCTTGTTATCAAATGACCACTTGGAATGCCTTATAAAACATGATATGTTATTCATGGCGGTGTAGGACTAATCACATACATTTTGTACTTAATAACATAAACCATTTAAAGTATAATATCTAACATAAATATATTCTAAATGTTGAATATGGGTGATAAATGCTTACATATATTGTATGCTTGCTCACGACCATATACGAGACAGCGCGGGTCAAAAGATACATATTATTAGCACCTTCGTATCTGGCTAGATAAAAGAAGACTGAGAAAATGACATAGACCCATCAAAATATTGTCACATCGTACAACATGTTAATACTTATGTACAACAAGATGTGGTTAGTCTCACCTCATTATCCATGCAAAATACAAGCATTTATTTTCTTATCACTATATTCAAGATAATATGAATTTATGAAATTGCAGGAATGTGCCTGGCTATTTAGTTTTTTTCTTTATCTCCGATGGGACGGTAAAGAATTGGTTCGTCTGGTTTGCACGGTCAGTATTCTCTGTTACACATTTATGACCTTTATTAATGTAAGATATTCGTGCTAATGGTGATTTCATGCTTGTGTAGGATGGGTACGAGTTGAGGAAGACATTTTTAGTATAGTTGCTCAAATATCATGCGAGTGAAGCTAAAGACAATATCCTGCAATTGTGCGAGAATTTCTTAAACGCATCAAATAGATCTTAATTTGTAACAGATTTTTACTTGTATCGTCAAATTACCTTTTTGTAATCAATCTACATTGCAAGTGAAGTGGACTTAACTTATGTTTACATGTAAAATTTAACATGTATTATGTTTAAATAGCTCTAGCAAATATTTCAAAAGCCCGTGGCAACGCACGGGCACTCTACTAGTGTTCATTAATGAATCAGCGCATATGGTGTTAAATTGATAAAGAAATTTACGTGAACGCACCAAAGGCTGGATCTGCAGTGGGTTTGGAGCCGGCGAGCCTCGTTGGCAGCAGATCCGCGGAGCCGCTGTAGTTGGAAAAGGGCCAGCCCACGTCACGGACATCACGACGCCGGCTAAACAGCCTTGGGGTTGGGGACATATTGAGTGCAAGGCACTTGTCGTCGTTGCGGCAATAATCAGAGGCACAATCCTGCGGCTACAATTGCCGTGCAGATGTGGAAGGTGGAGGCGGAGGTCGGAATGAGGAGGGGAAGGGCGGTGATGGGATCTAGGGTTGTCGGTGGTGAAGAGCGAGAGACGTAGGATGGCTACCCTTGGCGGCGGCCATGGAGGTTGCTGGCACAACAGCAGCTGGCGAAGCAAAGATCGAGGAAGAGCTAGGAGAAGGAGGCTGGTGCGAGTGCGACTGAGGAGGGGGAGATCTTCACCGCTGGATTGAGGTTACCGAAGCCGGCTAGACGTGGTTCGATCGAGGTGTGAGTCGTGAGGGAGCTCAAGCGGCGGCGAAGGGATCGAGGAGGGTCGAGACTCGAGATCGAGAGGTGCGAACCTGACGCCAAATTACAATACGTGGACAACATGCGGGTAGCCTGGCCCACCTGGTTGTGAGCCACGAGAGAGGCCCTGAGAGCAAACGTTTGACACGGCGTGTCCCTCCGCAGAAACAGAACGTCGGTTGCAAGGGCCACCTTTCTATGACAAGCGGGCCAACTATCGATAAAAAAAGTTGCAACTCTCCCAGGGCTCTATTTCCTGGGAGCTTAGTAACTTTACAGATGTGCATGTACGTGTCCGTGTAGGTTTCTAGGAAATCACCGAGTAGGAGTAGTATTGGCAGGTCTGCTAATATATATATATATATATATATATACATGTACTCAGCCCCCTGTAAACCGTACCGATCAAAAGCAATAAAAAGGTAAGGCTCGAGACGAGCCTTTTGGCTATCAAGTGCGTGCGTGCGTGGAGTTTCCGGCTAGAATCAATCAAGTCGATTGAAGGCTACACGCTCAACGCAAAGTCTACGGTGCTAATCGATCAGGGTAGATCGAGCCGACTTGGGGCAGGAACCAAGACAGCCAACGTTGCTTCGCTTCGTCGTCGGTGTCACCGTCGTCGGAAAGTACTTGACGTCGGGTCTGGGCCAACATTCGTTCGAGGAGGAGCTAGGCAGCCATGGCGCATCACGGCTCGGCGACGGCGCAGAAGCGCAAGTACCCCGAGCCCGAGGCGGAAGAGACGGCCGGCATGTGCGTCAATGGCTGCGATTTCTACGGCGCCGCCGCCACGGCCAACATGTGCTCCAAGTGCTACAACGAGCTCGTCGCCTCCGACACCAGGGACTGGATGAGCGTCTTCGACCATCCAGCTTCCACCGCGCCTCCGCCGGAGAAGAAGCCCAAGACGATCCTCTCCGCTGCGTCCTCTGCAGTGGCGGACCTGGTATACAACCACTCCAATAAAATCCATCAAAACATTGTTAAATTAGTTTGTGATATTGCTAATTAGTGGAAGAATACACTACAATACTAAGAGCTGACCCCGATGATTATCTTTTTTTTTGCTGTAGCTTCGCCCCTGGTCCTCTGATGGTGTTGGGCCCTCCGTCGCGTCCGGGAAGCAGCTGACTGCGGCGATGAATCGATGCACGACATGCCGCAACAAGGTAAGCACGACTTGTGTAGATCAAACTCAGGCCGGCTTAAGATAAGCCAGCGTGGGTCTCAACTTAATTCTTCGATGTAATTAACCTTCTCACGTTATTATAGCAGGCCGCTGAGGACATAAACGGCGAGATTTTTGCCTCTTTGACCCAGAGGAACAAAGAGGTCAGGGATCTTAAGGCGACTTTGAAGGCCAATAACGCCATTATTGTCAACCTAGAGCAAGAGCGGCAGAAGAACCAAGGTAAGCCGCGCTTACTTGTTTTCTGTTACACTGCAGGTGTTGGAAACAACAATAACGTGATGTCTTACGATGTCTTATATACTTATATCCCCTGTGCAGAGACTTTGGCCAAAGCCAATGAGCTGATCGAAACGTCTCGAGGCGATCTTGAGGCCCTCCGTGATGAAAATGCGAAGCTTGCCAATGAGTTGTCTGATATCAAGCTGCAGTACGAGGAGAACATGAAAACTTTCGAGGCATCCGCCGCCTTAGAGAAAGCGCGCTTAGAGAAAGCTTTGGCTGATGCAGAGGCTAAGGCTAAAGAACAACATGATAAAAATACCGAGGAAATCCGGGTTTTGCGAGAAACTTTGGAAAATCGGATGGATGAGGACAAGGCCGTCCATGATGACTTACTTGGTAAGCTTGTCATCATCTTTTAATTTGCCTTTGCTTGCAGGTTCATTTTAAACTACCATTACTCATAAGGTTTAATGCCTCTGTAGTTCCAACGGGTCTTGGCGACAGTACCAGCTCCGAATCAAGGCTAGGCACCAAAATTTTGAGCAAGCTTTTCTCCACCGGCAAGGCTGTTGTCAGCAAACTTTTTTCAGATGGTGACGAAGGCGAATCTTCAGACGACGAATCGGAGGAAGAGGAAGACGAGTAAGCCGAAGAGGGAGCATCTCAGAGTGAAGCGGCAGCTGGGGAGGCTTCAGAGATGGCATCGCCCCAGTCTTTTGCACATTAACCATAGCTGCATTACGATGTACTTTAATGTATGCTGAACATTTTGGACTGTAAGGCATAAGTCGGGCGTACTTTATTTTTCCGAGTAGTTCGGTCGTACTTTGGATAACTTGTAATATAATATGTGGTCCGTCTTAAGTTTTCTGGTTTATGCATTTTGGCTCTTCGGGTGTTAGCAATGCCTCGGCTCGGAGACATCTTGCTGGGCCATAGGGCGCAATGCCGAGGTGTGTAATCCTCAAAGACAATAGCCGACCTTTGGTGCTGAAAGCCTGAAACACGTTACTTAGCAACCCGTGCATAAACGATCAGATAAACAATTAGGCGGAAAAAACTATAGTTTTATAGGGATAGAAGCCAACAATCATCGGAAATTTAACCACAAACGCAGAGAAATTTCGGGTTATCAATGATAGATAGCTTAAGATAATATGATCAAAACGAAAAGTAAAGAAGACACGGTATCGAAAAAAAATGACAGAACCATGGACTTTATTTCATGATCATAGTGTTTATTATAATAGAATTTCTAAGTGTAAAACATAGTAGCTGCTCAATGTTCCATTGGCTTTTCATCTCTTCTAGTTCGTGGCCTACATGACTCTTTCGCTTACAGTCTTTCTTCATCTTGCGCAGATTCACAAGGTAATATGACCCTTTGAACAGAACCTTACTGACAACAAAAGGCCCTTCCCATAATTTGTGCAAGCCTTCCTTGTTCTAGACGAGGTGAAGCACGAGGTCGCCTACCTGAAAAGACGAATGACGCCTTACCCTATGGTTGTGGTAGCAACGTAGGTTCTATTGATAGATGGCGGATCGTTGGAGTTCCATCTCCATGTCCAGTCCCCAGACCGCAAAGGGCCATGTGATATGGATGGATCTCAGCTCTTGAGCCGACATATGTGGTTGACGTGCGTATAGCTGACGTCCTTACGATGTCTTGACGAGTGATTCTGCATCCGCCTTGGCTGTACACCAAAAAAAACTTGCCTGAAGTATTTTGAAACAAGAGATCTGGCTTGAGCGTGATGATCGCAATCGCCAGGGTGAATTTCCTGTAGGATCTTTCGGCCTTCCTTCGAAGATATTCAACAATGATACACACTTATGGTGTTGCATTTGTAAACCTAGATTTTGATCACAGTATACGCCTTTACGCAGCGCACCACCTATCGCCTTAAGATTTCTTCATCAGGCAGCTCTTTATCAAGCGAGTATGCAAGATAAGGCGTTACCAATTCGGAGTAACCAGAAAGACGGCCGCTGATGGTGTGTCTGGCGCCTCAAGGCTGTCCTCGTATGCGCCTTTGATGGATGGTACATGAAGGTGTTCTAGGAAAACATCATCTGAAACTTTATGTCTTCTGGAGCCAATTTTGGCTAAGGCATCAACCGCCTCATTTTCTGCTCTTGGGATATGGTTCGCTTCGTAGCCAATGAAACACTTATAAAATTCATCGGTCGTGCGACGACGATATGCTGCCATAGGGGTTTTGGTGTCCCAAGTCTCGTTTCTTTGTTGAGCAACCAGATCAGAATCGCCAAAGCACAAAACCAGGCTAATGCCTAGTTCCTTGGCGACGCGGAGGACGTGCAGGAGAGCTTCATATTCTGCCACATTATTGGTGACGTTGAAGTGTATTTGTAAGACATAACTAAGCTTGTCTCATTTTGGTGATCATAAGATGACACAAGCCCGCGAGCTTAGTGTGCTTAGTTTTTTTTTTTTTGATTTTTTTTATATTGGAGCTGGTTTGCTTAGTTTTTTTTTCTGATTTTGTTTATACTACATACATGTGTTAAATTTATAAAAAACGCGCATGAGATTGTTGTGAAGACACACGATAGATATTTTTGAGTTTTTTTGGGTGTTTGCTACAAGTCCAAATTGTAACAAACATGTATGTTTTTATTGCGAAATCACACCTGAGATATTGCGATGTTTTTCAATGTTGTTTGTAGGTTTGGATGTTTCCCCTTTTTCGATGATGTTTTTACGTACTTTTTCAAATGTTGCATCCACTTTTTTTTTTGCCAACGCTTGTGATTTTTGTCAAAATTGTTGATTTTTGTAATAAATAAATCATCGGCAAAATATTTGTTGCTTGCTCACTTTTTAATTGCTACAACACATATTTTTTTGTTCTAATCATTTGTGATTTTGTTAGATATAGTGAGTGATTTTTGTTGCAAATGAATATGCAACAATCTTTTTGTTGCTAAGCCACTTTTTACTTGCTTCAAATGATGGTTTTTTTGTTGTAATTGTTTTTGTTGAAATTGTTCGTAATTTTCATTACAAATCAATCTGCGGCAAAAATAATTGTTGTGTACTACCTTTTCGTAACTTTATTATAAAAAGGTTATGACGATTTTGTTGCAAAAAATATAATTTGTATATGCGTGTGGACGGGAAATTTTATTACAACACTCGTAGTTTATTGCAAGGCGCGCGCTATGCGTCGGTCGGCTGATCGCTTCCAGCGATCGGTCGATTCCCCAACCGTCCGATTGGACCTTTCCACGCCGTCCGATCAAGTTGATGATGTCGCCCCGCTTCCGACATTCCGACAACAACACAAAATGTTGCAGAACAAGAAAACCCCTCTTCCCTAAATCGGCAAGCCCCTGGCGACGAAGGAGGCGACGCGGGTGTCGCGGCGCCGACGACGTCGCGCCATCGCCATCACGCCCACGGTCAACCCTCTCTCTCACCGTCGATGGCCAGTTCCTCCGCGACGTTCTCTTCCCTCCCTCCGGCAGCCGGGCGTAGAACGCTGACAGGCAGCAAGATGCCCCGGCCAGGCGAGCCACGTCAGATCCAGCTCCCGCCCCGGAGGTCCGACGAGGCGAGCCGGCGTTGCGCAACCCTACCGTCGTCTTCGCGCAATTAGGCTCTAATGGAGGAGAGGTACTGCCCTGGAAGCATCTGCAACAAATCAGTTTGTGTTTTCCGAAAATTGATTTGATTTCAAACCTGATTGAGCTCTTTCAAATTGTTGCATACATAAAAATTTGTACAGGTAGAACAAGTAAGTTTGTTGAGCATGATTTAGATGTTAGCTTCTATACTAGAATTTGAGGCTGCAAACTTGCTGAATTTGGGCTCAAACTAGATGAAATTGTTGAGATTATAGCAGAGCATGATTTCACACAAAAATGCCATGCTAGAATCTCTTTAAATAGCCAGAAGCCACAACAATGTTATGCACAAAAAATGTTGTTTCCAACTAGTATGCAGAAATCATGCTCAGCCTCAAAAAATTTGTTGTGATTTGGTCTGAAACAATAACAAAAGTGTAGTTTTTGCTGCAGAAAACATGTAGTGAATAAATTGTAGGGATTTTGGTCTGGAAAATTTGTTCTGAAACATGTCCTCCTTAAAAAATTTGGTGCAGAATTAAAAAGCATGTTGTGAAACAAATCACAAAATAAACTGTTGTAAAAATGTTCTAAAAATCATGTTTTGAAACAAACAAAGAATGTTGCCCTGAAAATATGTTGTCAGTACAAAAATTGGACCTATGATCGTTAATTAACAAGCTTGTTTCTATTTTGGTTTCAACAAAAACAGGATGTTGCAGACAATTTGGCTAATTCGACAGCGGGATTTTTTGACCTGGACCATACGGTGTACTCTGATGATGACGACTTGGATTTTGGTGCTGACAATGTCACAAGTGGAAATGAAGAGGGAGATGCTGGTGACATCGATGAAGAGATCTCTTCGCAACCGGTAGTACCCTTTGTTGGCATGGTGTTCGACAACATCGAGCAAGCATACAGATTGTACAATGAGTATGCAGCCAAGATGGGCTTTGGCGTACATATTGGAGGCTCAAAAAACAGCCAGAAGAGAGGTTGTGAGGATGTCTTGATAAACAGAGTTTTTTAGTGTGTCCATGCCCGCACTACAAAAGAACAAAAGCATTCAACTGTGAGCAACTCTGCAAGTGCTGCAACCGGACCGCAAGCGACAGTGAGAGATATGGGCAGTGGTAGTCGAAAACAGTAGCCACCAAGCTGGTGTTGCCATGGACACTAAAGACACGCGGCAGCAAAACAGGTTGATACTGTAAGACACAAGTGCGAAGCTCGGATGATTGTCTCGCTTAAACAAGGAGTTTTCACTGTAACAACATTCAATGACCAACACACACATCCAATGGTTGAGCAGTTAGGACGTCGTCGGTTCTACCGGTCTCATCGCAAAATTCCAGAGGAAGATCTCGAGTTCTTGGAAATGTTGCACAACCGCAACTTGAGGACTTCGGACATTATGGGTTTGTTGGGAGATGCACATGGTGGCGACCCTCGCAATTTGGGATATGTGAAGAGAGATGTAACAAATGTAAGGACAAAGCTTATGTCAAAACTGTTGCTGCGCGACATGGACCTCACAGTTGAGTACTTCAAGAAGAGACAAGTTGAGAACAACATTTTTTTCTATGCAACACAGGTTGATTCCGATGGGTCTATGGCTGCTCTCTTTTGGATTGCTGGACGGACAAAACTGTTGTATCCAAAGTACAGAGACTGTTTGTGACACGACGTTTTGTACTAACAGATATAACATGCCGTTCGCGCCAATTGTTGGCATCAACAATCACCTGCAAACCGTTGTCCTGGGATGTGCTCTGATGGATAACGAGAGAACAAACGGGTTCAGATGGGTGTTTGAGCAATGGATGCTCACAATGGATGGAGTGGAACCTGAGCACATCATGACGGATCAAGACCAGGCGATGGCTAATGCAATTTCACAGATTTTCCCAAATGCAGTACACAGATGTTGCTTCTGGCATGTGTGCAGGATTCTTAAGAAAAAGATCGGAAAGCCGATGCAATATGGTGAGTTGATACGTTGCAAACGTATCTATAATTTTTGATGCTCCATGCTTGTTTTCTATCCAATGCCACATGTTTTCTATGCATTTACATTCGTTTTCCGGTTGATTTCATACACTAACCTATTAACAAGATGCCCCAGGCCAGTTGCTATTTTTTTGCTGTTTTTGTATTTCAGAAAAGTTCTAAAGGAAATATTCTTGGAAAGGGCTGAAAATTCACGGAGATCAGTTTTTACCCGGAACGGAGACAAACACCGAAGGGGAGTCAGAGGGGAGCCCGGAGGCCGCCAGGGGGGCACCAGGCGCGAGCCCACCCTAGGCCGCGCCTGGGGCCCACCTGGGCGCCCCCGGCACCTCCCCGCTTCGCTTCTTTGCCTATAAGTTGCCCTTAGAGCAACTCCAGCAGTCGTTGGAAACGCCCGCGCGCTAAATCGCGTTTCCAGCGCCGAAAAAGCACTTTTGCAGCGCCGCGCGGCCGAATGGATTTTCAGTCGCGCTAAATTGCAGCGCGGCGCATTGCGGAGGTTTACCAGAAGCGGCAATTTGCAGCACGGCGAGACAAAAAAAATTAAAACTTCAAATTCAAACTAAACTTTCATTAAACTCGCCGAGCATACAACTAAAATTTATTTAAAATTAAACTAAACTTCAACTAAAATTCATCGTCGTCTTCGCTCGAAGAATCCCCGTCGTTCTCGCTCCACAGGTTGTCCCACCGGGGGTCGTTGCCGTCCCAGGTGGTGACGCCGTTGAGCTGCTCCTCCGCCGCGGCCCTCCGCTCCGCCCGCTCCGCCGCGCGCAGCTCCCTGCGCTCTGTCCTCCTCTCAGCCCGCTCTGCCGCCCTCGTAGCCCAGAACGCTTCCTCGGCGGCGGCTTCTTCCGGGTGGCTTGCCCGCCACTGCGCGACGACTCGCTCGTCTCTCTCCGCGACGAGGAGGCGTGTCTGCCTCTGGCGGTTCTCGAGGCGCTCCTCCAGCGTGTCCAAACGCGGCGGCGGCGCCAGCTCCCGTGCCTGCTGCGCGTTGCGGGCATCGCTGAAATTCATCTGCGCCCGCGGGTGCCCAAGCTGCCATGCCGCCGCGTCGTAGGCGCGCGCCGCCTCGTGCGCGGTACCAAATGTACCGAGCGAAATGCGCTCGGGGCCGGACCGGATCTCGGCGTAGAAGCTGCCGTTGGGCCTGGCGCGGACGCCGCGGTACCCGCTCGAGTTGCGGACGCGCGGTGGCATAGCGGCGGCGGCTGTGCGCGTGGTGAGAAGCGGAGGGGGGAGAGAAGCGGTGGGGGGAGAAAAGCGTTGGGGGGGTTTCGTGGCGAGCGCGGGAGGATTTTTCCGAGCGGTTGCGCGGCGCGTGGCTGTCCAGCGCGCTGGACGCGAAGCCCTATATAGGCCGCGCCGAACCGCGCGTCCGCGTGCACTGGCCAATTTTTCCCGCGCGCGCTCCTTTCACGCGTCTGCTGGAGCACGCCACGCGCCCCCAAACGCAGGAAAAAAATCATTTTGCCGCGCGCGCTCCGTTTCCAGCGACTGCTGGAGTTGCTCTTAACACTAAAAAGTTCGGGGACGGAGTTATTTTCCACGAAACATACAGAGAGGCGCCGTCACCTCGAAAGTCCAATCTAAGGCTTCGGCAGCCCTGTTCCGGCACCCTGCCAGAGGGGGAGATCATCATCAGAGGCCTCTTCATCGCCATGATTGCCTCCAAGATGATGCGTGAGTAGTTCATCTCGGGACTACGGGTCCATGGAAGTAGCTAGTTGGTAGTTCTCTCCATTATGCCTCATTGTTTAGAGTCTCGTGAGCTGCCTCACATGATCGAGACCACCGTTATGTAATTGTGCATGTTGTGTTTGCTGGGATCCGATGAACCATGAGATTATGATTATTTTGTTCATGCCATACTGAGATGCTTCACTTATATTTATAGAGAGTTTTAGTGTTATCTTGCAATACTCTTCGGTGTTTATGATTACCTTGGCCATGTAGTTGTTTTCACCTCCAAGAGAGGGTTTATATTCTAGATAGTGGGTTCATGCCTCCTTTACATCTGTGCTCGAGTGACAGAAACGTGACGGGTGGAGGATGTGATGTTGCCACTAGGGAGAAAACAACGGTGATCTTGTCTACGGACGAGAACCATTGCTTACATTACGTACTTTACTTAATGCAATTGTCTGTTGCACACAAAGCATTCACTTCGTTGCTGCAACTTAATACCAAGGGATTTGCTGGATAGCTTTCTTGAGGTGGACTATTAGATATGGATGCATGCTGGATAGCGGTCCATATGCCTTGACGTAATGCCTATGATATTAGAACCCGTGAACTATATCTCGTCATAATAGTATTGTTATACGTTCATGATTTGTCAATTGCCTAGCTGTAGTTTGTTCACCCAGCATGTTTGTTTTCTTTGGAGAGACACCACTAGTGAAACCATGGCCCCCGGTCCTATTTTCCTCATTGATACAAACTTCTTTAAAGCACTTTAATCATTGTTTCTTTGCTGTACTGTTTTTACTTTTATTGTTCTCCATCATTCTATACGTTTAATTCTCTAGTTTCAGCAAGACCGGAAGATTGACAACCTTCCAAAAAGTTGGGGCAAGAGAGAGTTTGTGTGTTGTGTGCAGGTTCCATGCTTGTTGACGCGCCAGACATCAAGCAACCTTCTCCAAGTCTTCGAAGTCCTACTGGTCGATAAACCCTGGTTCCTTAATTGGGGGAAATTCTGCTAGACTGCATCATACCTTCCTCTTGGGGTATCCCAACGGGCGTGTGATCGTCTACACACCATCAAAGAATTTCTGGCGCCGTTGCCGGGGACTTCAAGCTTGCTGCAAGGGGAGTATCACACTTCCACTTTCTTTCTTTTCTTTTGTTCTTGCCTAGTTTACCTTTATTTAGTCTTGTTTGCTCTCTATCAAAAACACACACAAAATTAGCTCTCTAGTTTCTAGTCTTTTATTTACGTTGTTAGTTTGTTTTGTTTTATCTTGCAAGTATGGGTACCAATGATACCACTAACCTTTGTGAATTTACTAGTACCAATAATAATGATTTCATATGCACACCAATTGCTCCACCTGGTGCTACAACAGAATCTTATGAAATTAAACCTGCATTGTTGAATCTTGTCATGAAAGATCAATTTTCTGGTATTGAAGAAGATGCTGCCTCTCATTTAAATAACTTTGTTGAGTTATGTGACATGCAAAAGTATAAAGAGGTAGATGGTGATATTGTGAAATTAAGATTGTTCCCTTTCTCATTAAGAGGAAGAGCTAAGGAATGGTTATTGTCTTTGCCTAAAAATAGCATTGATTCTTGGACTAAATGCAAAGATGCTTTTATTGGAAAGTATTATCCACCTGCAAAAATCATACAATTGAGGAGTAACATTATGAAATTTAGACAAAATTATAATGAACATGTTGCTCAAGCCTAGGAAAGAATGAAGTCTATGGTTAAGAATTGTCCCACACACGGATTAACTACGTGGATGGTTGTCCAAACTTTTTATGCAGGATTAAATTTTTCTTCAAGGAATTTATTGGATTCAGCTGCGGGAGGAACCTTCATGAACCTCACATTAGGTGCAACAAACAAGTTATAGGATGATCTAATGACAAACTATTCCCAATGGCATAGAGAAAGAGCTCCAACGGGTAAATAGGTAAATTATGTTGAGGAGGTTCCCTCGTTGAGTGATAAAATTGATATGCTTGCTTCTTTGCTAGCTAAACAAGTGCCTATTGATCCTAATAATGTTCCCTTGAACTCTCTGGTTGCTAATGAAAATGATCAAGTTGATGTGAATTTTATTGCTAGAAACAATTTCAACAACAGTGCTTATAAAAATAATTTTGGTGGTAACAACTATAGGCCATATCCTAATAATAATAATGGAAATTCGTATGGAAATTCTTATGGCAATTCTTACAGCGGCCCGAGGCACGGCTGTTCACCGCAGCGGCAAATCTGTAGCCGGCTCGGAGCTACGGCCACGGAAGTGGCGATTCAAAGGCCGGGGCGGCTCGGAGCGCCGCGAGCTCGTGGAAGCGGAGGCGCGGCCGGTTCAGAATGACGGTGTTGACTCGAGGAGGCGGCTCCAAACCGGCTCTACTTCATCCGGAAAATTGCGAACTTCTCGACCCCTGGGAGAGATCCCTCCAAGAACTCAATACCACCGTGCATGGCCCCACGGTGGGCGCCAACTGTCGTGGTTTAGTCACGGTAGATGTCCTAGTGTGAGGACTTAGTCGTGAGGCCAACGCAATTAAGTGGTAGCTTGAACGGGGTTGATCGGGAACGAGAAGACACGAGTTTTATCCAGGTTCGGCCCCTCACGGTCGAGGTAAAAGCCTACGTCCTGCTTTGCTATATTGATGATGATGATGATCTCGATTACAAGGGTGTTGTATTGCTACCTCTAATCTCGAGAGCCTCTTGTCTATCCATCTAGACTTGTAAAACTTGACCCTCTTGGTGTGTTCCGCCCCTCCTTATATAAGTTGAAGGGGCGGCTTACATGAGATTCCGGGTTATACCCGTGATTGGAGTCCTACTCTAAGTCTCCGTGTCTTCCAAGTTAAAGGGTCTCCGTCTTGTATTTTGACTCCTCACCCGGGTTACTGTAGCAGCCGGGTTAACATCCTGACACTGTAGTAGCACTGTAGCAGGCCGGGTTAAATTCACACACTGGCACTGTAGCAAGCCGGGTCTCATCTTCGGGGCTCGTCTTCAGGACTCATCCTCAGGGACTCATCTTCAGGGACTCATCTTCAGGGACTCATACCCTGCCGGCTTATAATCTGCGGGGTTAAGTTCTGAGCTGACTTATCATTAGAGATGACTTAAGTTCTTGGCGACTTAACATCATGAGCCGGGTCACACCACGGGGTATTTCCCCGACATCCTCTGATCTTGAGAACATGCTTAAAGAATTTATCTCTTCACAAAAAGATTTCAATAAAACTGTTGATGAAAGGCTTGCAAAACTAGATAATTTTGTGCTGAAAGTTGATAGTCTTGCTCATGATGTAGAAATTTTAAAAATTAGGACTACACCTCTTGAAGCCAAGAAAACTGAACCTATAAATGATATACAAGTTCAAATAAATGATAACATAAGAATGTTAGCTCAAATTTGTGGTAGAAGAGAAAGAGAAGAAGCTGAAATTGCTGAAAAACTGCTAAAAGAGAGCCTGTTAAAATTTGTACCATCCAACCATTTGAAGAAGTTAAAACTTTCAGTACCCATGAGTATCCTAATGCTCCTAAACATGTTGATGTGAAAACAAATGGGATTGGAGAGGTCATGACTTTAGGTAGAAGGAGTCCCAAAAATTTGGAGAGTGAAAATTTTTCTAGTGAGAAAATTGTTGAAAGTGGGCTTGATGATAATATGTCTTTAGGAAAAAAATTTGCCACTATATTTGAGGATGATAAACTTGATTTTGATAATTGCACCATCTCTGATGTTATTAAGTTCTTACAAAAATTTGCCAAAGATCCTAATGCTAGTAAGATAAATATTGCTTTCACTAAACATATCACTAATGCTCTCATTGAAGCTAAAGAAGAAAGGCTCAAACTTGAAGCCTCTATTCCTAGAAAATTACAAGATGGTTGGGAGCCCACTATTAGAATAAGAGTGAATGATTTTGATTGCAATGCTTTGTGTGATCTTGGTGCAAGTTCTTCTATTATTCCTAAAAGTTTATATGATATGCTTGATTTGAAACCTTTGGATGAAAGTATTTTGGGAGTGCATCTTATTGACTCCATTGTTAAGAGACCTTTGGGAAGGATTGACAATGTTCTTATTATTGCCAATGATAATTATGTTCCCGTTGATTTTCTTGTTTTGGATATTGAATGCAATGCTTCTTGTCCTATTATTTTGGGATCCCGTGGGTCTTCTGGGATAGCGAGGTTCTCGCCCTCAAAGCTATCGACCTCTTCCACAGGGTAGTCGTCGTCGTCCATGCGGTCATCATCCCCAGAGTGACCGGGGTTGATCTCGCCTGGTTCGCGGGGTTGATCCCCTTCGGCGCGGTGGTGTTCGGGGTCGACATGGCCATCACCGTCAGCCAAGTGTTCAGGTGCGTTCGGGTCTCCATTGGCGCCTATGCCGTCTTCGGCGTTTGCTTCTCTCCCGCGATGCTTTGATTTCTTTCGAGAGCTTTTGCGCCTGGAGTTGTCTTTCTTTGGCTATTCGTCGTCACCTTTAGGGGTGTCAACCATGTATACGTCGTAGGTCGACGTGGCCGCCCACTTGCCAGTGCTAGTTGGCGCGACAGGGGAGGCGGGAAACAGAGATTCCTCTGCCTCTCCAAGTATGTCGTCGATGCCGTCGGAGTCAAAGTCCAACGTGTCAGTAAGATCGTCGACTGTGGCGACAAGATGGGTGGTGGGTGGGATGCAAAATTCCCTAATTTCGGAACTGCGGACGGTCAGATCCAGATTTCCGTCCGTCCGATCTGCAAGTTCCAAGCACTGAAGTCGATCGGCCAGATCGATGTCTGGTGAACCGATCTCCCGAATGATCTCGGGGTACGCCCGGACTGAAGCTGGATTCAGATCACAGAGCTGCGCCTCCTTGACGGTGGCAGACATAACTGAACTAGGGCGTTCGGCAAAAAAGCTCGGATCTTCCTCCAAAACCGAGTCCGCATCGGGGTCGGACTCTCCGAAAGAGCCGAGGAGTGGAACGGCGGCCGGTCCTGCCGGAAGGATGAGATCTCCGGGTGAGACCGAAGCCCCGGTTAAGAATAAGCTCCCATCATGATCGGCGGTGAACTCGAAATCTCCGAATCGGATAGATTGATCGGGGACGAACCCCGTGATCCGATCAGAGTCCCTTGAAGGGTTTGCACGTAACGAGACTCGTCCAGATGCGATGAGCCGACCTAGGGCCAAGATGCCCCGGCGGCGTGCCTCGCTTTTGATGATCAAACGGGCCATGGACTTAGATTGATCCATAGAGGGCTCTCAATGAAAGCACCAATGTCAGAAATAAATCTGGCAGACCTCGGGTAGGGGGTCCCGATCTGTGGATCGTAAGTCTACGGCGTAACAGGAACAGATGACACGGGGATTTACCCAGGTTCGGGCCCTCCGTGGAGGTAATACCCTACTCCTGCTCTTGTTGTTTATGATGATGTGATGTACAGATTACAGAGTATGTCTACCTCGAGGTCTATGTCTAAACCCTAAGGCGTAGATGAGATTGTGTTGTTATAGGGTCTAGGACCCGGGGTTTATATAATCACCCCCAAGCCCTAGGGTACAAAGGAGACATGGAAGGATCTGTCTAGCCTTTCCTGGAGTGTACGACAAGTCTTCGGGAGTCCCTTATGGATACGCATCTTCGGCCTTCCTTGAATATCGCAGGACCCTCGGGGCTGGCCCACGGTCCAGTAACAACCACGTGTGGGACCCCCTAATCCAGGACTCCCTCAGAAGGGTTGGTAGGAGTTAACCATCGCGCGATCCCGACCTCCACACAAAGGAAGACAATCAATAAATAAATCATGCTCCGACTTCGTCACATAACGGTTCACCATACGTGCATGCTACGGGAATCACAAACTTTAACACAAGTATTTCTACCAATCCACAATTACTCACTAGCATGTCTCTAATATCACCATCTTTATATCTCAAAACAATCATAAGGAATCAAACTTCTCATAGTATTCAATGCACTTTATATGAAAGTTTTTATTATACCCTCTTTGGATGCCTATCATATTAGGACTAAATTCATAACGTAAGAAAATTACCATGCTGTTTAGAGACTCTCAAAATAATTTAAGTGAAGCAAGAGAGTTCATCAATTTCTATAAAATAAAGCCACCGCCGTGCTCTAAAAAGATATAAGTGAAGCACTAGAGCATATTGCCTAGCTGAAAAGATATAAGTGAAACACATAGAGTATTCTAATAAATTCACGATTAATGCGTGTCCCTCTCAAAAGGTGTGTACAGCAAGGATGATTGTGGCAAACTAAAAAAACAAAGACTCATATCATACAAGACGCTCCAAGCAAAACACATATCATGTGGTGAATAAAAATATAGCCTCAAGTAAATTTACCGATGGATTGAAGACGAAAGAGGGGATGCCTTCCGGGGCATCCGCAAGCTTAGGCTCTTGGTTGTCCTTGAATATTACCTTGGGGTGCCTTGGGCATCCCCAAGCTTAGGCTCTTGCCACTCCTTATTCCATAGTCCATCAAATCTTCATCCAAAACTTGAAAACTTCACAAAACAAAACTCAACAGAAAACTCATGAGATCCGTTAGTATAAGAAAACAAAATTACCACTTTTGGTACTGTTGTGAACTCATTCTTTATTTATGTTGGTGTAATATCTACTGTATTCCAACTTCTCCATGGTTCATACCCCCCGATATTACCCATAGATTCATCAAAATAAGCAAAAAACACACATAGAAAACAGAATCTGTCAAAAACAGAACAGTCTGTAGTAATCTGGAAACTTCGAACACTTATGTAACTCCAAAAATTCTGAAAAATCAGGAAAATCTGGGCAATTTGTATATCAATCTTGTGTAAAAATTTCAGATTTTTTTGACGTTCCAGTACAGAATATTACACTAGTAGAAAAAGGCCCATTTGTCCCGGTTCCAGAGGCCCTTCTGTCCCGGTTCTGGACCCGGGACTAAAGGGTCGGGACTAAAGCCCATGACCTTTAGTCCCGGTTCGCTTACGAACCGGGACAGATGGGCCTCCACGTGGCCTCTCCGCCGAGCCCAGCCAGGAGGGCCTTTGGTCCCGGTTGGTAACACCAACCGGGACCAAAAAGCATCCACGCGTCAGCAGCTCAGGAGCTGTGGTTTTATTTTTTTTTGAAAGAGGGGGGGGTTTGGGGGTTTTGGAGGGTTAATTTAGGGGTTTCATATATTGTGTTAGCTAGCTAATAGAGAGAAGTGACCTCTCTTATCTCCGTGCTTGGTCGACGCTACGTACTATACGTATAGAGAGAACTCGCGACACGCTAGGTAGTAAGCAAATGAAGGAAACCATTAAGTACACAAGATCGTCATGAACATATACAGAGAGAAGGGATCGACCTCCTTCTTCTCCGAGAGATTGGTCAAACAACAAGTTTTCGTATATCTATCCTATGTTACAATCCCTAACATCTAATATCAAGTTCCACATGGTATTCTCCGGCTTTATTGATGACGTGGTCAAGAAAGAATCCCGCCAATTCCTCTTGAATTGCTCGTACGCGATCTTGTGGTAGGAGTTCATTCTGCATCTCCCACATCTAAATTGAAGAAGAGGGTCAATACATGTATATGAATGAAACTCAACACAAATGATGGTAATAAAATAAAATTGTGAATATTTTTGCTTACGCACTTCATATTCTTTTGAAGTGTAGCCCCGCTTATTAGGCTTCGTCGCGTTGTAGATGAACTCGCAAACGTAGAATCCACATAAAGACGTCCCTGGTTCCTGCCACAAGCACTATACGAGAAATAGAGGTCAATCAAACTGATAAGCAAGCATGCTAAATGGTATATATTGATGAAACTAGCTAGAATCAATGGGAGATGCGCGGAACTAGGTAGTATATATTACTTACATTCGGGTGTGTAAATCGCAGCTCGGTAGGCAGTCCCAGAGCAATTGCGGTGAACTTTTGCCAAACCCTGCCAGACAAAGAAAATAATTACTTGATATATATCAGGAAATGAACAAAGTTGCCGATATGGTGCGATAATGATCGATTGAACTTACTTCTGGAGCATTTGAGTCATGTTCGCATACAACTCGGGTTTATTTCGTCTCGAGTCTAAGACGGTTACTACTCCCCGCTCAAGCTTAATCTCTAGTAGAATAAAGTGGTGCCTGCGCACACATGCATAGCTCATCAATTACATTACTATAACCTCGAGTAATAAGGGAGAAACCGAATATGCACAAGACAGTAACACTCACTTGAAGTTGTAAGGAAAGAGTATTTTGTCTTTGTTTTGATTTTTAAGCAACGATTGTAGCAAATTCTCCTCGGTTTCTGTGGCAAAATCTTTAACCGTCACTTCATGTATGATATTTGGGTTAATGAACCCAATGTCATACATTTTTGCTCTTCTGCATTCGACGATCTTCAATCTGCATAATATAGTGATGAGGATAATTATATATATATAATTATATATATATATATATATATATATATATATATATATATATATATATATATACATGCAATGAAAGAGGTGAGCTATATATAGAAACTTAATTACAGAAGTACTTACAGACAGTAGCAAGTCACGATTGATTTGTCGATGGCCTGTAGATTGTATAGCGGGAAAAGCTCATCAAATTCAACAGCAATCAGCTCCTGGCCAACGAAGTCGTGCTCCTCTTTAATACTCATCAACAAACAATCCTTCCCAGACTCGCTGCAGGTTTTCATGTACCAATCATGGAATTGTCGCATCATCGTTCCTAGAGGAGGACTTCCATCTTTGACGAGAGGCTTCCCGTACTGGTATTTGTATGCCTCCACCACCTTCGCTACTTCGAATTCTAGATCGAGGTAATCGCCAATATTGGTACCGGGCGCCATCCCCTCCACCACTACCCCCGGAAGATTAGGCACGATATCGGTAGACACCTTGAGCGGGGGGCACGATTGGTTCGCCTGTTTGCCGAGCTGGGGAATTGTTTTCCCACTTCTTCGTTTTGCTAACATCTCATCACTGGAAGTAGTTCCCGTCCGCACCGCATTTTGATGTGCCTTTTTAGTAGCACGGACATAGTTGGTATCCAGCGGAGGCGGTGGTGGTCGCTTCAGGGCCTCGACAGTGCGCTTCGATACCACCGGATCTATCGTCTCCTTCGGAGGTGGAGCTTTCTTTGCAAAATGGGCCCTCACTTGGTCTTGAGAGATCTTCGCGTTTTCCTCCTCGGTCCTCTCGTATGGTAACTTTTCCAGAGGCTTGAGAGATCATGGACCGTATTCGTATGGCCTCCCGCCACTGGCTGTACTGCTAGCAGCCGGAGCGGCGGCGTCTCTCTTCCGTCATTGCTTACGAGGCGGAGAAGGAGGTGGAGTGCTCCGACGCGCCGGAGGAGGAGGAGCGGCGGCGGCTGTCTTCCGCCGTTGCTGAGGAGGCGGACTGCTCAGACGCGCCGGAGAAGGCGGAGGAGGAGGCAGAGTGCCTTGATCGTCACGCGCCGGACGAGGCGAAGGAGGAGGCGGAGTGCCTTGATCCCTCGCCGAAGGAGGAGGAGGAGAAGGAGGAGTGCCTTCATCACTCGCCGGAGGAGGAGGAGGAGGCGGAGGCGTCCAGTTCGGAAGCTTGATGTGCTCCTTCCGCCATAGACATGTACTCCTCAGAGCACATCTCAGCTGAGTATCCCCTTCACTTGTAGGGTGGTCAAGCTCGAGCTCCTCAAATCCCTCCATTACTTCATCCACCTGAACAAAAGCATAGCCATGTGGAATCGGACGGCAGTGAAAAGTTCCGTCGGGTCGAGGAGGTGCAACAGAGCCGAGAGCCGCCTTCAAGGTGAGGTTTTGCCATTTCGTCATAAGCTGGCAATGTTGAGCCTCCGTGATAGCATCCACGGGGTAGCTAGGAGCCGTGAAGTCAGGCTGCTGAACGAGCTCCGTGGAAGCCACGCTGCTTCTCCGCTGAGATGGCGGGGTAGCTTCTGGGGTAGCTTCGTGCCCCTGAACAAGCTGCTGGTCGGGAGCTCGCTGGCTCAGAACTTGTTCCTCTAGCCTTTGTACTCTTTCATTGAGCTCCTACACAACGCTCAGCTCCTGTTTCCTCTTCCTCTCCCGGCTTTTGTAACCGCCTGCGCCGGGAAACCCAACCTTCCACGGAACAGAGCCTGGCGTGCCTCGTGTTCGTCCAGGGTGCTCAGGATTCCCGAGGGCCTCAGTCAGCTCGTCCTTCTCTCTGTCGGGAATGAACGTCCCTTCCAGTGCTTCCTTGATATACTTCTTAAGCTTGATGATGGGTGTTGCAAGTTGCTCGTCCGTCCAAACGCACTTCCCTGTTTCAGGGTCCAAAGTTCCCCCAACCCCGAAGAACCAAGTCCTTCAACGGTCTGGCCAGTTCGCTGTCTCTGGTTCGACCCCTTTAGCAACCAGGTCATTCTCCCATTTGGCCCACAACGGCCGGGCTCTGAGGTAGCCACCTGACCCCGTGCGATGGTGATACAGCTTCTTTGCAGCATTTTTCTTGTTTATCGCTGACATTTTCTTACTCTTGTCAGATGTCTTGTAGGCCACGAACTCGTCCCATTGATCTCTTATCCCCGCATATCGGCCGGTGAATTCTGGAGTCTTGTTTTGGTCGACAAACTTAGCTTTCAACTCATTCTTCCACCTCCTGAAAAGATCTGCCATCTTCTTAAGAGCACACGACCTGACCAGTGGCTCTATAACAGCTGGATTACTCGGATCCTCTGGCGGTAGGGTGAAATTTGCCTTCAGGGCCTTCCAAAGATCTTCTTTCTGTCTATCGGTGACATAAGAAACTTGAGGTCTTCTTTCTTTGGCTGATTCCATTGCTGGATGCTAATCGGGATGCTGTCCCTAACAATAGCTCCACACTGAGCGGAAAATGCATCCTTGGTCTTCTTGGGTTCAATCGGTAGGCCATCGTCCGCGATTAAGGTGATCGTGAACTTTTCATCCTGGCGCAACCTTTTCTTCGGGCCTCGTCTCGTTACCGAAGTTTCACTCGATCCGGAGGGCTATAAAAGAAGAAACAAGAGTTAATATATGTACATACCAAAACAATTAATGCGTCAATTAGTCAGCACAGGCTTAATTAATATATATACCTCACCGGACGACTTTTCAACAGCTCCCTCCGTTCGGTCACCGGAGCCGTCATCATGGTCTCCTTCTTCCTCCGGCACTCGGTCACCGGAGCCGTCATCATGGTCTCCTTCTTCCTCCGGCATTCGGTGACCGGAGCCGTCATCATCATGTCCTAGCTCTTCTTCAACAAAATTGAGATACGACAAGACATCACCGCCGCCGCGGATTATGTTCCCCAACAACTCTTCTCCTTCATAGTCTCTGTCCATGGTTGGATCCATGGTTTCTGCAAATATTACAACATGGCAATTAATATACAAACATGAGAGATGGATATATTAATTAGTGGCAAACATAGACAAGGGATCATAATTAGTGGCCTCGACGCTTCTACGGTTTGGGGTGGCCTCGACAACGCTTCTAGGGTTTGCGGTGGCCTCAACAACGCTCTTTTAACTTGGTAAATTTGGGTGGCCTCGACGCTTCTAGGGTTTCGGGTGGCCTCGGCAACGCTTCTAGGGATTGGGTGGGGCCTCGACAACGCTTCTAGGGTTTGCGGTGGCCTCGACAACGCTCTTTTAACTTGGTAAATTTGGGTGGCCTCGACGCTTCTAGGGTTTGGGGTGGCCTCGGCAACGCTTCTAGGGTTTGGGTGGCCTCGGCAACGCTTCTAGGGTTTGGTCGGGCGAGAGGGGGTTGATCGACGTCCCCCCTCATGTTGAAGTTACCGGAGTTTTCTTCTAGTGGTTTGGGTGGCCTCGAGAGTTTGTCGGGTAGGGGCGAGAGGGGGTAGGAGATCGACAACGCTTTTTCAGTCCCGGTTTGGGTGGACTCGAGAGTTGGTCGGGCGAGAGGGGGTTGATCGACGTCCCCCCTCATGTCGAAAATTTACACAATATGCTTATATTTCTACTAATCGCTCTACTAATCCTCCGGCATGTCTGAAATCTCTACAAAGACAAATATTTAGGAACGGAGGGAGTACATTCATTTTCGCCCCTCCTAATATTTGGTTCACGCTCCGCCACTGTACATAGCCACATACATACATTGAAAAACTCCGGTATAACGAGATAAACAGTTCATCATACAAAAAAAATGATATCCATCCATATACATACATACATAGCCACATACATATATGAACAAAAAAAATGGTATCCATCATCATCCATACACAGTTCATCATTAAAGCAGAGAGATCGATGAGGCAGAGAGGATGCATATGCTCACGTAGGGGAGGAGCAGTGGCCGGAGCGGGGCGGCCGGCGCGGGGCGGGGCGGCCACCGATCGAGAAGGGGCGGCCGGGGTGGGGTGGGGCGTGGCCGGCGTGGGGAAGAGGCGCAGGGCACGGGCGCGGGGAGGCGACGACGAGGTCGGGGAGGCGACGGGGACGGCTGCTGGCGACGGGGAGCGGCGGAGATTGGGCAGCCTGACGGCGTGGGTGTGGGATTCGGCCTTCGGGGGAGAGAATGAACAGAAACTGCTAAGTGTGGGCTTTTATACCCATAGCATTGGTCCCGGTTGGTGCCACGAACCGGTACCAATGCCCCCCTTTGGTCCCGGTTCATGCCACCAACCGGGACCAAAGGTCTCTTTTCAGCAGCCCAAAGGGCGGGAAACAGAGACCTTTGGTACCGGTTCGTGGCACGAACCGGGACCAAAGGGGGGCATTGGTACCGGTCCGTGACACCAACCGGGACCAAAGGGGTGCATTGGTACCGGGTGGTGCCACCAACCGGGACCAATGGCCTGCGCCTGGTGTGGTGGGAGTTTAGTCCCACCTCGCTAGTTGAGAGAGAGGCGCACCTATTTATAAGCTGCGGTGCGCCAGAGCTTTCGAGCTCCTCTCAAATGCAGGCTTACGGGCCTAACCTGACACTGCATTGCCTGTGGGCCTACTGGGCCTGCTGCGGGCCTGAATCCTGGCCGAACTAGCTGGGTTTCTAGTCGTATTCAGGCCGTGGTGGCCCAGTAGGTGGTATTTTTTTCTTTTTTTGTTTTATTTTTTGCTTTACTTTTTTTTTGTTTCTACTTACAGTTTTTCAGTGATTCTTTTTGCTTTTAGATCACAAAAATTATAAACTTTCTGTTAGTGCCATTAGTTTTCAAATTTGAATAGTTTAGGTTATTTTAAATGTCTGTTTTAATCAAAAACAGATTTTATTATTTTAGTTTGCTATTAAAGTTTCTAACAAAAAAATCTTTATGAAAAATGTTTTTGCTATGAATGTTTTGAACAAAAAATACTTTGATTCCTTTTGCTATTAATGTTTTGAACAAAAAAATACTATAGGTTTATAAAAGCTTTTTAGTTGATTCCTTTTGCTATTAGAGTTTTATAAAAGCTTTTTAATTGATTATTTTTGCTATTAAAGAATATTATAGTTCATAAAATAATATTTTAATTGATTATTATTAGTTCATTCTTTTTGCTATTAGAGTTTCATAAAAGTTTTTTAGTTGATTCTTTTTGCTATTAGTTCATTCTTTGAACTAAAGGACCCTGAAATTGAAAAGCACTAAAATGAACTCTGAAAAGGTTGAAAGTTGGCATGGTATCATCATTTCACCCACATAGCATGTGCTAAAAAGTTGAGAGGGTTACGGCAAAAACTGGATGCACTTCGTGTACAAAACGGACAATCTCTTTCGAAGTATCAGGGTTTCAGACGGAAACTCATCTATTACAAAGGGATTTCATTTTTTTGAACTTATTTGAACTCCAGACTTTTTGTGTGTTCAAAATGCACCATTCAAAGCCACATCATCAATTTTCAACCCTTTCTGACTTCATTTGGTATTTTTCATGCATTTACTGATTTTTTTGAGCTAAATGACCCTGAAAATGAAAAGCACTACAAATGAACTCTGAAAAGGTTGAAAGTTGGCATGGTATCATCATTTCACACACATAGCATGTGCTAAAAATTTGAGAGGGTTACGGCAAAAGCTGGATGCACTTCGTGAACAAAACGGACAATCTCTTTCGAAGTATCAGGGTTTCGGACGAAAACTCATCTGTTACAAAAGGCATTTCATTTCTTGAACTTATTTGAACTCCAGACTTTTTGTGTGTTCAAAATGCACCATTCAAAGCCACATCATCAATTTTCAACCCTTTCTGACTTCATTTGTTATTTTTCATGCAGTTACTGATTTTTTTGAGCTAAATGATCCTGAAATTGAAAAGCACTACAAATGAACTCTGAAAAGGTTGAAAGTTGGCATGGTATCATCATTTCACCCACATAGCATGTGCTAAAAAGTTGAGAGGGTTACGGCAAAAGCTGGATGCACTTCGTGAACAAAACGGACAATCTCTTCCGAAGTATCAGGGTTTCGGACGGAAACTCATCTGTTACAAAAGGCATTTCATTTCTTCACATGTAACTGCAGTGATATTCTAGATCAAAGGCATCATCATAATAGTTGTGGAGAGAAAGTCTTCACTTTTTCTTCGCTTGTGTCCTTTGCTTATTGCGCCGTAACCATGGATAATCTTCATTGTTTAACAGGGTGCTTGGGTCAGCCTTGACTTTGAAGGGAGGAATTTCATGAAACTTTTCATAATCTTCAGACATGTCTATCTTGCCCTCCAATCCCACGATGTCTCTTTTGCCTGAAAGAACTATGTGACGCTTTGGCTCATCGTATGATGTATTCGCTTCCTTATCTTTTCTTTTTCTCGGTTTGATAGACATGTCCTTAACATAGAAAACCTGCGCCACATCATTGGCTAGGACGAATGGTTCGTCTGTGTACCCAAGATTGTTGAGATCCACTGTTGTCATTCCGTAATGCGGGTCTACCTGTACCCCGCCTCTTGTAAGATTGACCCATTTGCATCGAAACAAAGGGACCTTCAAATCATGTCCATAGTCAAGTTCCCATATCTCCTCTATGTAACCATAATATGTGTCCTTCCCATTGGTCTTTGCTGCATCAAAGCGGACACCGCTGTTTTGGTTGGTGCTCTTTTGATCTTGGGCGATCGTGTAAAATGTATTCCCATTTATCTCGTACCCTTTGTAAGTCAATACAGTCAAAGATGGTCTCTTGGCCAACGAGTACAGCTCATCAGAAATAGTGTTGTCACACCTAAGACGTGTTTGCAACCAACTGCCGAAAGTCTTGATGTGTTCACATGTAATCCAGTCGTCACACTGCTCCGGGTGTTTGGAGCGCAGAATGTTCTTGTGTTCATCGACATACGGGGTCACCAAGGTAGAATTCTGTAGAACTGTGTAGTGTGCTTGAGACCAAGAATGCCCGTCCCCACATATTATTGACTTCGCTCCTAGCGTGCCTTTTCCAGTCAGTCTCCCCTCATACCGTGATTGAGGGAGACCAATCTTCTTAAGGTCAGGAATGAAGTCAACACAAAACCCAATGACATCCTCTGTTTGATGGCCCATGGAGATGCTTCCTTCTGGCCTAGCGCGGTTACGGACATATTTCTTTAGGACTCCCATGAACCTCTCAAAGGGGAACATATTGTGTAGAAATACAGGGCCCAGAACGACAATCTCGTTGACTAGATGAACTAGGACGTGTGTCATGATATTGAAGAAGGATGGTGGGAACACTAGCTTGAAACTAACAACACATTGCGCCACATCACTCCTTAACCTTGGTAGGATTTCTGGATCGATCACCTTCTGAGAGATTGCATTGAGGAATGCACATAGCTTCACAATGGCTAATCGAACGTTTTCCGGTAGAAGCCCCCTCAATGCAACCGGAAGCAGTTGCGTCATAATCACGTGGCAGTCATGAGACTTTAGGTTCTGGAACTTTTTCTCTGCCATATTTATTATTCCCTTTATATTCGACGAGAAGCCAGACGGGACCTTCATACTGAGCAGGCATTCAAAGAAGATTTCCTTCTCTTCTTTGGTAAGACCGTAGCTGGCAGGACCTTCATACTGCTTTGGAGGCATGCCTTCTTTTTCGTGCACACGTTGCTGGTCCTCCCATGCCTCCGGTGTATCTTTTGTCTTCCCATACACGCCCAAGAAGCCTAGCAGGTTCACGCAAAGATTCTTCGTCACGTGCATCACATCGATTGCAGAGCGGACCTCTAGGTCTTTCCAGTAGGGTAGGTCCCAAAATATAGATTTCTTCTTCCACATGGGTGCGCGTCCCTCAGCGTCATTCGGAACAGATAGTCCGCCGGGACCCTTTCCAAAGATTACTTGTAAATCATTGACCATAGCAAGTATGTGATCACCAGTACGGATGGCGGGCTTCTTCCGGTGATCTGTCTCGCCTTTGAAATGCTTGCCGCCTTTCTTTCGACATTGATGGTTGGTCGGAAGAAATCGACGATGCCCCAGGTACACATTATTCCTGCATTTGTCCAGGTATATACTTTTGGTGTCATCTAAACAGTGCGTGCATGCGTGGTATCCCTTGTTTGTCTGTCCTGAAAGGTTACTGAGAGCAGGCCAATCATTGATGGTTACAAACAGCAACGCATGCAGGTCAAATTCCTCCTGTTTGTGCTCATCCCACACGCGTACACCGTTTCCATTCCACAGCTGTAAAAGTTCTTCAACTAATGGCCTTAGGTACACATCAATGTCGTTGCCGGGTTGCTTAGGGCCTTGGATGAGAACTGGCATCATAATGAACTTCCGCTTCATGCACAGCCAAGTAGGAAGGTTATAGATACATAGAGTCACGGGCCAGGTGCTGTGATTGCTGCTCTGCTCCCCAAAAGGATTAATGCCATCCGCGCTTAAACCAAACCATACGTTCCTTGCGTCACCTGCAAAGTCCTCCCAGTACTTTCTCTCGATATTTCTCCACTGCGACCCGTCAGCGGGTGCTTTCAACTTCCCGTCTTTCTTACGGTCCTCTCTGTGCCATCGCATCAACTTGGCATGCTCTTTGTTTCTGAACAGACGTTTCAACCGTGGTATTATAGGAGCATACCACATCACCTTGGTAGGAACCCTCTTCCTGGGGCGCTCGCCCTCAACATCACCAGGGTCATCGCTTCTGATCTTATAGCGCAATGCACCGCATACCGGGCATGCGTTCCGTTCCTCGTACTCACCGCGGTAGAGGATGCAGTCATTAGGGCATGCATGTATCTTCTGCACCTCCAATCCTAGAGGGCATACAACCTTCTTTGCTGCGTACGTACTATCGGGCAATTCGTTATCCTTTGGAAGCTTCTTCTTCAATATTTTTAGTAGCTTCTCAAATCCTTTGTCAGGTACACCATTCTCTGCCTTGCACTGCAGCAATTCCAGTGTGGTACCGAGCTTTGTGTTGCCATCTTCGCAATTGGGGTACAACCCTTTTTTGTGATCCTCTAACATGCGATCGAACTTCAGCTTCTCCTTTTCACTTTCGCACTGTCTCTTTGCATCAACAATGACCCGGCGAAGATCATCATCGGGCACATCATCTGGTTCCTCTTGATCTTCAGCTTCCCCAGTTGCAGCATCACCGTATTCAGGGGGCACATAGTTGTCATCATCCTCTTCTTCTTCGTTGTCTTCCATCATAACCCCTATTTCTCCGTGCTTGGTCCAAACATTATAGTGTGGCATGAAACCCTTACAAAGCAGGTGGCTGTGAAGGATTTTCCCGTCAGAGTAAGACTTCATATTCCCACATGTAGGGCATGGACAACACATGAAACCATTCTGCTTGTTTGCCTCGGCCACTTTGAGAAAATGATGCACGCCCTTAATGTACTCGTCGGTGCGTCTGTTACCGTACATCCATTGCCGGTTCATCTGCGTGCATTATATATAATTAAGTGTGTCAAAAACCATTACAGAACATCAGGAATACAAAAGTGACCAAATTAATAGAAGTTCATCATCACATTAAAACCAAAGTAGATACATAGTTCTCGTTGAACAACATATAGCTCTCCAGAGCATCTAATTAAACCATACATTGAAACTATCTAAAATATTTCAATGCAACAACAAATGCAATCATAATCGCAACTAAGGTAACAATTGATCCAACGGCATAATGATACCAAGCCTCTTTATCAATGGCATATTTTCTAATCTTTCTAAGCTTCAAGCGCATTGCAGCCATCTTGGTCCTGTGATCATTGATGATATCGGCAACATGCAACTCCAATCCCATCTTCTCATCTTCAGTTCTTTTCAATTTTTCTTTCAAATGATCGATTTCATTTTCAGCTTTAGTTAACTTGTCGAGCAGAATTGCATAGTCGGTATCTATTTCTGGTTCAACTACTTCCTATAGATAAAAACATCTACGTCAAGTTGGTGGCATAATTAATTGTCATAGACATTAGATGTGTGAAATAGTTATAAAAGATAATATACCACATCTGAATCATAGACTGCACGAGGGCCGACGTGGGCGGATACCATAACCATGGCACTATATAATAACAAACAATAATAAAAGTAAGAAAATCATACGAGTAAGTATATTTTCTTTTAGAAAGAAGATAAGATCAAGAGGCTCACCACGCGCGGTGATGCCGGCGACGAGATCGGCGCGGGCGATCGACGGCGGTTTCAGGACGGGGACGGACCGCCAAACCTAGACAAATCTTGACGAAAATGGAGTTTGGACAAGGAGCTTCGAGAGGAGAAAGCTTAAGTGTGGCTCGGGCATTTCATCGAACACCTCATGTGCATAGGAGGTGAGCTAGAGCACCACAAAGCTCTAACACGGCCGTCCAGGAAAACAGAGCACTCCACTGCTCTGCTCGCCGCGGGCAAGGGTTTATATAGGCCGCTCATTGGTCCTGGTTCGTGGCTGGAACCGGGACAATAGGTTGCCCTTTGGTCCCGGTTCCAGCCACGAACCGGAACCAATGGTTGTGGGCCAGGAGCGAGGCACATTGGTCCCGGTTCGTGCCTGGAACCGGGACCAAAAGGCCAAGACGAACCGGGACCAATGGCCCACGTGGCCCGGCCGGCCCCCTGGCCTCACGAACCGGGACGGTTGCCACCTTTGGTCCCGGTTCGTGAGTGAACCGGGATTAATGGGCTTACCAGGCCTGAACCAAAGCCCTGTTTTCTACTAGTGTTAATTCCTGTACTGGACGCAAAAGTTTCTGTTTTTCAGCAGAATCAAATCAACTATCACCGTAGGCTATCCCAAAGGTCTTACTTGGCACAAATGCTAATTAAAACACAAAGAACTCAATCAAAACAGAAACTAAAAAGGGAAAACGCTCAAGAACAGAAAGGAAAAAGCAAAAACAAAAATAAAATTGGGTTGCCTCCCAACAAGCGCTATTGTTTAACGCCCCTAGCTAGGCATAAGATTTCAATGATGCTCACATAAAAGACAAGAATTGATGCACAAAGAGAGCATCATAAAACATGTGACAAACATATTTAAGTCTAACATACTTCCTATGCATAGGCATTTTATAGTAAAACAAATCAAGACAAGCAATACCTAGCATATGCAAGGAAGAAGAAGGAAACGAAATCAATCTCAACATGAAGAGAGGTAATTTAGTAACATGAAAATTTCTACAACCATATTTTCCTCTTTCATAATAATTGCATGTAGGATCATATTCAAACTCAACAATATAGCTATCACATAACATATTCTCTACATGATCCATATCCATGCAAAGTTGACACTCTTGCAAAATAGTGGGATTATCATCAACTAAAGTCACAACCTTTCCAAACCCACTTTCATCAAAAAAATCATAAGATTGAACATTTTCCAAATATGTGGGATCTAAAGTTGACACTCTTCCAAACCCACTTTCAATATTATTGCAAACATTATTATCAATCTCATATTCATCATGGGGCTCAAATAAATTTTTAAGATCATAAGAAGAATCACCCCAATCATGATCATTGCAACAAGTAGTAGACATAGCAAAATTAGCATCCCCAAGCTTGGGGTTTTGCATATCATTAGCACAATTGACACTCACAGAATTTATAATAACATCATTGCAATCATGCTTTTTATTTAAGGAGCTATCGTGAATCACTTTATAGATGTCTTTTAACACTTCATCACAATTTTCAGATTCACGAATTTCAAGCAAAACTTCATAAAGATAATCTAGTGCACTCAACTCACTAGAAATTGGTTCATCATAATTGGATCTTTTAAAAAGATTAGCAAGTGGATGAGGATCCATATCAATAGATTTTTAGCAAGCAAAGATGCAAGCAAATAGAAGACACATGGCAACACAAGCAAACAAGAGATCCGGTGAGAAAACGGCAAACGGAAAGAAGGCAAATAAAAAGACAAATCTTTTTGTATTTTTCTGAAAATCGTTTTAGAAGTGGGGGAGAGGAAAACTGGAGGAAAATGGCAAATAATGTAATGCAAGAGATGAGAGTTTATGATGGGTACTTGGTAGGCTTGATGTAGACCTCCCCGGCAACGGCGCCAGGAATCCTTCTTGCTACTTCTTGAGCTTGCGTTGGTTTTCCCTTGAAGAGGAAAGGGTGATGCAGCAAAGTAGAGTAAGTATTTCCCTCAGTTTTTGAGAACCAAGGTATCAATCCAGTAGGAGGTACAAGCAAGTCCCCAATCAATGCACCTGCACAAACAATCAAACACTTGCACCCAACGCGATAAAGGGGTTGTCAATCCCTTCACTGTCACTTGCAAGGATGAGATCTAATAGAGATAGATATAAAAGATTACTAAAACGTAAACTAAATAAAAGTAAATAAAATTGCAGCAATATATTTTTGGTGTTTTTGGTTTATAGATCTGAAAATATATGATGGAAAATAGACCCGGGGGGCCATAGGTTTCACTAGAGGCTTCTCTCATGAAGGCAAATAATACGGTGGGTAAACAAATTACTATCAAGCAATTGATAGAAAAGCGCAAAGTTATGATGATATCCAAGGCAATGATTATGCATATAGGCATCACGTCCATGTCAAGTAGACCGAAACGATTCTGCATGTACTACTATTACTCCACACATCGACCGCTATCCTGCATGCATCTAGCGTATTAAGTTCATAAAGAACGGAGTAACGCCTTAAGTAAGATGACATGATGTAGAGTGATAAACTCAAGCAATATGATGAAAACCCCATCTTTTTATCCTTCATGGCAACAATACAATACGTGCCTCGCTACCTGATATGTCTCCATCGTATCTACTTTTCCAAACTCTTTTGCCCTTGTTTTGGACTCTAATTTGCATGATTTGAATGGAACTAACCCGGAATAACGATGTTTTCAGCAAAATTTCCATGGTGTTATTGTTGTGCAGAAATAAAAGTTCTCGGATTGACCTGAAAATCTACGGAGATTATTTTTGGAATTAATAAAAAATACTGGCGAAAGAATCAACCAGAGGGGGTCCACCACCTGGCCACAAGCCAAGGGGGCGCGCCCTACCCCCCTGGGCGCGCCCCTGTGGCTTGTGGGCCCCCTGTGACTCCTCCGACCCTAATTCCAACTCTATATATTCATATTCGGAGAGAAAAAAATCAAGGAGAAGAGTTCATCGCGTTTCACGATACGGAGCCGCCGCCACCTCCTGTTCTTCCTCGGGAGGGCAGATCTGGAGTCCGTTTGGGGCTCCGGAGAGGGGAAATCGACGTCGTCGTCATCATCAACCATCCTCCATCACCAATTTCATGATGCTCACCGCCGTGCGTGAGTAATTCCATCATAGGCTTGCTGGACGGTGATGGGTTGGATGAGATTTATCATGTAATCGAGTTAGTTTTGTTAGGGTTTGATCCCTAGTATCCACTATGTTCTGAGATTGATGTTGCTATGACTTTACTATGCTTAATGCTTGTCACTAGGGCCCGAGTGCCATGATTTTAGATCTGAACCCTTTATGTTCCCATGATTATATTTGTGTTCTTGATCCGATCTTGCAAGTTATAGACACCTACTACGATCTATGATCCGCATACCCCAAGGTGACAATAATTGGGATTCTTTCTGGTGATTACCGTAGTTTGAGGAGTTCATGTATTCACTAAGTGCTAATGCTTTGTTCCGGTTCTCTATTAAAAGGAGGCCTTAATATCCCTTAGTTTCCATTAGGACCCCGCTGCCACGGGAGGGTAGGACAAAAGATGTCATGCAAGTTCTTTTCCATAAGCACGTATGACTATATTCGGAATACATGCCTACATTATATCGATGAATTGGAGCTAGTTCTGTGTCACCCTATGTTATAACTGTTGCATGATGAATGCCATCCGACATAATTATCCATCACTGATCCATTGCCTACGAGCTTTTCACATATTTATCTTGCTAAGTTACTACTGTTGCTACTGCTGTTACGATTGCTGCTATTACTGCTACTGTTACTTTTGCCACTGTTACCGTTACTTCCATACTACTTTGCTACTAAAAACTTTGCTGCAGATATTAAGTCTTTCAGGTGTGGTTGAATTGACAACTCAACTGCTAATACTTCCTAATACTCTTTGGCTCCCCTTGTGTCGAATCAATAAATTTGGGTTGAATACTCTACCCTCGAAAACTGTTGCGATCCCCTATACTTGTGGGTTATCAAGACCTTTTTCTGGCACCGTTGCCGAGGAGCATAGCAACATTTTTGAAGTCACTTGGGATTTATATCTGCTAGTCACTATGAAGAATCTGAAAGACAATCGTACCAAGATCGTTCCCTCTAAGACGAGGGGAGGTAAGGAACTGCCATCTAGCTCTGCACTTGATTTACCTTATGTTTTGAGTAAGCTTGCGACACCACCACCTGCTAGTAATTCTGATACGTCGCAAGTAATTGATGATGCCACTTCTACTATGAATGATGCTTATGATGATACTACTGCTTTGCCTGATAATACTGTACCGCTAGGTGAATTTCTTGATGAACAACTTGCTAGGGTTAGAGATAATGAAACTACTAAAACCGATGATGATATTGAAATTGATTATGATTCTCCCCTTAGATATGAATTGCCTAAGGTACCTGAGGGTTATGTTATGGATGAAGAAACTGCTAGAGACTTTCTTGCTTGCAATGATAGAGATGATCTTAAGAAACTATTAGCTAAGCTGAAAGAAAAATCTTTGAATGCTAGAATGAAATATGACCCTAAGTTTGCTACTTCACCTATCTTTGTTACTGATAAGGATTATGAATTCTTTGTCGATCCTGAGTTAATTACTTTGGTTGAATCAGATCCTTTTCATGGTTATGAAACTGAAACTGTTGTGGCACATCTTACTAAATTGAATGACATAGCCACCCTATTTGCTCATGAGGAAAAAATTCGCTACTACTATATTCTTAAGTTGTTTCCTTTCTCATTAAAGGGTGATGCTAAGCTATGGTTTAATTCTCTTGCTCCTGGTTGTGTGCGTAGTCCCCAGGATATGATATATTACTTCTCTGAAAAATATTTCCCTGCTCATAAGAAACAAGCTGCCTTACAGGAAATATTTAATTTTGTGCAAATTGAAGAAGAGAGTCTCCCACAAGCTTGGGGGAGGCTTCTCCAATTACTTAATGCTTTGCCTGATCATCCTCTCAAGAAAAATGAAATACTTGATATCTTTTATAATGGACTAACCGATGCTTCTAGGGACCACCTAGATAGTTGTGCTGGTTGTGTTTTCAGGGAACGAACTGTGGAACAAGCTGAAGTGCTATTGAATAATATATTGAGTAATGATAATGATTGGAATCTTCCCGAACGAACTCCTAAGCCAACTCCGAAGAAAAGAGGTATTCTATTCCTCTGTCCTGAAGATATGCAAGAGGCAAAGAAATCAATGAAAGAAAAATGTATTAAAGCCGAAGATGTTAAGAATTTACCACCTATTGAAGAAATACATGGTCTTAATATTCCGAGACAGGTAGTAGAGGTAAATTCTCTCTATAGATTTGATGAAAGTAGACCGAAGCGATTCTGCATCTACTACTATTACTCCACACATCGACCGCTATCCAGCATGCATCTAGAGTATTAAGTTCATAAAGAACGGAGTAACGCCTTAAGTAAGATGACATGATGTAGAGTGATAAACTCAAGCAATATGATGAAAACCCCATCTTTTTATCCTTCATGGCAACAATATAATACGTGCCTCGCTACCCCTACTTGGTCACTGGGTGAGGACACCGCAAGATTGAATCCAAAACAAAGCACCTCTCCCATTGCAAGAAAAACCAATCTAGTTGGCCAAACCAAACCGATAATTCGAAGAGAAATACAATGATATGAAATCATGCATATAAGAATTCAGAGAAGATTCAAATAGTATTCATAGATAATCTGATCATAAATCCACAATTCATCGGATCTCGACAAACACACCGCAAAAGAAGATTACATCGGATAGATCTCCAAGAACATCGAGGAGAACATGGTATTGAGAATTTAGCTACTAGCTATGGACCCGTAGGTCTGAGATGAACTACTCACGCATCATCGGAGGGGCAATAGTGTTGATGTAGAAGCCCTCCGTGATCGAATCCCCCTTTGGCAGATCGCCGGAAAAGGCTCCAAGATGGGATCTCACAGGAACAGAAGGTTACGGTGGCGGAAAAGTATTTTCGTGGACGCTTCTGTTGGTTTGGGAATATTTGTGAATATATTGGCCGAGGAAGGAGGTCAGGGGACTCCCGTGGGGCCCACAAGCCATGAGGGCGTGCCCTGGTGGCTTGTGGTCACCTCGGGACTCTTCTTCCTTCTTCTCCAAGTCCTTCTGGTGTCTTCTGGTCCAAGAAAAATCATCGCAAAAGTTTTATTCCGTTTGGACTCCGTTTGATATTCCTTTTATCTATAACTCAAAAACAAAGAAAAAACAGAAACTGGCACTTGGCTCTAGATTAATAGGTTAGTCCCAAAATTAATATAAAATAGCATATTAATGCATATAAAACATCCAAAGTTGATATGATAATAGCATGGAACAATCAAAAATTATAGATACATTGGAGACGTATCACTGACGTCTGTGAGTCCCTCGGGGGAGACGACCGAGGTGGCTACAGAGGGCCTTAGTGATGTGGCAATGGAGACGGTCAGGGCTCTTGCCATGGTGGAGGTTCCCAAGCTTGATGCTGCAAAGGCTCGAACCTCCTCGAGCGATAAAGCTACGGACAAGGCTGGCGGCGAGCGAGCTTCTAAATGGGCTCGGAAGAAGGAGAAAATGACTTGTTACCGATGTGGCGTGACGGGTCATTTTGTGGCGGAATGCACCGCTGAGATGTGTGACACTTGTCAGAAGCCCAAGCATGAGTCGGGGGAATGCCCGGAACTGATGGGGCCCATGCCAGTGGTCGCAGTGTATGGTGTCTGTTCAGCTGATCTCATGTTCTTTGGGTCACCTTCTGTTGATACAGAAGCACCCGTGACGGAGGTCTCACTCACGGGTATTGTTAAGGTGACGCATGGGACTCTGACTGAGGCTCAGATTGTGCAGCAGCTGAGTGAGTTGGCTCGAGGCAATTTTCAGTGGGTTCTGGTGAAGCTTGAGGGTCAGACATATAAAGTAGATTTTCCATCTCTGGATGATCTGACTAAGATCCTCAAGTTTGGCATGTGCAGAGTGGCGAGCACTAACTGCATCATGGAGTTTGCTCCTTGGAAGAAAAAGGAGCCACAGGGAACACCACTTCCTCAGATTTGGGTTCGTTTCAAGGGGGTTCCGCCTAAGCCTCTGCAGAACATTCGGATCACCTGGAGTCTTGGGTCGCTCATTGGTAAGACTGAGAAGGTGGATATGCCCTTCACCCGTGCTAATGGCGAGGCACATCTACTGGTGAGCGTCCTAGATGTTGACCTTGTTCCTGATACTGTGAGATGGCTTCACGCTGGTTTGATATATGATCTGGAGATTGATATTGAGAGTCCCTCATTGTTCGAGTCGACGGACGGGATCTCGGATATGGATATGACCGAGGGGGGTGATGGTAAGGGTTCGCGCGAGTTGGACGCGGATGGCCCGACTGGCGGTGGGGCTAACGGGACTGTGGGCCGGCTGGCTCAGTCGACAGAGTGTTTTGGGGGAAAGGGGGAGGCGCCTCCTAAGACCCCAATGAACTCCCTAAGGTTCGGCTCCTTTGGTGCGGCGTCGGCCTCCAGCCGATTGTGGGGACACCGGGCTGACATGGATGACCCGGTGGAACAGGAGGTGCCACCGCCGTTATCTCCGTTGGCCTCGCCTACTGCGCCATTTGTGGCCGAGGGGGTGTGAGGGGGGTGTCCCCTCCTGCCTTGCCTTCTTCGTCTCGGCGGCTTTTGCTTGGGGGTCTGGTGGAGGATGATAGGCAGGCGGCCTTGTCCAGCCCTACCAGCCCGCGTTCCCTTGGGCCGGCGCCATCCCCCGACGTGGTCTTGGGGGGTTTGGCTTCAGCAGAGAGGGTGGCCTCACGTGAAGGTCTTTCGCATGTTGTGGGTATGCATCGGTCGAGGACTCCCGATTGCAGCCCGCGCGCGACTCCCAGGGGGTCTCCGGTGCCTGAGCGCTCGACTCCGAGGGGGTCGCCGGTGCCGCTGCGCTTGACTCCGAGGGAGTCTCCGGTGCCAGAGCACTTGACTCCGAGGGGTCTCTGATGCCCGCGCCAGTGGAGGCGGGGGCGGCTTCCCCAGTTGGGCAGATGGCAGGCGGCCATAGCTAGACTGGTTCGGTGGTCGTAGGTCCGGTTGGGGGTCGGGCAGGAGGCCTTACCCCGAGCGGGCCTTCACAGGATGACATCGTCGCCTTCGGAGGGATCCCGGATCCCAGGTCTGAAGGTCGACGGATGAGCTGCCGTCTCCAGGATCAGCCTGACGTTAATGACCTGCAGCTGGGGCGCGCCATGCGGGCGGCCAAGCTTCGTGACATTGAGGTCACTACAGGTATGTCAGTCAGTACTACCAATTCCATTTTGCATTTTTCTGAGGTAGATATTATGAATAATGCAAATCTGTTGGGAGTTTCGCTAGGTAATAATGGAAAGAAATTGTCAATGACATGCTTGATCTTGAGGCGGAGTGAGCCATGGAAATGATTAGAAACTTAGCGGCTGTTAAACCTTTAAATGACTCGGAAATTGATGCATTGGGTGTTAGGGTTCTTGATAGTTTCTGCGAGGACCTTGCGCCTTCTCCCGCCCGGTCTGAGGAGGACGTGAGTTTTGAATCTCAGGAGGGTTCAACTCCCGTCGATCCAGAGGTTTGTAAGCTCACTGAGCTCGGTTGTATGGACCGAGTTGATGAGCAAAACAAGCCTAAGCGCAAGTGGAACCGGAAGATTTATCCGGCCTCGGCTGTGCGCAGAAGTGCTAGGATTCGGACCGTTAAAAAATTCCATGATGAAAAATGAAAGGAATCTTTTGGAATAGCAGAGGTCTGACAGACTTGGCTAAACGAAGGTTTCTGGCGGATGCATCTATAGAGCATAAGATAGATTTCATAGCCCTCTCTGAAACTGGTAGAGATAATTTTACCTCTCAGTTTCTGGGTACTTTATCAGGAGGGGTTGATTTTGATTGGCATTGCTTACCCCCAAGAGGAAGATCCGGTGGGATTTTACTTGGGGTAAAATGCGAAACTTTGGAGGTCCGGAACGTTGTTCTGGGAGAATTTGCAGTAAAATTTCGGGTTAGGTCGAAGGTTGATGGGTTCTAATGGGCACTCGTGGCAGTGTATGGAGCTGCGCAGCCTGAGCTAAAGCCAGATTTTCTGGCTGACCTGGTTCGTGTTTGCGGAGATGAACGACTCCCAATTCTGGTTGGGGTGATTTTAACATTATAAGAAGGCGGGATGAAAAGAACAACGATAACTTTGACGGTAGATGGTCGTTCATGTTTAACACTATTATTGAAAGTCTGGATCTCAGGGAGATCGAGCTTTCCGGCAGAAAATTTACTTGGGCTAACACACTGCCAAATCCAACCTAGGAGAAGTTGGATCGTGTTCTCACCAGTGTGGATTGGGAGCAGAAGTTTCCTCTGGTGATGGTCCAAGCGTTATCGCGATCGATCTCTGATCATACCCCACTTCTTGTTGACTCTGGGGAGGCAACTCATGTGGGGAATAAAAATATCTTCTCTTTTGAATTAGCATGGTTTGAGAGAGAAGGTTTCTTGGATCTGGTTGCACGGGAGTGGGCAAAGGATTCAGGAGGGAGATCGAACGTAGAAAAATGGCAGAATAAGATTAGACACTTAAGACAGTTCCTTCGCGGTTGTGCCAAACATTTGAGTGGCGTTTATAAGGTCGAAAAGGAAAGACTCCTTAACCTTATAGATGCCTTAGATTTGAAGGCTGAGTCCTCCATTTTAGATACCAGAGAGCTGGAGACTAAAGTGGAGGCGGAGCTGAGACTGAAAGAACTGTTGCGAGAGGAAGAATTGAAATGGGCGCTCAGAGCTAAAGTGCGAAAAGTTGTCCAAGGGGACGATAACATGCAATTCTTTCATATGATTGCGAATGGCAAGCATCGAAAGAAGAAAAATTTTCAGCTCGAGCAGGATGAGGGGATGATTTTGGGACAGGAGAACCTAAAATTATACATCACCAATTATTACAAGCAGTTGTTTGGGGCTCCTGAGGATAGTTTTGTGTCCTTAGACGAGTCGAGGGTTGAGGACATCCCTCAACTTGCGACAGATGAGAATGAGATCTTGTCTGCCCCGTTTTCGGAGAAAGAGGTGTTTGAGGCGATTTCACAGATGAAGAATAATAAAGCGCATGGGCCGGATGGTTTTCCGACCGAGTTTTATAAAAGGTGCTGGCATATTATTAAGGGTGATTTGCTTCCAATGTTCCATGATTTGTATTCTGGACATTTGCAGCTATTTCACTTAAATTTTGGAACAATAACTTTTCTCCCTAAGAAGACAGAGGCGGTACGGATTGAGCAGTTCCGACCGATATGTCTTCTTAATGTCAGCTTTAAAATCTTCACCAAGGTGTGGACTAACAGGCTGACGCAGATTGTACATAGTGTGGTGCAACCATCTCAAACAGCCTTCATGCCGGACAAAAACATCCTTGAAGGGATTGTGGTCCTTGATGAAACGCTCCATGAGATCCACATGAAAAAACTAGATGGGTGGTTTTTAAGGTGGATTTTGAGAAAGCGTACGATAAGGTTAAGTGGCCATTTCTTCAGTAGGCCTTGCGGATGAAAGGATTCGATCAATCCTGGAGACAGCAGGTAGATTCTTTCACGCAAAAAGGCAGTGTCGGAATAAAAGTGAATGATGATATTAAGGACAGTATAACCGCACCTAATCCCTGCCCTCACAGCGATTTGGGTTTTCGGCCGTCCGTTTTCACGATCTGGGCGTTCGTGGCCGTCAGATCTCGTGTAAAAAACTGTCTGTGCCGCACTATATGAAATATGGCCAAATGTCCTGTGGGCTGCTGCTCCAGAGGCCGAAACGAAGGCATCTGGTGCACTGGGCCGACAGCCAGCCGCCAGCCCATTCTAGCGCGATCCACTTGCTGGGCTAATGAGGCACCAACGGCGTCCAATCCCGACCGATCTTGATCTCTTTCTCGAAAAAAAAACGCGATCTCGATCTCGTCCGCCGGTCGGAGTCGACACCAACGGCGGCGCTGCTGCTCGAGGACCCCACGGCCGAGCCCCCCCCCACTCGCTCCTTGTGCCTTCGCCTCAACGTGCGCCTCCGCAAGCCGTCGCTCCCACCACCGCCTTCCCCGCCGCGTGCACCCCGGGCGACGCCCTCGAATCTTCTGCGGGCGCCCACCGTCGCGCCGGCCTCAAACCCTGCCAGTGCCCTACTAGGTGTCCTCTCTGGAATGGGCGGTCGGCGAGGATGCTGGTGATGCACGGGGCGCGCTCGAAAATTTCCAGGTTGAGCTGGTTGCGGTCGTCCCGCCGGCAGACCATCTTGTCGTTGTAGTGCTGCTCTTTGTGATAGGGCATGAGAAGGACGTCCGCACGGACCTCGTCCGGACAGTGGCGGATGGTCTTCAGGAATCCTGTGGCTGCAGCATAGGTGCGCATCTCTCTCCCTGCAATACAGCCAGATGAATACTGTCCTTACCGCTTTATTTCGTGAGAGGGTAAAATACATCTGTACATTATTTGCAAGCGTATCATTTTACCTGTCTCCCAAGTGCGCCCTTACCCATGATGGTGATGACCACTGTGACGATCTTCCTCTCTATTCAGGACGATGGTAGGAGATGGAGTCACATCATCCCCTGGGCGCCTCTCTAGCGCCGCACCCCATTTCCCTTCCTAAGGTTGTCTGTAATTTCACATTGATCAATTTGTCGGGAGCAGGCCCATATGTAGCAAGGTATGGCGCTGCAAAATCAATGTAGAATTCGGTCCGGACATTACAGTTCGGTAAACTGATGATTTATTTTCCCCTCGCTTTCAATGCCAATTGACTACTGAATTTTTTCAGGAGCAAGCTGCACAAGAAATTAATTGGAATCAAGATACTCATCTTTAATTTAATAGTAAGGGGTTGAGCCTTGGACATACAAGAACAAGAACAATTTATTATCAAGATATCTGCTATGCAAATCTACAACGAGATCGTCAAGGATCTTCTACGACCTGACTCTGGCCCCCTTCGCTTGTTAGATGATCCTGAGGTTTGCAACAGAAAGGAACCATCGTGGACAAGTTGGATGAAGGAATCGCCAAGGACAGCCAGTATCTAAGGCATCTAATAGCCATTTGTGAAGGCACTGCTACATATGCATGTATCAATGTATGTATATATATCCTACCATCTGAGAAAGAAGTAGATGTAGTGATAGTTACCTAATGACCTTCCAAATAACTGCAGAACCAAGACAGGTTGGGGAAACTGCACTAAGTGACACAAGTTCACGTTCCCACCAAATCATTAGGCTGGTATGTATAACAAGAACCAATCCAGCTTTAGATTCAATCTTTGTGAGGAAAGCGTACATCGGAGATGATTAACCTTTCTTTTGTCGTTTATATCTATATCCAGACTGTGGAGAGTATGCTCCATGAAGCGCCAGGCTGTGTTATATCTTTTATTGCTAACTTGGTAAGCTGACATTTCTGCTTTTGGAGCATGGTATGCTGATTATGCATGGTTGATCCGTACAAATTAACTTTTGCTTTCGAAGAATTTCGTTGACCATGCTGGAAGCGAGTGTGGTGCACAAACACATGCTGTTGGTGCAAGGTTGAAAGAAGGCGCCATATTAATCGCAGCTTGTTGACTTTGACTACTGTCATCCGAAAGCTAAGGTTTGGATTTCTTCTCAAAAACAAAATTTCCACTTGTACATCACAAGATTGGATAGCGCTCTCAGCAAGTTAATGCTAATGAATTTCACAAGAGAGTGCACAGCAGAAGTTCTCATGAACTTCATGATGAACATATTCCTGATAAGCTACTCTTTTCAGTGAAAAGCTAAGGTTTCGTACTTCTAATTATTATACTCCCTCTATAAACTAATATAAGAGTGTTTAGATCACTAAAGTAGTGATCTAAACGCTCTAAACGCTCTAAACGCTCTTATATTAGTTTACGGAGGGAGTACAATCTAAATTGTTGAAGTATAGGATGAACATATTCTTGCTAAGCAGATTTATTTTCGTTGCACAAGTGGCTACATCTTTTCAAATGCATAAAATTGCTGAAATGTCGTTCACATTATGTGAGTCATTCATATTGGTTTCTTTATTTTAGTAGCAAAATCTGATGAGAACAAGTTTAAACTTGCATTGCAGCTCAGAGAAGATAAGTTTCAAATCATAGGATCATCTGATGACATTTCTGCCATACAAGCAATAAGCTTTGAAGTTGGTAATGTCAACTATTGAGTAGCAACTAGGAAAAATTAAGTGGCAATGAACCTCTCTGATGATGAAAAACTATTATCTGTAACCTTTCCTATGTTGATTACTTGTTGACTCTGTGATTTAAGGCTCTTGTATTAGTGTTTGGGCTGGTACTGGCAGCGCACCAGTGCTATTAGTTTGATTGGCTGATGATTTTCTTCAGGCTTATTTAAAAGTTGAATATATTTCCTTGAACGAGCATATTGAGTTCTTGACATGGCTTGTGAGGCAGCTAATTTTTTTATATATTGATCTATACCCTCCTTCAGAATATAAGATGATATCACATCTATTGTGATGAATAGACATTGAATTGTTTTTTCAATTGCAGTGGCTATTGTTTACCTTCCCTGCGGCAGAAGAATCATATGCTTCAGCAGGCCAGGGCTTTATTGTAGATCAGTTCATCTTGCCAATGTTTCTATCATATATATTTATATGTTCCCTTTCTTCAGTTCTTCAAGACTTGCATTGATTTCTTCTCCAGAAATTTGTGTGCTCTTGCTCCTGCAGGAAGGATTGATGGATTTGGCTGCTCTTGGCTTGATAAAATTTAGGATTGCTAGGTTTTCTGTTTACTTTTTCTTGATACTGTCTCACTATGTAATTGGTAATTAGAATTTAGAATCCTATTCAGTCTATACATATTTAAGGAGATAGCCAGTTCCATGAATGGCGTAGAATTTCCGGTCAACCACAAGGATTTCTCAAAAATGTGATGTTCAAATTCGAAGAGTTAAATTCTTTGCAAGAGCAGAAGGTGCTAGCCTCTGAAGAGCATATAGTGTGATAAATTTGTGATAACATTTTTTGCAGCTTCTCTTCCCATTAGTGTGCAATTATTGCTTTTTTCATGTGGCTATATATTTACAATAATTTCTATCATTCTATTGTACAAATTTACGAGCATGGCAAATTAACTTGTATCATGTAGTCATATATATACTAATGAACATTCTATACCTTCAGTTTTTGCTTCCTTTTAGATGTCTTTGTGGCCACTAATGGTGCTATCATGTCTTTTTCAGTATTATCCTTGATGCATTTTATTTTATTTTTCCCTGGCAATAAGATTGTCATGTATGTTGTTGTATCAACCAAATTGTAGGTGAGCATTTACTGAGTGTGAAGTTCTCCTCAACTCATAGCTTTGTTTATGCAAAATTAACTTCTGTAATTCATGTGCAATATAGTTATACCGATATGATTATTTTATTACACAAATTGACGGGCGCAGCAACGCGCGCCATCGATGATCTAGTAGGTCATTATTTCCAGACACATAAGGGGCTAAGACAGGGAGACCCGATGTCACCTATCTTGTTCAACTTAGTGGTAGACATGTTGACAATTCTGATAGGAAGAGCTAAAGAAAATGGCCAAGTAGGTGGTCTAGTTCCGCATCTAGTGGATGGTGGAGTGTCCATTCTACAGTACGCAGATGACACTATCATATTCATGGAGCATGATCTGGCGAAAGCAAGAAATATGAAGCTTGTGTTATGCCTATTTGAGCAGTTGTCGGGATTAAAGATTAACTTCCATAAAAGTGAATTGTTCTGCTTTGGGAAAGCTAAAGACGAACAAGAAGCTTACAAACAACTGTTTGGATGCGGGTTGGGCTTGTTGCCTTTCATATATCTGGGCATTGAAGATCGATTTGAAAAGAAACTAAGTTGCTGGAAGGGCAAACTTATGTCATATGGAGGCCGACTAATTCTCATTAATTCAGTTCTCACGAATATGCCAATGTTTCTCTTGTCCTTCTTTGAGGTTCCAGTAGGGGTGCGGAAAAGACTGGACTTCCATCGATCGCATTTTTTCTGGCAGAGTGACGAGTTAAAACGGAAATACAGACTGGCTAAATGGGACATTATTTGTAGGCCAAAGGACCAAGGTGGTCTTGGCATTGAAAATTTAGAAGTGAAGAACAGATGCTTACTCAGCAAGTGGCTGTACAAGTTATCTGTAGAGACCGATGCCACATGGGCCCAGATTCTGCGTAATAAGTACCTTCACTCTAAGACCTTATCACAAGTGGCGGTCAGACCAACCGATTCGCCTTTTTGGAAAGGACTGATGAGAGTGAAATTAGCCTTTTTCCATAGGACTAAGTTTATCGTTGGTAATGGTACTTCCACGAGATTCTGGGAGGATACGTGGTTAGGGGAGACGCCTCTAGCTATCCAATTCAATATGACCGGCACTACCAATTCAATATGATAAAGAAATTAACTTGGCCGGAATTAATTAAGCATACTAGTTGCTCTTGGGCAAATCACAACACAGATAGATATGACAATATCTGCCTCCCGATTACACAGCACGCTTCCAAATTAAAAACGCAGACTAGTTGATGACATCATAATATCCTCCTAATCTGACATGAACACCACTCCAACTATGGCCATCAGAACTGCCATCACTAGCACATCGATCGAGAGGTTGGTCACAGCACCACGAGGTTGCGCCAGGCATGTGTTTCAATGGAGAGGAGGTGCTGCCTTGCTCCCGTTGGCGACAGCGACTGGATTCGTCGAGATGGCCTGCGGAGCAGGGAGCTGGGGTGAGGCCGGTCACCAACAGCAGGAGGGAGATATTCACATATGTCTCCTGCACTTGTAAAAATGCATTTGTCAGCTGCAGATTAGTGGTAATGGTTAGCGTCGCGCCATGTATGGAAGACAGATATGGATGGATTTTCAGACTACAACTTATCATCACGGGGGCGGCATTTGTAGAATCGTTCTCCAGGCAAAGATCCATTTATGCCGCATGAACGAGGGCTTGGAATCAGCGGGAGTGCTTCCTGAACCTTAGAGAACTGACACAAGGAAGAGGAAAATGCCATGGCGAGATTAAGGTGTGCTGCTTGCTGTGATATTTACGAGGATGGGGAGAGAGATTATTTGGGCGTGGTCTCTTGGCCAATTAATGCAAAGCAGCGGAGCGTTTGCAACCGGCTGCCTCCGTCTGGACTAACGGACGGTAAGAGTCCGGGCGACATTAAATGATAGTCAGCTGTAGGCAGAGGCACTGTTTCAAAATGGGAGACGGGCGTGAATATTTGAAGCAATACATGAAAGGGCGCAGATCCCAAGAAGAATGGATGGTAATGATATAGGGAGCATTTGGACCCTAGAGCCAAAACCAATTTCTGAGAAGCAAGCACATAATATATTTCAAATGTTAGCCAACTCATAAAAGAATCCAAAATTTGGGCAGCTGATCCAACATCCATGGCTTCACAGCATCTCAAAATAGAAGGAAAAGCAGCACGGGAACCCGACTCTTGTTGAATCGCCAGCCATTTACGCAGTAGAAAAATATAGCACCAGGCTAATGCAGGCACAATTCAGTTCAACTTGTAGGAGCTTCTTCCCAAACTCTAAGGTCAGACTACTTCATGGGATTCAACATTCATTAGTCAGAACTGTGCTTCTAAATATCGAGCTACAAAATTCAACCCCCCCAAAAAAAACATGCACAAAATCACTATGATAATAACCTCAGATCTTAAACTGGTAGACACAGCATCCATAACTGTGCCTATCAGCATAGACACAGTTGCGTGTAGCATCGAAGTAGGCTCGTTTTCCGCATAGCGGATACTTCAGTAGATGATTTGCGGCATGGATTCACAAGGGTTGTAACATATGCAAGATTTTCAGATGGTGCTTGCCTGTGTAAAAGAATGAACAGATAATTTGCCGCATGTAACCAGAAGATTTTTTTTTCTGGCTTGTCTATGTTACACTGGAATTATTACATACAAAAGGAAGAAGCTTGTAAACTGGTCGGAAGTATTTAACTGCTGCCATGTCAATGAAATCTGATTCCTCTCACGCGCAGCTGTACAGCTAAAGTGATATTATTAAACATAGGATAGCCTCCACTTGGTATTTAAAAACAGCAATGTATCAAAAACTGCATTCGGTTTTCTTTCTACATCAACACAAACAGCTTCATAAGGGCTTGTCTGATCAGTTTAAGAGCTGAGGTTATTCTCAGTGTGATTGGTATTTTGTTCACAAAATGAATACGTGCCATGGCAAAACTGACTACATGACACTCCACCTGGCCATCACCCATTCGCCGAAACACGCCACGCAATCGAGCCGTGACGCGGTGCTATGAAATCATAGTCATTTGATTTGCTGTGAAAATAGCGAAATACTATGCTCGGCTACCTTACGAATTATCTGGGCCAAATGTCGGTTTTGCCCTCGGAGCTCCAGTGCCCCTTATAAGAACCCACACACTGACTAGGAGACTCACCAGTCACCAACAGCAGTCCCCTTCCTTCTCCTCTTGTGGTCCTGAAGAAGCCATCGTTGGTTGGTCCGGAAGAAAGAGATGGCGGTGAAGAAGAGAGTTGCAGACATTGCCGCGCTGTGCATCATGCATTCATGCTCCTCCTCGTGCTCCCATCCGGGCGGCGGCAGCAGGTGGCCGCCATGTCCGACTTCTGCAAGTGCTTCAACGACTACTACCCTGGGTGCAGGAGCCCCGGCGTGCCGCGCTGGCTCTGCATCCCGTTCTGCGCCAACAAGTGCAGCCCCAACACCAACCAGGCCGGCGACGGTGTCGGCTCTGCCGCCGCCACATGCAGGATGGCCTGCAAGATACACATTTGCGACTCGTCAGAGGAGCCAGCCAGTAAGACAGCAGACCACCTTGATCCCATTCTTCTTCTTCTTGATGATGAGTTGAATCTGTTCTGATGATTTCTATTCTTGCATTGCTATTTTGCAGATGCAGCTGACGCCGACGTCTGCGTGCAGAACTGCAACAAGATGAAGATATGGAGCCACAAGGCCCATAATTAGCTTCCAAGCTGCTGTAAAAGAGAAAAAGATTTCAAGAGCCAGCTTTTCGATCATGGGATCGTATATAGACGATGTTGAACTGCTGTGATTGTGGCAGCAACCAATAAAATGAGTCTATGTGTCTGTCATGTCATCTGTACTAGTACTAAATGTCGAGGCGTAACAATAATAACTTTAATCGGTCTTTGATTCGGCCAACACCTGATTCGATCATGACAACCAAAATTTATTTGCCTTTTTAATTTGCAAGTAAGAAGTGAAAACAAACATTCTCAAGATAACTCATAGACGAGTTAAAGTTCAAATGTTACCCAAGCCGTGGAAACCTTCGCCACACCTCAGAGAAACGAGGAAAAAACGTCCCACAAGCAAAGTAGCATTGCTACTGAAACTTAAAAGCAAAGGCGGTAATCAATGTACAGAGGCAAATCAAGGCTAATATTGTTTTACCTATCCCTGTCCTGATAAGAAGAACTAAAACATTTCTTCAGAAGCAACAGCAAGTGCAACGGTTTGATTTTTATTTTCTCCGGCAGGAACAAGCGAGCCATTTTATTTCGAGATAAGTCCATATTACAACCTCGAACTACCACCAAAGTATAGAACACAACCCTGAACTACGAAACCGTCTAATATACAACCCTCAACTTTCAAAACCGGACAAAAAACAACCCTGGGTTGGTTTTTCAGTAGTTTTGACCGGTTTTGACTAGTCAACAGCCTAGTCAGCGCCATGTGGACAGCCTAGTCAGCGCCATGTCACCATCCCAATTCAACCTTATCCCCAGACTCTCTCTCTTCTCACCCAAACGCAGCCACCACCGCCCGCCAAGTCCTCTCGTCCCCAACCCGCCGCCGCCGCCACCACCTGTCATTGCCGGCCCTAGCCCCCCTTCTTCCGGCGACCGGCGGCGGCGCCCAGCCCCTCGTCGCGGGCCTCTTGTCTGCTTCAAGACTTGCTGTTGCTGCTCTAAATTAACAGAGAAAACAAGGTTTGAACCTACCTTTTGTTATTAGTTAGCATTAGGATGTTGTAGTAGGTAGTGGGTGTCTGATAGAGATATCTAATTGATGCAGTTTCACTTGTTAATGGATTCATCAAATTTCTTAGTTGTGAGGTTTCATTACAATGGAGTTTTCACCGGGGGTGGCTCGAAGGTTCGCTATGCTTTTGGCAGAGAGGAAATTAGTCACGTTGGGCTGCAAACATTGAGCTTATCCATGTTGCTTGTCAATTTGAAAGTTCATTATAATATGGCTCGAGGAGGCGGCATTATGATGTTGCATTGGCTAAGCCCAGGAAAGGAATTGAGCAATGGATTGCTTGCTTTGGTTGATGATAGTGTTGTTCATAGAATGGCAAAGTCTGTAAAAGATGGTGGTTTAGAGCCAGCTCGAGGAGGCAAAAATTCAAATTGAGAGCCATTTTGGTTCAAATTTGGGCAAAAAAAAAAAGTTTCCAGAAAAAATTCTCAAAAATTCACACTACCATTATATTCAATCTGGGAAAGTCTCAACAAGTTTCGCCAAGTAGACAAAAAATTAGAGCGAAAATTCAAATTCAGAGCCATTTTGGTTCAGTTTTTGGCAAAAAAAAAAAAGTTTCCAGACAAAATTGAAAAAATTCTCAAAAATCAACACAACCCTTGGATTCAATCTGTAAAAGTTTCAAGAAGTTTCGTCCACTACATAAAAAATGGAAGCAAAATTTAGATTCAGAAAATGATGACATGGCGTATGACTTGGCGCTGACTAGGCTGTTGACTGGTCAAAACCAGTGAAAAACCACTCCAGGGTTGTCTTTTGTCCGGTTTTGAAAGTTGAGGGTTGTAAACTAGACGGTTTCGTAGTTCAGGGTTGTGTTTTAGACTTTGGTGGTAGTTTGAGGTTGTAATATGGACTTATCTCTTTTATTTCTCATCAAAGAAGGCAAAGAAGCGCCGAAACCCGGCCCTGTATATAAGCAGTAGCAAATAGCACCAGGGCTAAGGCAGGTGCAATTCGGTTCAGCTTACAGGAACTTCTTCCCAACTCCCAGGCCAGGCTACTGATGGGATTCATTCAACATTCATTTGTCAGAACTAAGCTTCTAAATGCTGATACAACATGGGCACACTAAAGTGCTAGCAAAGTCAATTGACGGACGAATTTAGAAAAAAGTGATTAATTCCTAGAAGTGCACTCCATAGCTGACCGTGCATGGTACACAGAGGATCCATCTCAACGGCGAGCATACAAATGGAAGAAACTACACCCAACAACTCTCTGCATCTCAGCCACTGGAATGTAACTTTAGATACCTGCAGAGCAAGCAATGCCACCGGTCAAGCATATATGTACCATATAAGAAAGGTGTGGTATCTCCCTGGTGTCTCTACACCCTCATAAACAGTAAATTTAAAAAAAAAACTGAAACTTTGTGACATCACACATGTTCACATGTTTTAGGTGCTTGTTCATTTTCGTTGAGAAATATCATCTGATGAGCTCTACACATGAGAAACAAAAATTAATGCTCAAAAGCCCTCGAAACTCTGAGCAGTGAAATCTTTTTCTTGTGTAGAGCTCCTCGAATGTTTTTTCGGCATGAAAACTTGCAAGCACGTACAGTATTTGAGAATATTTGATGTCACAAAATTTCAGTTTTTTTTAAGTTTTTTAAATTTACTGTTCATGGAGGACACCCGGGAGTGGAAAAACCACTCTCCTTTGTAATGTACCGAAAAATATAATGTATCTATGCAAACAGTAGATTTGCGCACGCAGGAAGGATTAGACATCAAGAATGTGTACCTGATTGCAAGAGGTTTGCACTTGCACTAACTAAACCTGCATCAGTAATCAATGAAACAGAGCATTTATCTACCATCCATTAGCAGCTGGGACTCCCAAATTCAGTGGAAACGGGAAAGCGTGGAATGCAGTCATATATTTTGCCTTATCGAAAATTCTCTATTAAGCGGGTGCTAATCATTCATTAGCAAGCTAATCATATACTATACCATAAGCATGGCAGCTATTAACAAAGGCACCGAAAACCAGAAAACACTTACTTTACAATGATCACACGCTGAGCTCTGTAAGGCTGCCTCCACTTTTCTGGACCTACTATCCACTTCGCTCGGTTGGGTGGAGGCCTGGGGAACTTAATTAGCTGCGAGAGCATGTTTACGAACTAAGTCATGTAATCAATCATCTCATTCTTCTTCAGGAAAAACTCAGGGGACCTATGTACATATAACATGCGAGATAACCAAGATTGTTATTTCTTTGACATGCATGTGAAACCAATCGAGTCACTAGAAATGTAGAATCATACAGAGTAAAAACCGAAAATGTCATTAGGAACACCGCATCATCTTAGTTGTATTTTGTAGTGTGTCAAAGTGAGAGACTACAATGCATCTTAGTTGGGAGTCACTAAAAGCAACTAGTGACTACTACTCCACACCTTTTCCTTTCTACACTCTGGAAAGCAACACCTTTGTGGTTGTTAACTGCTACTTCTACTCTTTTAATATTAGTTCTTTTGAGAAGAAAAGATGCACTTGGGTGACCAAGTATGGTTGAAGTACAATTTATAGGTTATGACTACTCAAGAAGAACCCAAAATAATACTGGTCAGTTCTGGGCAATTAGCTTGATTGCTATATATCGAGTGATACAAATAAAATCCTGTTGTGAATACCGACGGGTTTGCCAGGACCAACAAATGCCTATGAAAAAAGGTACAAGTGGTTCACCAATAAATCAATGAATAAGTTAGAAGAACGGGCACACTCTTGATATACACAAAAATGATCAAAGTATTAAATAACGTGCATTACAACTACTCCCTCCGTAAAGAAATATAAGAACGTTTAGATCACTAAAGTAGTGATCTAAATGCTCTTATATTTCATTACAGAGGGAGTATTAAAGTCTCAGGCGGATAAAACAGAGGAAAAGTATAGTTAGAAGGGTATACTTAGGTTGTTTAACAGAGTAGTCTGCACATCATCAGTTGTTTGACTGATAGGATTAAATGAACATAGTCGCATAATCATCTTACAACATTACCTGGTGCGTGACTTGACATGGGCTTGAGAATGAGTGTACATATGTCGAACAGCAGTTATTTTCTTTGGTTCATTGTACCAGCTTTCCCCAAGCTCAACCTTTTGCTCAGTGCCTTTTAATTCATTGATTGATTCCTGAAGTTATGACATTTTGTCCCCCGTAAGGGTAGTACTAAGTTTTTCAGACATGTTAAAAATAAAGGAAAAGTTGAACACCTCATAAACTCATCCAACAACCAATATTAACATAAAGTCTCTCAAGCAAACACAAATGGGTTGGGTTATTGTTACCTCCTTTGTCGCTTGAGTCCTTCTGAAAGGAATGTCAAATTGGTATAGAACTGGGAACCTGGCTTTTGGATAATGGAATCTGCAGGCCATTAGGGAGACCGTGTCTGATTAATTATTCAACAAACTAAGCTAACCCCGGCATGTACCCCACTGCTAGTGCTAGAGTAGCCTTTATAAATGGGAAGGATTGATGATTCACTTCACAAGCTGCAAGGAACAAGAATACACCACCAGCATCGATCAGGTAGCAGGAGCAATGACAGGGTTTCCCTCTCCATGCGGCGCATGCAAGTTCCTTCAGAGGAATTGCGTGAATGGGTGTGTCTTCGCCCCATGCTTCTGCCATGAGCAAGGGGCTGCACATTTTGGCGCCATCCATAAGGTCTTTGGTGCAAGCAATGTCTCAAAGCTCCTCAAGAGCCTCCCGGCGATCGACCGCCACGAGGCTGCAGCCACGATCTCCTACGAGGCACAGGCCAGGCTACATGATCCTGTATATGGTTGCGTCGCGCACATATTTGCTCTGCAGCAGCAGGTTAGTCAGTTCTGCATTAGTGTTGCACTCACACTGACTTCAAAAACAGTTCTATTGCTTTCTGAATTTTCATTTTTGAACTGCTAATGGCATGGACAGTAATAAGTAATAACTCAAGACTGATGGCATGCAATGTTCTCTTAGGCTGTAAATCTGCAAGCACAGTTGGAGTCACTAAAGGCTCAGGCACCACAAGGGTACACAAATACTTATTCCGTATCAAGCCCTGAAGAAGACAGTATTAAGGCCAAGGTTATGGCTTACCAGAAAGGGGAAGCTAGGATGCCACGGCCAGCAGAATTATGACCCTCTGTAAAGAGTGAGAGCGAGAGCTACTTCGGAAATGACCTTATGACCTGCACTTCCATGCAATCTTCTCAGGATTACAACATTTCACATGTATACACACCTGACTATACAGCCTCATTGTCATGTGGGGGCGTACGTATAGGAGACGAACAGCCAGAGAGAAGAGGCCAGCGGACAGGGGGTGTCCAAATTAGTATCAGGTTTGGAAAAGGAAGGGTTTTTTGTCCCAAAGAAGGTTTTCCCTACTGTTTCTAAACCAAGTAGGAGTCTGTTTCTATTTCTAGTAGGAGTCGTCATGTAATTTGACTATTTATATTGCCCCCCAGTGGAGGAACGAATAAAGCAAGAAAACACAACTTTGTTACCCTGCGCCTTGTGCGCCTCTCATCCTTCCTGCCACGGGGCGACGAGGCTTCAAGCCTCGTCCTCCCGTAGAGCACAGCTACAACCTACGATCAACTCGCAACCCTCCTAATTCCCAAGCATCTGACAATTTGGTATCAGATTCATCGATCTCCGTTGCGCCTGCAACCATGTCGTCCTCTCCCAAGAAGCCTGATCTTCCTCAAACCCTCGAAGACCTCGCTGCCAAGGAACACGCCGATTTCGAGGACGTCCAGCAAAATCTGGGCGATCTTGCCGAGGGCGTCGAACTCCTCCGCAGTGACATGACCAAGGCCCTAAAGGACGTCACCGACGCCCTGACGGCGTTCAGAACAGAATTCAGCGATCTATCACAACAGCAGCGCGCACAAAACGTGGCCATCACCAGGTTGGAGCGTGCCAGCCGTGGCGAGCCTTCCCTCGGCGCCGCTGACACCCACGTCGCGGCTGCCCGCGCCGGAAGTCAACTCAGGTTGCAGGCTCCACTGGGTCCGGCCGACGAGCGTCCACCCCGCCTTTACAAGCTTGACTTCCCTACCTACAACGGTGAAGGCGACCCTCGACCATGGTTGACTAGATGCAATTTGTTTTTCCTTGGCCAGCGCACGCCCGACACGGACAAGACCTGGATGGCCTCATACCATCTAACAGATGTGGCTGCCCTTTGGTATGGCCATCTAGAGGAAAAGATCGGCCGGCCAACTTGGTCAGACTTCGTTGCGCGGGTCAACCAGCACTTTGGCCCTCCCACACGTGCCAATCCCTTCGGCGAGCTCATCTCCCTCCGTCGTACGGGCTCGGTGGCGGAGTACACCAAACAGTTCCTTCAACTCTTGTCCCGCATCAACCCCATCCCGGATGACGAGGAGCGCAACATCTTCACCAATAATCTGGGCGAGCCACTAAAAATGCAGGTCGAGCTGCTGCGTCCAGCTACTCTCGAGGATGCTATGGACATGGCCGTCTCCTATGAGCACCTCGCCGCGGTGACCACGGTTATTGCTGCCACTCCGACGCGCCCTAGCCGTCCTCCACGCCTTGTCCCAGCAGCCCCAGGTGCTGCCACAGGAGACCCCTCTTCCGGGGGCGGGCCTGTATTCAAAAAGCTTAACGCCGCTGAGATGGAGGACAGACGCAGCAAAGGACTATGCTTCAACTGCGACGAGAAGTATGTCCGGGGACATCGCTGCAAGCGCCTCTTCTACATCGAATCCGCCGACGACGACGAGGAAGACGACGGCGCCAACCTACAGATCTCGCTGCTTGCGATCACCGGCGTACGTACCAGCGACACAATGCAGCTAGTGGTGCGCGTAGGCGAGCGCGAATTGGTCGCTCTCCTCGACTCCGGTAGCACTCACAATTTCATCAACGAGGAGCTTGCTGCACAAGTGGGCAGCCACATCTCCACAGGGCGCCGCCTTCGCGTAACAGTAGCCAATGGAGATCACGTCACATGTGGCGGTCTTGTTCGACAGGCTGCCATCACCATAGGCCAAGAAGACTTCCTCGTCGATCTTTACACCATCCCCTTGGGTGGGTTTGACGTAGTTCTCGGGACACACTGGCTCAAGACACTCGGACCCATACTTTGGGACTTCACGCGTCTCTGGATGTCCTTCTGGCGGTCCGACCATCGCGTGGAGTGGTACGGTATCGCGGCGTCAACCCAACCCCACCACATTCACGCTTGCTCCGGGAGGGAGCTTCTTGACAGCCTCCTCGCTGACTACGTTGACATCTTCGCAGAGCCTCGGGGCCTGCCGCCGCCTCGCACTCACGACCATCGCATCCGCTTGGTGCCTGGTACCGCACCGGTGGCTGTTCGGCCATATCGCTACCCGGCTATCCAAAAAGACGAGCTCGAGAGATAGTGCGCGGACATGTTGGAGCGCGGCCTTATCCGCCACAGCACTTCTGAGTTCTCTTCGCCTGTTCTCCTGGTGAAGAAGCACGACAACTCTTGGCGATTCTGCGTTGATTTTCGTGGCGTCAACGCCAACACCATCAAGGACAAGTTCCCTATTCCTGTAGTAGACGAGCTACTGGACGAGCTAAAGGGCGCCCGCTTCTTCACAAAGCTGGACTTGCGCTCTGGTTATCACCAGGTGCGCATGCATATCGAGGACATCCACAAAACGGCGTTCCGAACACACGAGGGCCTGTTCGAGTTCCTCGTCATGCCCTTTGGACTCACAAATGCGCCGGCAACCTTTCAGGCTTTGATGAACGATGTACTTCGACCCCACTTACGCCAATTTGTGTTAGTATTTTTTGATGATATTTTGGTGTACAGCTCTTCATGGTCGGAGCATGTTCGACATGTGCGAGTCGTTTTGGAGCTCATGCACCAGCACAAGTTATTTCTCAAGCGCTCCAAGTGCTCTTTTGGGGAGGAGTCGGTTACGTACCTCGGTCACGTCATCTCCATCGATGGTGTCGCCATGGACAGTCAAAAGGTTATGGCTGTTCTTGACTGGCCGGTGCCACGCACGGTTCGTGCGGTCCGTGGTTTTTTGGGGTTGGCCGGCTACTACCGGAAGTTCATCCGCGATTTCGGCATTATTGCAGCACCCCTCACAGCGTTGCTCAAAAAGGATGGATTTCTTTGGTCTGAGGAGGCCACACATGCTTTCACAAAGTTGAAGACTGCCCTGACTACAGCACCGGTGCTTCAACTTCCGGATTTCACCGTGCCATTCATTGTGGAATGTGATGCCTCTGGTTCGGGATTCGGCGCAGTGTTACATCAAGGCACGGGACCCGTTGCTTACTTCAGTCGGCCTATTGCTCTTCGTCACGCCTCCCTTGCTGCATACGAGCGCGAGCTCATTGGTCTCGTACAAGCTGTGCAGCATTGGCGGCCATATCTCTGGGGTCGTGCCTTCGTTGTCAAAACCGATCACTACAGCCTCAAGTTCCTTCTCGACCAGCGTCTCGCGACTATCCCACAACATCATTGGGTCGGCAAGCTCCTGGGCTTTGATTTTACCGTCGAGTACAAGCCTGGTCGGCAGAATATTGTGGCTGACGCACTGTCGCGGCGCGACACTTCTGATGCCCGTGTGTGCGCAATAAGCGGTCCTGCCTTTGATCTATTTGAGGAACTTCGTTGGGCTGCAAACACTGACCCAGCTCTCATGGCATTCCGCGAACAACTAGAGAACGGCGAGCTGGGACCTCCGTGGGCACTCATTGATGGCATTGTCACCTTTGAGCGTCGTGCCTATGTGCCACCTTCCTCACCACTTGTGGCAGATATACTCGCAGCATCCCATGATACCGGCCATGAGGGTATTCAGAAATCGCTACACCGTCTTCGTCATGACTTCCATTTACCACAGGCCCGGACAGCTATTCAGGACTACATCCGCAAACTGCTTAGTTTGTCAGCGTAACAAGACTGAGCAGCTTCATCCAGCAGGCTTGCTTCAGCCCTTGGCAGTACCGTCTCGGATTTGGGAGGACATTGCCATGGACTTCATCGAGGGATTACCAAAAGTGGGCGGCAAGTGTGTCATTCTTACCGTTGTGGATCGTTTTTCCAAATATGCACATTTCATTCCGTTAGCGCATCCATACACAGCTGAAACGGTGGCCAAGGCCTTCTTTGCTGACATTGTACGTCTGCATGGCGTACCAGCCTCCATTGTTTCTGATCGAGATGTTGTTTTCACCTCTGGCTTTTGGAAGGCTCTCTTTGCTGCTTCCGGTTCTCGCCTACACATGAGCTCAGCTTTTCACCCGCAATCTGATGGCCAATCGGAGGCCGTTAATCGGGTAATTGCTATGTACTTACGCTGCCTCACTGGCGACCGGCCCCGACAGTGGCTTCAGTGGCTGCCATGGGCGGAGTACTGCTACAACACATCTTACCACACAGCTCTCAAGGATACGCCGTTTCGTGTGGTGTATGGTCGTGATCCGCCCTCCCTCCGTGCATACTCTCCGGGTGAACTGCGCAATCAGGCTGTGGAGCGCAACATCGCAGACCGCGACCAGTTCCTTCTCGATGTTCGTGACCGTCTCCTTCAGGCTGTGCAACACTACAAGCATTACTATGATGGCAAGCATCGGGAACTTTCGTTTGAGGTAGGCGAATGGGCTTGGTTGCGTTTGCAGCACCGTCCAGCAGCGTTCCTTGGATCTGCTGCAAAGGGAAAGCTCGCACCTAAATACTTTGGTCCCTACAAAGTCCTCGCCAAAATTGATTCTGTTGCCTACCGTTTGGAGCTTCCGCCCCGCGCCCGCATCCATGATGTTTTCCATGTGGGTGTTCTGAAGAAATACCAGGGCCCTCCTCCAGATGCTCCGCCCGTGCTACCAGCCATCTTCCAAGGCCGTGTTCAGCCAACACCTTCAAGGGCGCTGCGTGCACGACTGCTCAGGGGTATGCAGCAGGTTCTCATCCATTGGGAGGGCCAACCGGCGTCTGATGCTTCATGGGAGGATGTTCCAGCCTTCAAAGAACGCTATCCAAGCTTCCAGCTCGAGGACGAGCTGTTTCAGAATGGAGGGGGAGATGTCATGTGGGGGCGTACGTATAGGAGACGAACAGCCAGAGAGAAGAGGCCAGCGGACAGGGGGTGTCCAAATTAGTATCAGGTTTGGAAAAGGAAGGGTTTTTTGTCCCAAAGAAGGTTTTCCCTACTGTTTCTAAACCAAGTAGGAGTCTGTTTCTATTTCTAGTAGGAGTCGTCATGTAATTTGACTATTTATATTGCCCCCCAGTGGAGGAACGAATAAAGCAAGAAAACACAACTTTGTTACCCTGCGCCTTGTGCGCCTCTCATCCTTCCTGCCACGGGGCGACGAGGCTTCAAGCCTTGTCCTCCCGTAGAGCACAGCTACAACCTACGATCAACTCGCAACTCTCCTAATTCCCAAGCATCTGACACTCATTTAACGATCAGGGTATCCATGGTAGCACCATGTTTCCCGTTGATATCCAAGAATATCTGCAAGTGAATGGGAATTATGGCACTGAGGACCTCTAGTCGGTTGCCTTTGCGTATATCAACTAGGTGTCACATCATGTGTTTGGTAACTGCAAAACTACCAGCAGCCCTCTTTTGGTAATGTGCAGTCGGTCAAATTATAAGCCCTGGATAACCGTTGTAGAATGTTCCATGAGCAGCCTGTACTGAAATGCTGAATCAAGAAGGGTGTAGAAGACATGGTTTTTACTAACCATCATTGAAGTATGCTGAAATGCTTCATCGTGCTTTTTTAGCTGTCGTGACTTGGCAAGAATCAGAGATGCTGATACACCGAGCTATGTTTTTTTTTCACCTTTGATCATTAATTCATTGCCTACAAGCCAGACATTTGGTTTAGTGCAACTGAGAAAGAAGTTTCGTGCTTAGGGAATCACAATTAACATTGTAGTTTGTCGTGTGGATTAGGAGGCATTCTGTCGAACAGGTTGAGTTCATGGTGGATGATACTTGGAATCAGAGATGGGTAGAGGTAGGCTGACCTGCACGCCTGCACTGCGGCCGGGTTGCATAGTGCTGGCAGGCGAGGCATTTCGTCTCCACTCAACGGGTCGGCGACATCTGAGGCTCGGACGCGGCGATCGCCGGAGGCGGCATTCAATCGGCCGACCGACTGGCCGAACACCCGTGGGAGTATGGGCCTATCTTTTTTTTTAGGGGAGAGTATGGGCTTATCTATGCCTACTGGGGGTGGGTGGGCTTCCAAGCTTGAAGGCCTACTTTGTCGAATGGGCTTCCAAGTACATTTCAACTCAGCTGCCTCTGACTATCCCCTCCCTGATCTTAAAAAAAAAAAGACTGTCCCAGTGTCCCCTGCCCTGCCCCTGAGAAAGAAAGAAAAATGACTCTGAACTTTTTTTTTCTTCTACAAGTAAAATCATGTTCCCACCATTTACTTAAGCTAGCGATGAGGCAATTATTTACTCCCTCCGTAAAGAAATATAAGAGTGTTTAGATCACCACTCTAGTGATCTAAAAACTCTTATATTTCTTTATGGAGGGAGTACTAATTAATCAACCTTCATCGAAAAGCAAACAAAATAAGAGTTGCACTTCCTCAACTATCATCAAAATAAAAGGAGACTCTAATTAGTTCAAAGTTGGTCCCTTGAGTGTCAAAACCGTCTACATTTGGCCTATAGCTCCACACAATTGCTTTTATGGTGACATGGCGCGGTTTCAAGCGCAGCAAGATGAGAACAAAAATATCAATAAAATCCAAATGAATATCTAAAAGTTAAGCAGTCACGTATCTAGTAAAATTACTAATGATTCCAGAAATGTAAAATGAACAACAATTATAAATATTCTGGAAAAGATTGGAGTTTGGCAACAAAATTCAAGAAAACCATGGAACACGACAAATGTATTCAAGAAAACAAATGGATACTCGTGATTTCACCTAATTATTAGTTTTTTTGTATTTCCCCTCAAATTCCTCATTTTTTTCTTTTTTTCTGTGTGTTATGTAAACTTATACTTTCGTGGTTTTTCCCTTATTTTATTCTATTTTTCACACACACAAAAATCCGGTTTCCCCACTAACTTAGTTGAATTTTTAAAAATAGAAAAACTTTAGCCTTTTTGTTTTGTCATATACGTCTTTTTGATTTACCTCACTTTTCCCATGATTTTTTAGGGTTTTTCCCGTGAATTTTTACATAGGGAAAAAGACTAAATATTGATGGTTCTAAGAAGTCAGAGTCTAGCTCATTTTATTTTCGCACGGAGAGCCTAGCTCGCTTAGTTGGGGAAGAGGGTATATAATTCCACCGTCTAAGTTCAAGTCCTTAGGCATGAATCCAAATTCACAATTATATTTTGGGGATTCCCTTGAATTCTTTTTAAAATAATCAGTATGGTTTTGGCACTATCAAGTGACCAAAAGTTCCCGTAGAAATTAATTTAAACCATGGCAATAATTGAGAGACCAAAACATATTTTTCTCCTTCCATTTACCCATACATATGTACAACTAGGATTACGTTGTCGTCTACTTGTTCTAGAACGTGTTATAAGGAGAATGGGTAACCTATTTTTCTAGGGAAGAATGGGCAAGTTGTTGTTCTAGCAAGTTGTGTTGCTTTTAGCATGATCGAGTACGCGTGTCGAGTTTAGGAGCAAAGCTTACTCTAAATTAACCAGCAACCAGGATTAATTACATAAACAAACCATGCATGACGATGACAGGCAGGATCATCGATCTTTGATTAGTAGTTGGCCTGGTTAGTACGTAGTGGATTAGTGAATACATTAGTAGTGTTACTTGGCAACTTGTGCTTAGGACCACCACTAATAGAGCCAAATGGAATCTTATCACTACTTCTCTGTAGTTTTAACTAACCGGAGATCGAAGCTAGCTACTAATTGGGACTTGCATGTTCTAACATCACTCGATCCTAAGCCCCCATTCCATTAGAACATATACTAGCTTATATTTCTTTTGCTTTGTAGGCGCGCTCGCTGAATTCCTTATTAAACTCTATATAGATGATAAATTTAGTAGTATTTATTTGGTGTTGATGCTATTTTTTTTTCTTTATAGATGGTCAAACTTAAATGTTTAACTAGAAAGTTTCTATTGTGACCTGCATTTTGGATCAGAAGCAATAAATTACAATTATTGGAGAGGAAATCGGCTTCTTCATGTCTTTATAGTAAATATTAGATTTATTACACACTCACCTCCTCTCAGATCTTGAGGATGCCCACAACTTGCAAGATCGAGAGTTGTTACAACAGAGTGGAGGATGATCGACGGCGCGGATGCAACTGTAGCTACATTTCAAGTTGATGGATAGTAATGTTGTAATATGTAGGATGATCATGGTTTTAGTGCCCAAAGATTGTGGCGAATGGTGCGAAAAAATGGCATTGATGAAGAGGCAACGGCAATACTGGAAGAGGTGGCGGGTTTATTGGTGAGCTAGTTCGAGGAAAGGAGGTGTGAGGCGGTAGAGGTGGTGGGCTAAGACTTTTCATTTGGCAAACAAAAAAAAAGCGGGAATGTGGCAAAGCGGAACTCATGGAACAGAAAGGGAAAACGATTATTTGAGCGGAGACCGTCCAATAATAAGTGTACCTTTCAGCAAAGAGTACATTCCACCGGATATATGTAGACTTCCGAGATGGATGTAATTTGATCCAAGAAACACAAATTAGTACAACCTCCGTTCAGAAATACTTGACGTGGTACTAGCTATTGGAAGCCATCTGTAGTCTAATTTAGAAATTAAGTTTAGTTAAAGAAGTAGACAGTCCAGATTTTTTGAAGTGTTCGCATGTTTTAATCAACAACGCAATCTTTGGGCACTATACTACAGTATATGTTGAGATCTCTGATGTGTGATATCGTGATAATCTATTTATACATGGTGTGTTGTAACACAATTTTAGTTGATGAGTAAATGGCTCTGTGCATCCATTTGATTGAGAGGATGGGTTTAATCTCCCGTCTAGAAAGAAAAAAAGAACAAGTTGACCATTGTATACCCTAGTTTTCTCTACTTAATAGGATCGATTATTATTTCCATTTTGTATACAAATCAGCTTATGTAAAGTATTCAGAATCATGGCGTTGAAAAGTACATGTTATATTTAACAGAAAGAAATAGTTGGCAGGGGCTGGTAATGTATGTCAATCCACACATTTGATGGTAGGTGACTTATTTTTAAGTGTATACTTAGTGGCAGCAACAAAAATACCATCAGCTAAAAAATGGCACCAATAGTGGTCCATGAAACCATAGAAATTAAGCTATGGTACCACTAGTGTTCCATGCTATGAGATGCGGCCTAATTAGACACGCCGAAAGGCCATACCAGACGGTGAGACATCCAAGACTTTTACAATAGTAACATATGTTATGACGCACAACACGAAAAAGCCATGTGTACTACCCCACGAACCGGGGCATTTTCTTGCCACGAGTCTTATCACTATATGTGAGCCATCTTTGAAAGTGGAGGTTCTAAAACGGGAGAAATACTTCTTCACCTTGATCAAGCCTGCTTAGAAGCGCGCATCTCCGGGTTCCCTCCAAACCCGCGAGAATGCCATAGAGCCTACGTACGTGTTATGTAGAAGAACCTACCACACATTGTGTTCACTCAGTAAGTTGACTATTGTACACCGTAGATACTTGGCTCGATGATCATTTCTATTTTTATATACACGAATTGGGTAACATATTCAAAATCACGGCGTTGAAAAGTATACGCTACCTTTTAACATAAATAAACTGGTTGGTTGGGCTGGCAATATATATGTGCAAATCCACATGTGATGGTAGCAGGATAGCTATAGCTTAATTTTTAAGAGTATATTCTCAGATGCAGCTTTGAAAATACCTTGCTATAAAAATGGTACCAGAGTATAGCGTGGTCCATGCATCATAGTACAAAGTATTTTCAGTTTTGTATATCTGGGAGTTGTACTCCCACCACGTTACCCACTGTAAAATATAGGTAAACCAAATTAGGGGTGCGCTTAGCCTTTGCAAATTTGAAAACAATGTTATCATGTACACATACAGATCATATATACTAGTAGGCATAACATGCGTATCGATCGATCTATATTTAACTTAAGAGATAATTGGTTTGCAGGCAGGTGTGGAACAAGTAAAACGAGAAGGTACCCATCAACACACCTCATGCACCTTCTCCATGACAAAGCTTGCTTACTCAGCTTGCACAAGCAAGTCTTCGTCGTCCTCTTCTACCCTCTAGCTAAGAAAAAGGAGCAACCAAAATCTCATACTAGATCGATTGATGGGAGCTAGCTGGTTTGATTAGCTGCAATTTCATGGCGCACAAGGTACTGATATAATTATCCTTCTTCTCCTAGCTAGCTAGATCGATCGGGTTTTTCGATCCCGGCCGGGCCCTTTAGTTCCATCTTCTTCTTGGTCATGAAATCAAAGGCTAATTAACAAGGAGCTGATTCCCAATCCCCACACATATGTTGAATCACATCTATATTTGTAGCATCTTTTCTTCGATCTCTTGTTTGTGTGTTTGACATGAAGCTTCTCTGATTTTCATTTGTATGCACAATTTAAGATCCAGGGCATCATGGTGAAGCTAGATGGGCAAGAAGTCAACTAATCAAGAAAGTTCGCTAGCCGCCCTTGGAACTACACAAGGAAGAAGAAGACCAGATCGAGAAAGGAAGCAAGCTATAGCACAGAGTTAGGTTAGGTGGAGATGGCCAACAGGTGGTGGGACGAAGGGCGGCTGGCGGAGGCGCCGCCTGCATCAGGCCTTGCCAGCGACCAGAACCGGCAGCAGCTGGAGGACGCCATGGCGGTGCCCAAGGTGGACGGGGATAGCAGCCACAGCGGCGGGGGGAGCGGGCAGGACGAGGAGCCCAAGGAGGGCGCGGTGGTGGTGCCGGCGAACCGGCGCCCGCGCGGCCGGCCGGCGGGGTCCAAGAACAAGCCCAAGCCGCCCATCTTCGTCACGCGCGACAGCCCCAACGCGCTGCGCAGCCACGTCATGGAGGTGGCCGGCGGCGCCGACGTCGCCGAGTCCATCGCGCACTTCTCCCGCCGCCGGCAGCGCGGCGTCTGTGTGCTCAGCGGCGCCGGCGCCGTCGCCGACGTCGCCCTGCGCCAGCCCGCCGCGCCCGGCGCCGTCGTCGCGCTCCGCGGCCGCTTCGAGATACTCTCCCTCGCAGGCACCTTCCTCCCCGGGCCCTCGCCGCCGGGATCCACGGGGCTCACCGTGTACCTCGCCGGCGGGCAGGGGCAGGTGGTCGGGGGCAGCGTCGTGGGCGCGCTAACCGCCGCGGGGCCCGTCATGGTGATCGCCTCCACCTTCGCCAACGCCACCTACGAGCGGCTGCCGCTGGACGACGCCGAGGAGGATCACCAGCTGGAGGCCGCCCGCATGCACGGAGGCCCCGGCGGTGGCGTTCCTCCGATGATGGCCGGCGACCCCTCCGCGGCCGCGATGCCGATGTACGACGTGCCGCCGAACCTGATGCCGGGACGCGGCGGGCATGCGGCGCCGGAATGGGCGGCGCATGCACGGCCGCCCTACTAGCTAGCTACCTAGCATCACTCAATCAGGACTTCAGGAATTCGTCCATGTGTCGACGTTCCCAAGCATCAAGATCAGCTAGCTCCTCCCCTCGTCCTCATCAAAATCTATCCAACCAATAACTAGACTTGCATTGCATATATTTAGCAGCTGGTAAGTAACTAGAATCTCTGCTTTTGCTTTGCTTATCTGCCAAAAATCATCTGGAGTTGCTTGCTCCGATTCATGTATGAGGAATTATAGATGAGCTCATTTTACTGCCCCTGCAGATTGGTTAGTGATCATACAGTAAAAACAAAACTCTCCAAGTGTATGGCTCTTATATACCCCATCTCTCTGATTATTGCATGCATATATATATATATATCATCCTCCCTGCATAATTCACAAAGTTCCTTTAACTTATAACTAGTTATATAGGGGAAGGAATGGTGAATATATATATGCATAGCTTCATGCAATTGTACAGTATGAACACAAGAAGCCTGACATTGCTGAGAAATATTTATAATGAATACACATTTCTTGCAAGAGTAACCAGTTATACTTGGTCCACTCGATCAATGTATACAAGATAATTATTATCTTCTGTTTGATTAAACTGAACTTTAATTGAGTCATTTTTCAGCAAATTTTAATCGCTTGACGTTGCTCATCCTTTGGTTACTGAATCTCAGTCCACATTCCTAGCAATGTTATTATGATAGGTTGATGTTTCCATGACTGCACAAGGTAGCCATGTGTGGTCATTTCATCAAGTTTATGGGACTTTTTGATTCGCATGATCCCCAAACATAGGATTAGGAAAGACACGAAAATTTGGTATAGTGAAATGTTTTTTTATACATGGCTGTGTTTTTTTTTTTGAGTTAGAAGGGGACTGTATATCGATATAAGCAATCGTTGTGGGTGTATGGTTGTAGCACCAAACAATGAAAAAAAAACTGTGCTTCTTTCTTCCTCGGGAAGAAAGAAAGGGCGTCCTCACACAGCCGCCAGGAACGTCTTCTTCCGTCGCCGTCCTCCGGCGGCTCCCCTCCGCCGACGACCTCGGTTGTCGGTGGTGAGGGGGGGGGGGGGGGGGGGTCGCCGGATCCATGCATGTGGATAGTTTAGGCCATAGTAGCTTAGGTTTTTAGGTTGTTCATCTTCTTGGATTCAGCGGCGGCGATGGCGACGCTAAATAAAGAATCTTCAGATCATTGCCCGACGAGGTGATCCTATGGTTGGGGATGGATTTGGAAACCAGTCTGTTCAAGCAAGGATGGTGTGGCAGCGTCGGCATCCTCGTGGTGGACTTGTGTCCTCGGGCTCCGCCGTTGCGACGGCGTTTGCTCCAGCGCCGGCACGAAGCTTGGGAGATAGTCCAGGAGTGGATGCAGATTGTGGTCTGCATCGACGGCATCTAGAAGGTGGTGGGTCGTGTGCTGGGTTCATGGTTCGTGGATGGCAGATTGTCTCCTCCGACGTCTTAGTCGTGCGGGGGTGCCAGATCTGGAGTTCGATGGCGTGTCCGGGGTGTTGCCCCGGTCTGATTCGTTCAACAGTAATGATTTCACCTTTGGTGAGCCACCTTCGAGGTCCGCAAAGCAGCATATCAGCGATGGAGCCACTTCGAGCTAAGGTGAGGAGGTGATCCGTCATTTTTTTTCCTTTGGTGGCTGTTGTGGTGGTGCTAGAGGCAGGTGACGGGCGTTGGTGTCAAACTCAGAGGATTCTTCGGTCTTAATTGTAATTTTCTTTCTTGGCTGGTGTTTCTTTGTGCAAAGACTAGCGTTCTGCTGTCTTTTCAGGTTTGTTAAGTCGGTGTTTACGTGGCTTGTGCTCTATGATCTTTATGATATAAATGAGACACGTATTACCATGAAAAAATAATAAAAAACATTTTAGGGTTAAGTGCATTGGCTATATAGTTGTCTTGGACAGGAAGAAAAATCCCAACATGTTAAAACTTCAAAAGTTTGATTGACCAAACCACTTACAGTAACCAAAACATAAGGCGTAGTTTGAGTGTCCAAATTCATGTTTCAACCGTGAATCTCCCGTACAATGTTTACTCGGTTACAAAATTATAACAACACGGAAATGTTTCGAAAGCTATATTTGATGCTGGCTATTTTATGTAACATAAATTATATGGTCAAAGCGTTATTTTGGATAGTCAAAGTAAGTTAGTACGGTGTGTATACTACTCTCATGCAATATTCGTCTCGCTCGCGTGCTTGCATCGGACAGATCGATATTGAAAACGGTTGAGTAGCTAGCAGCTGCCCCCATGGAATCAAATTTGAAACCGAACGCAAATTGATCCTAGTGCACGTTGGTGTTGATTTTGCTGAATGAAAATAGTATCATCCTAGCTATTAGCTACCTAGGGGACCGATAGATTAGAGGTGCATGCCTGTACTAATTTCAGCTCAGCTCAAATATGTGCGTGCGTTCTTCCTTTATTATAGTCCGTACATACTTGCATCTACGTTCATGCATAGTATATGTAAGTAGAGCCCCCGCAAAAAAAAAAAATGTAAGTAGAGAACGTGTAAAGCTTAAAAGGGCGACTTCGTCTCGGTTTCCTCCCCTGACCTTAACCTTAGGCGGCTAGGCCAGACTCGTCCCTTTAGACTTTACTGGTGAGCCCGTGAATTTGCCTCTCCTCTACCCGCCGCTCTAGCGGCCAGTGGAGGAGGGGAATCCCGGTGCCTTTGCTCCGGTTATTAGTTTAGGTTAGCATTTTTTAGTCCTCGCGGGCGTGGCGCTCAGGCGGATGGCGGCGCTTCTTCTTCAAGTTTGTCTTCCGTGCTTCAATCCATCTCGAGTTCGTCTGTCTAGACGTAGTCAACGGAGCTCCGGCGTAGATTATTGTTGTGGTGAGGTCAGGGTTTCTCGTCATGTGGCGAGATTTGGTGTAAGTGCTTCAGATCTATGCAAGGGTTCAACGGCGACGACTACGAATCGAGAGTGCTAGTCCTTAGGGGCACGCGCACGAAGACTTCCCGGCTGTCATCGGCATGGTCAAGCCATCTCCAATAGGAGAGCGGCGACATGGGAGGGGGGGGGGGGGGGGGGGGGGTCGGCGACTTGTTCTTGTGGTAGTGGTAGTCGTTCGCTGGTCTCGGAATCTCGATGTAATTTTTATTATGTTTGAGATGCTTTGTACTTTCGGTGAACTTTTATAATAGATCTAATCTTTTTCGCAAAAATGGGTATATATAGAGATATGTTTGTTGTTTGAAGGATATTAACAAAAGCGGCTGCAGCCATCATTATTAATTTTCAGTTACTTGTATGTTTTTTTCTTAGCGATTTTTTTCCTTTTTGTTGTTGGAGATGCATACTTGCCAAATGTTGTCGACCTATTATTTTTATTACTAGGACAATGCTCGTGCTTTGCAACGAGATATAAATATTCTAGTTAGCTTATGATTTACTTGCTCATATTAACACTATTGTATAAATAAATGTTTATCAAATCCTGTACGTGGTTTACCTTATATTTTGATGAGAAGTTTGCTAGTAAATCAAACCGGAATTGATTAAGAAGGTAAGCAAATTAAGGTGATTGATTATCATACGGGGAAGGTTGAACGGAGGGGTAGTGGTAAGAAAGTGAAACATATAACCTTACATTCTTTTTAAGTAGTAGAGATGGAGATAGAGATTCACTAGTAAATTGAAGTGGAATTGGTTCAAAATGTAAGTAACTAAAGATGATTGATTATCATACGGAGAAGGTTGGAGGAAGGGTTAATGGGAAGAAAAGTGAAACATGAAACCTTACATTTTTTTTAAGTAGTAGAAATATCATTCACGTTGCAAAATATGCACAAAACACAACCACTTGTCGTTTGTTCTAGACTCTTCCGTACATGCATAAATTCTCCAATATTTTTTCTTTCTACACAATTGGCATTTATTTTTACTCTATGATTTATTTATTTATTTTGTTTAAGCTATGGCAGCATCTTTCCTAAAGTCCATTTGTGTTTGCGGATGGAGCATTAGCTATTCTTATAACTCTCACGTGTAACTTACTAGCTTTTTTTAGATGGGTATAACTTACTACCTAGTAAGACTACGAATCGGTGCAGGTATCTAGCTTTTTCTTCCCCCTCTTGTAAGGCGACTAGGAAAAGACTTCCTCCCTTCGATCTCCGCCGACGAACCCATGGATTCGCCTCCCCTACGCCTGTCGCTCCGGCGGCCGGTGGCGGGAAGGGTATTCCTAGTGCCTCGGCTTAGATACGTAGGGTTTTAGTTCTTGCAAGGGCGGCGCTCGGACGGATGGCGGCGCTTCTTCTTCGAGTCAGTCTTCCGGGCTCCGATCCTCCTCAAGTTCGTTCATCGGGACGAATCAGACGGAGCTCTGGCGTAGATTCCTGCCAGCTCCTCGGAGTGGCGAGGTTAGAGTTTCTCATTCAATGGCGACGACTGCGGCTCCCAAATGTTGGTCCTTAGGAGCACGTGCACGAAGACTTCCCGACTGTCATCGACAAGGTCAAGCCGGCTCCGGCATGGGGGCGGCGACAGCGGCGGGTCGGCGGCTTGTTCTGGCGGCGGCAATGATTGTTCGGTTGTCCATCGACCTCGATGTAATTTTTATTATGTTTGGGGTGCTTTCTACTTTCGGTAAATCTTTATAATATATCTGATATTTTCGCAAAAAAAAACTTACTACCTAGTACTCCCTCCGTAAAGAAATATAAGAGCGTTTAGATAACTAAAGTAGTGATCTAAATGCTCTTATATTTCTTTGCAGAGGGAGTACATATAGAAGAGTGAGAAAAAGATAAAATGTGGGTCAACAGGCCTCTGTGTGGTGTCACACTTTAGATAGGTGGTCCTGCATGAGCGACCTGGCCAGGTGGCCTTGTTATTGCAGCGCCCTCTAAAAAATTACGGCGATTCCCCTAAATTTTTTTTTTACGGCGATGGAGAACGGGACGGCCACTCACACCGACTTTCTGAAAGAAAAATGCCCCACAGGTGGGGACGCGGAGTATCTACTCATGAGCTCATATGCTCTGGCTGAACAGTAAATTCAAAAAATAGTAAAAAAAATAGAAAAATCTGAATTGTTTTGGCGAACTTTAAGGAATGTTTGCTGTGCTTGCAAAATTTCATCATGAAATCACATCCATGGAAGTCATGGCAAAAATAACAAAATCGATGCTCCGAAAATGGTACTTTCGAACACATTTTGCAGCTCTAATTTTGTTTTTTTCCACGACTTCCACCAATGTGATTTCATGATGAAATTTTGCAAGAAAGCCAAACATTACTTAAAGTTTGCCAAAAAAAATGAGGAGCATTTGAGCTCGAGCTGAGAAAGATACTTTCGCACAGAGGGTTATTATGAAGTTCGGTCTGATATGGCAACTCTGCTGAAGTTGCTCTTATATGATACATCCATACATATGGATGGCCGTTTTGTTTATATAAATGTCGTACATACAGGTCGGTGAAGAAGTTTGAAGAGGTATACTTCCAGAGCAGCAGCCAGCCTGACCTCGGGCGTCCACCGATCAACAGAAAGACGGCACTGGACCGGAAGCTCGTGAAGAAGACGCTCGATCTGATCGGCGCTCCAGGGAGGGAACCTGGCTGACTGAATGCCTCCAACGTGAGTGATGCGCCATGCATGTTGCATGAGATAAGGCTGACCAGATCAGCTCCACAAGAACAGCCAAGCTATAACGATATTGTCCAACACGATCCCTTCCTATCTAACTTCACTGACGGCTTCATCGTCACTCCCGGCGGCTTTGATCCGGGCCATCTGAGAGGTTAGCAGATGATGCACCCTTTGCTTTAGCTGGGAAGAAAAGGAGGCATACAATCTCACATTAGCATGGACACAGGCATGACTTTCACAATAACCGCCCGCCCAATAAGACGATTCGTGACTAACGAGGTAGCCATGAGTTTTGCTGACCTCTTGCGTTCCGATTTGGCTCTGCACGGACACCCGGATGGCGTCTTCTGGTCCAAACTCTCTGTATCTCCTTAATTCATCGTCGACGCCATCATCAGCGGCATTGTCGAACCTGGAGGGTGTGGCCCTGTCCAGAAGATCACATTTGGATACGACGTCGATCCAAAGACGATCGCCAAACCGCTCCTTTATATGCTTGTACGTGATGTACTGCAAAGGAGGAAGAACAAGTTGTGTTTAGTACAACCATTCAAGTAGAAGAATGCAAAACCGATGGTCTGACCGGCCGATTGCCTCATCTGTTTGATCTTGGGCGGCTGGAATCTATAAGTGACAAAGAAAAAAAACTGGAGAGGTGAATAAAAGATGCACCTGATCAGCCACCTTAGTCCCACAGTCTTCAGATAGATCATGGACATACAGAACAGCAATTGGCATGTAAGAAAGGACAGCCAGTGTCAATCTCTCTATGTTATTCCGGTCATCTGTCAACCACAAAATAAGGGGTGTGATAAAGGAAATGTCAGTATAATACAGGTGCAATGAAGCCTAGCACAGAACATGGAATTTTTGTTAAAGTACGGTGCGGAGAACATATAAGGACCCAATCCTCTGAACAAGTTGGAACCAAGCCAGGATAGACGTTTGGTTCCTGGGTGTATATACACCGTATATGGAAAAAAAAAAGTAGTAATTCAATATAAAGTCAAAAAATTCTGAAAATACTTTTGAAATAAACTTGACCTTCCATTGTACTCATAAAAAAATTCCACGAAAGAAAAACCCCTGTTGACTTCAGGGCAAAAAAAAAAAAATAGACCAATAAAATGTGAATAGTGACTTGAATATAGCAATAAATTTTGTTTTTTTTCTCCCTGAAGTCAACGGTGGTTTTTATTTGCGGAAGTTTATATACTAGTGCAAAAGAAAGTCATGTTTATTTCAAAAAAAAAAAAAACTTCTTAACTTTTTTGACTTTTTTTTAATTATTTTGCTTTTCCCATATCCAGTGTATATACACCCAGGAACCAAAGGGCATTTCCCAACCAAGACAGGCTTATATAGTGTTGACAAATGTTACTTACCAGAGAACATTTTGTTATGAATGTACATTCTACAGGAAAACTAGAACCATGCCACTGCAAACTTTATGTAAAAGGGAATCACGTTCTCAGTACGTCGTGGTGGGGGGATGAGAAATCAATCTATTCTTTCCAAAAATCATCATCTTCGTCTACTTGGTTCCAATTTCTCATATTTATTTTATTCAAAGCATACGATGACTACTTCAATAAGGGAAGTCTGACTGACCATCATGTCTTGTGAGAAGCCCCGGAGTGTCAGTAACCTACAAATATTTTGGTTGTTCAGTGGCGTCAGGTCTTAGATGGAAAGGAGGAAATAAGCATTATTTTTTTCCTGAAGAGTAGAGAAAATAGAAATGCATATGTTTGAACCTGAAAACGTTCATGATTGGATACTATATGACCCATTAGAATCCCTCTTGTTGTGAAAGGGTAGCTGCAGACCTGCAGAAAGGTGAGGTAGAATAAGAAAAGAAGAAACACAAAATTATATTGAAATAAAGAAAGGAGAGTAGAATGAGGCTACAAGGTACTCAGTTAGGCTAAGGCCAAACAAAGAACATTGTCAACATGGGTTAAAAGTAAATTAGAACATTTGTGCTTTGATGTTAATCTAAAACAAGAAGCCTTAGTGCTCAATGGAAGAACTATTAGAAAAAGCAGCATTAATACTGAATAAGACAAGAGTACTAAAAATTGCCATCTTCGAAGAATTGTAAATGAGCACAGTTGTTTAGAATCTTAATTACTAACCAGTAATACATGAATTATCAGGAAGCTGTGTCTACCGCCGAACTACACTACAGATAAATTAAGCAATAAGCATTATTCACTGCTTAGAGATATGCTCACCTCTGGTTTTCCAGTGGATAATATGCGAACTAATGATGACTTCCCCACATTGGGTGATCCAACAAGACAAAGTGTCGGTATATGTGGATCAACAACTGGCATAGAACGCAAAGCCTGTAATAGTTTACTGATCAGTCAGTGCTTATAATAACATAATAAGTGAAATAGAAATCTTAGAAGCCTAAATAAGTGTGAAAAAATAAATTATGAGGCACCATAATAATTTTCTTGGTTTTTCGCCCACAAAAATCTCCAATGACAAAGTAAGGAATATTACCTTTGCAACGTTTATTAAATCCTCAATTGCATTCTGACCACGCTGGAAAACTTCCTCAAGTTCCTTCCGGCCCTAAAAAATATTAGATGCAACCAAAGAACTCATCAAACAGAGAAAGAAGTGTAAATAAACTGATTATACATTTGAACAAAAAACAAAAGATAGTTGGGTCTAGGAAGACACTTATTTATATGTGCTTAAACTTGAACAAACCTCAGTGAGTCGCTCCTCTGCTTCACGCTTCGTCAAAGACTGTCAATATCAAATGTAGATCGTGAATCAAATTTACAAAATTTATGCTACTATTTTGTTGAAAGAGAAGAAGCTCGCAACATTTAGGGTTTGGCTATCTAGGCTTAGTAAGTGAACAACAATGAATAGCATACTAAAAGGCTGTTGAATTGTCCTCATTCCCATAGTGGACGGCCAAAGTACCTTACCGAGCATGTCAGTGCATATACGGTGTGATCATCTTCCCTACATTATGTGCTCATTGTAGTCATTTCCTATCAGAATGCCAATCTAACTTTGAAACATAAATGGCTTTATGTGTCATCAATGGTTATAGTTACTAGTTCCAAATGTGTTTGTAAGACACTTGTCAAATGCTTAGTAAAAACAATACATGAAATGGTACAATATTGATACAGGTGGGAATGAAGTTAACAGAGCATATGGGTGTGACCAGTTTGGAGGCAGATGGTCTGATTCTGTCCTTTTTGTAATGTTCGTGTCGCATTAAATTTCTATTCACTCCTTTACCCTATTGCAGTTGTTCTTTAGGCTGTTGTACTTGGATACTTCATTACGTGATTACTGGATTTTGGTGGTGCTTTTTCTCAACATGCTGTTTCCTTTTCTTTGAGTTATCAAAGACAGGATAATGTTTGGTTTCAACAAATGAAGATGGGGTAACCCCTCAAGGTCACGCTAACCTTAGCACAGACAGAAGCATGTTGCTTCCCGACAGAAGTTATCTTTTTCCTAAGAGCATCCACTCGCCCTAGTACCTGTCATAGGACTACCAATAAAATCACAATAACTCAAGAAGTAATATGAAGAACTTTCACGACAAATACAATTGAAAGAGTTAGCAACACTGCTAGTTTTGACATTTGTTCTGTAATCATTAGTCCAGCGCTTATACTCAGAACCGGGAGGGGCAACATACATAAGAACAGTACCTTTTCATAATATCCCTCCCCAAAGGTCAACTCAATGAGAGACCTCTCATAAGGATGTAAATCCCTCCTTCTAGGGAAGTTCTCTGTATAAGTTCTCAGTGGCACCGAAAGTTCCTAAAAAACAAAACAGCTCTCAGTAACCAAGTTGAACTATTTGAATTGGCAGTGCAACAACATAAAGGACTTACCTTCATTAAGGCATCAAGTTGTTTTGCACCTTTGTTTCTTTCACGCTTGGCTATGTTTTGTATACCTGCAGAATATATGGATCTTAAAACAAAATAGGTGACCCAGAACTGTATGTGAAATGTCATAGTAGCTACAAAGGAAAAAAATGCTAAAATATATGTTAAATTGAAGAATACCCTTCGTGGGTGGCACATTTCTTGATTTTCTTTGTGCTGACATAAGTATATCAGTTGCAGGCATCACCATAGGTATTCTTTGAAATGCACCAACCATTTCACGCTTTTGCACAAGATCTCCCTGAATGCATATATAATAGCAAACAAAAGAAACTTATGATGCATCTGATAGTAAATATACAGTGTGCTAATGGAAGTTACTTTTGCCTAGTATAAGTCTTCTTGTGTGAAATTTCATATAACATAAGAAAATGCACCAAGTACATGTCAGCTCTTAAGGTGCCAAGAATTAATTAGGCCAGAAGCAGAGAAATTCAGTTTCACATCACTTGAGGTTTGTATATATTACACTATTAACCAGCTCCTTGTTATTTAGCAATGGTCAAGTATAATACAGCATCACGGTTTTTGTAGATTATGCAGCTTCGGTATGCATACGAACGACCCCAGTGACACCCACAAAGTAAGCCCCGCTACACTCCTATCATATAACCACTAAGCAAAGCAGAAACTCTGGCTATAAAGAAAATTCAAGTGAAAATGCAAAAAAAAACTAGACAATACACATGAGAATATTTTTTTAATACATTATACAGAGAAACAGGATCTTATGACTTTGAGGAAGCTAAATATGAATGTAGGTGCACATACAAGAATCAGATCGGTCGGGCAAGAGAAGTTAGAGGAACAAATAGACACCAACAAAATATGGTCTCAAAACAAAAATAACACAGAGGAATCTTGGCAATCAAGAATATGCTAAAATTTTGGTTCAAAATGATGACTACCAAAATGTGAAATAGAAAATAAGGAAACAACAGGTAAGCACACTATACAAGTACTTTTTTCATGACAGCAATGCATGCAACAATAAATCTCTGAATATGGAACACGACATAAATTTCAAAAAGACATGCTCGGCGAAGGGTTTGAAGAAATGTACATTTGATCCATCTGTTAACTCTACATGTGGTCTGTCATCTACAGAAACACTGCATGTTGCAGAATGGACCCAACGACCCAAGTAGACCGTAGAAGCCCCTCGTTCCAAGAGTTGACAAAAAAACCTGAGTTGCAAGTACCAAAGATCAAGACATATTCAAAATAGCATAACGAAATGAATAGTTTAAAGATAAATATAGCTGCATCAACAGAGTTCATATTCTAAAAGTATATTCAGACTGGAGAAGCTTAATGGGTTCTCAATCTTCATTGTTATCTAACACCTGACATACAATTACAATCTAGGATAAAAGAGGAAGAGCTACTTGGATTGGATGGGTAAAGAAGATCTTTGCGATCACATATCAGCAAAAACTATCAGACAGAAACCATTTTCTTGCCTTTGGCTAATTTGTGATGGTGTTGTTTTTCAGCCCATTCTAAGTACGATTTGATTATGTGCACACACAAGCAAAGGGAATTACCACACAAAAAAGCTGACAACATATATATATATATATATATATATATATATATATATATATATATATATATATCGGTTATACGGCCGGATTTAAAAGATTTAGCTCAAGACCCTTTTTTAAAATTCAAGACCAGGAGATTATTCTATATTTGAATTCCTGTGATACACTTAGTGGTTATTTCAGCATATGGTTGTCAATGGTTGTAAAATTCTATATTTAGCTAATTACCATGGATAATAAGAATAAATGATTTAAAATGCCACGGTCTATCAAAATAAATATGATATGCTTAGTAGTTATTTCAGAATAACAAAACAACAGAGAATATCACATAAATATGAATTCCAGAGGTAACACATGTAGAAGAAAAGAATGTGTGCAATAAACACAGGAAATGCACAGACTAAATAGTTTGAATCGACCTAAATAGGGGGAGAATTTTTTTTCGACCCAGGTCTGCATGTGATTTATGGAATAAGGTGCACAATTGTCTTTTGTGACTATGCAAATGCAACTATAGAATAAAGTGCACAGATGTAATTTGTGAGCAGAAATTTTCAATTCTCTCGAAAGGGGGTTCATTAGTACTTCTAAAAAACACCGATACGTCCAGCCACCAGCGTGTCTGTATCGGATACCGTATTCGATACAGATTCGTTCCCAACGTCCCGATATGTATCAATGCCAGTATCGGTGAATATAGGCAATAAAATAAATGCAGATACGTTCCCTGATACTTCCTAGATACGGTCCAGCCCAGTCAAAGCTCACTAAGGGGCATATGTTAACCCTAGCCTACCCCAATTTCTGTGTACAGACTCCAAGTCCCGATCCTCTTCCTCCCTTTCATACTCAATCTTGGCAGCTAGCGGCAAACCGGCGACAAGACAGTGGTGGGCTACTCGCCTCCTCCCCCTCTCAGGCTCCAGTAGCATCTCATCGGTGGCAAGATGGCATTGTGCTCCTCGCATCCTCCCCGTCTCAGTCTCCAGCAGCAGGCCAGCGGCAGCCGGCAGGCGGTGGAGTGCTCCTCGCCTCCTCCCCCTCAGGCTCCAGTACTGCCGGCGGCGAGCTTGCGGACAGCTCCAGCAGTCCTGCTGCAGTGCTCCTCATTCCTCCTCAGTCCTCACCTCCTCCCTGTTGTCCCTGACTCCCCCTGATGGCAGCAAGCAGCAGCAGCGGCCGGCGGTGGTGGGCTCAGGGCTCCTGAAGCAGCTCGCCGGCAGCAACAGCACAAACGCATGGTTTGATTGATTTCTGCTCTGGTGCTCCCCCTCCTCCTTCTCCCTCTCCAGTAGAGTAGCTCCCTCTGGTCCTGTAGCTCAGCCAATATTGAACTTTTTATGTTTGCTAACCTGCTGTTGATTTTTGGCTGTTGGTTATTGGCTTTCGTTGGAATCATGGATAGCAAAGATAGAAAGGAATAGAGTGCACTGACCAAATATATATAGTGTAAAAAGTCATATATTAGTTTACAGAGGTAGTACATGATAAATGGCTCAATGCCGAATTGCCAACATGTTTATTATAAGATTATTTACATGTACAGCTCAATGAAATGAAATGTACTTGAGCTTACTCGACCAACACCAAGATTTAACAATGAAGCTTAACATGAGAACACCGCTGGCTGGTCTACCAAAAGGGGAGTCAAATTAAAGTAATTTAGCTTATGTATAACCTCATTTCATAGCCCAAACAGTCATTTTTTCCCCCAACCTACAGAAGAAGGCGCCTCCGGTCCCAAGTCGAAGTAATGAGATGGCGAGAATCTAGCTCAGGAGACACGCACGCATACCGCTCCAGAAAGAAGGCGTGCGCGGAATCAGGGGCTGACCTCTGAGCCGTGGCGGACGGGCGGGCGGAGTGCAGCGGAGAAGACGGAGGCAGGGCGTGCTTGTAGAGCATGACGGCAGCCGCCACTCCAGACGATAGCGCCGGAGAGGCTCGCGCTCCCCGAAGCGCCGGGCCGGCCGCCGCGCCGGAAGGCAGCCAAGCCATGGCTACGCACGCGCAGTCGATTCAGCACGCGCGCGCACTCACAGCTCGTGGGGGCCGGGGGAATGGATTAGTGCGGCGGCCGAACGAAGGAGATCTTTTTTCTTTTTTTTGATGAGGGGAGCCTGAACGAAGAGAGAAGATGCCTTCTAGGTTTCCTTGGCGATTCTTTAGATAGTGGGCCTGGCCCAACCACGTAACCCAAAACGCCATCACTCACAGCGCGCAAAAGCATTTTATTATGCGAAATCACTTAATACCCCTTGCAAAGGCGCAGCGACTATATCTCGCATTCAGCAAGACACGGTAGAAACTCGAGGGCAACTAATCAGCGAGTGCTCTTTCGAGAGCCTTTGCAAGGGTCACTTTCCGTGGGCTAGGAGCCGTGGGCTCCTCCCGAATATTTTTTTTATTTTTCTGTATGCGTTTTCGGCTTTTAGATAAAAACTTCATTTTTTCTGCTTTCTGGTTTTTCCTTGGTTTTTTTAGGTTTTGGACAAAAAAAATTGCATGAAAAAACACGTTTTCTTTTTTTTCCTTTCGCGAGAGGCACAATAGTACCTCTCGGAAAAGGGGGAAAAACGTGTTTTCTTTTTTCCCCTTCCGCGAAAGGCACAGATTTACTTCTCGTAGAGACATGGATTTGCTTCCGCGAGAGGCACAGTCATGCCTCTCGGGAAAGAAAAAAATAGCACGTTTTCTCTTTTTTTCTTCTTCTTCCATGAGAGGCACAGATTTACTTCTCGTGGAGGCACGGATTTGCTTCCGCGAGAGGCACAGTCGTGACTCTCCGAAAAGCTTCGGCGAGAGGCACATATTCACTTCTCGTGGAGGCACGAATTTGCTTCCGCGAGAGGCACAGTCGTGACTCTCCGAAAAGCTTCGGCGAGAGGCACATATTCACTTCTCGTGGAGACACGGATTTGCTTCCGCGAGCGGAAAAGGAAAAAAAAAAGTGTTTTCTTTTTGTTCGCGAGAGGCATAAATTTATTTCTCGTGGAGGCACGATTTGCTTCAGTGAGAGGCATAGTCGTGCCACAGGGAAAAAGAAAAAAACGCATTTTTTTCGCGAGAGGCATAATTTACTTCTCGTGAAGGCACGATTTGCTTCCGCGAGAGGCACAGTCGTGCCTCTCGAAAAAGGGGGAAAACGCGTCCTACTTGAGGTGATTCGCGTCGGTTTTCTTTGTTTTTTTTTTCTTTTTTCGTTTTCTGTTGTTTCTTTCTTTTTTCTCTGTTTTTAATCTTTTCATTCTTTTTTGCATTTTGTTTCTTCACTTTTTTCATTTTTTTTCATTTTTTATTTGCTTCTTTTTTCTGGTTTCTTTGCTCTTTTCGTTATTATTCTATATTTTTTGTATATGTCAACAACATTTTTCTAATACACATCTAACATTTTCCCAACACAAATTAAACATTTTTAGAATACATAGTCAACATTTTTTATATACACATTTTAAATGCTTGATTAATATTTTTTGAATACAAGAATAACATTTTTTGAATACATGATCAACATTTTTATATACATTTTTAAAAAATTTAAATGCTTGGCTAAAAAATTTCAAATAAAAAGATTAACATCTTTTGAATACATGGTCAACATTTTTTCTATACACATTTAACATTTTCAAATACTTAATTAACATTTTTCAAACACTTGTTTAACATTTTTAAAATGCTTGATTAACTTTTTATATACATGATCAAAAAAATTATCACTTTTTTAATACATGGTCAACATTTTTTTCAATAAACATTTAATATTTGCCAAATGCTTGATTAACATTTGTCAAGTACTAGGCGAACATTTTTTTCAAATGCTTGATTCACAGTTTTATATACATGATCAATTTTTTACATTATTTTTTTAATATATGGTCAACATTTTTTCTATACACATTTAACATTTCCCAAATGCTTGATTACATTTTTCAAATACTTGTTCAATATTTTTTTTCAAAATACTTGATTAACATTTTTATATACATGATACAAAATTTCATCATTTTCTTAATACATGATCAACAATTTTCTATACACATTCAACATTTTTCTGAATGCTTGATTAACATTTTTTAAATACTTTTTCAACATTTTTCAAATATTTTTGTAGTGTGTTATTTGTAATATTAATATATATAAATATATATAGTCGGCACATCTCGCTCGCCTCTTCAGCGAGTCGGAAGCTGGACTCGCTGAAGGCGAGACCCAGGGGCGCCCTTGATGCCTGGTCTCTAGGGAGATAGATGGCACTGCTAACCACTCCATCTGCTTCCATTCGGTGGTTAGTAGTAGGGGTGCGACCTACTTAAGACGATTCTAGCCGGTTTCCCCCCCTTTTTTTTTCTTTTTCTTTTGTTTAATTTGTTCTTCTTCGATTTTTTTCATCCTTTTTTTAATCTTTTTGTATTTGTTTATTCGTTTTATCTCATTTCTCTTTGGTTTATTTCTTTTTTTTATTCTACATTTTTTGTATATGTCAACAACATTTTTCTAATACGCATTTAACATTCTCCAATATAAATTTAATTTTTTAATAAATGGTAATTATTCTTTCATTACACATTTTAAACATTTTTTAAATGCTTGATTAATATTTTTCAAATACAAGATTAACATTTTTTGAATACATGGTCAACATTTTTCCTATACAAAATTTCATTTTATTTTCAAATGCTTGATTTAGATTTTTCAAATACAAGATTAACATTTTCTAAGATATGGTCAACATTTTGCTATGCTTGATTAATATTTTTCAAATATTTGTTCAATATTTTTTTAAATGCTCGATTAACAATTTTATATACATGTTCAGATTTTTCCATTATTTTTTAATACATGGTCAACATTTTTTCTATACACATTTAACATTTTTCAAGTACTTGATTAATATTTTTTAAATACTTGTTCAATATTTTTTCAAATGTTTGATTAACATTTTTCCGTACATGATAAAAATATCATCATTTTTTAATACATGTTAAACATTTTTTATTTACATATTTAAACTTTTCCAAATGCTTGATTAACATTTTTTAAAATACATGATCAAATTGATTCATACACATTTTTTTTATACATTTTTCGTATACATGATAAATATTTTCTCTATACACATTTAACATTTTTCAAATGTTTTATGTAGAGTGAATTTTTTAATATATTTATTTAGAATATTTTGGAAGTATAAACAAAAGTAAAAAAAAAGCAAAAACAAAAACAAAAAACATGAAAAAAAAGACAAAACAAAAAAAGAGCCTGATGTTCCCGCGCGCCTGGGCCGGTCCAACTCGCGCCACCCTTCAGCGAGGGTTCCTACCCTCTCGTTGAACGTGAGATATAGAGGCGCCCTTGCAAAGGTCACTCCCACCTTCCCAGGTGGGCAACCTGGAAGTTTTCCTTTTTTTCTAAATTCGTTTATTCAAAATGTTTTATCTTTTAAACCGCGCGTCCAAATCGTGAACCGTTTTCACTGTTGGATTTCTCGTGTCGAGATCCTCGAAACTAGATCCCGTGTTAATAGGTTTCGACGAACTTTTTTTTCCATAAAAAACGGAAGAAAAAAGAGAGTTGAAAAGCACGGTTTTTCCCCACTTTTGTTGTGTCTCCCGCGTAAGCAAATCTGTTCCTCCACGAGAAGCAAATCTGTGTGTCTCGTGGAAGAAAAAAATGTGCTTTTTTCTCTCCGATAGGCAGGCACAGTTGTGTGTCTCGCAGAAGCAAAACTGTGCCTCCACGAGAAGCAAATCTGTGCCTCTCGCGAAAGAAAAAAAAAGTGTTTTCCTTTCCGAGAGGCACAGCCTCCACGAGAAGCTAATCTGTTCCTCTCACGAAAACAAAAAAAACAAGTTTTTTCATGATTTTTTTTCGAAATTTCTTTTGTCTCCAAAACCTAGAGAAAATCTGAAAAACCCCGGAAAAAACCATCTAAAACCTGAAAACGCGTACAGAAAAATAAAAAATTAAATCCAGAAGGAGCGCCCAGTATGCGACATGTGGCGGCGGCTGAGAGCGCGCCGTGACTTGCGGGGCTCCCACAAGGAGTACCCCTTGGTTGGTTGCTCCCTTACGCGACATACACTACACATGCAATCTACGAGTTGAATAAGATATCATTGGCAAAAAAAAAGATACCATCTCACGGTTTTTGATGATATCACGGATCCACCTACTTTGGAAGCGCTCGCCTGTCGGGAAGCTCTAGCTCTCGCTCGATCTATCTTTGGATCGAGTTGTTACCGCATGTGATTGTAAGCCGGTCGTTGCGGAGATAGAAAAACGATCCGATGGGAGGTATGGCTTTATCATCAGGGAGATCATCACCCGGGCAAGAGAATTCACCAGTTGCGAGCTTATATTCGAAGGACGAGCCATGAATGCTGAAGCTCGTAATTTAGCTAAATTTTCGTCTTCTTTAGATGCGGGTCGCCACACGTGGCTGGGATTACCCCACGACCCTTTTGTGATTCCTGTAAACATAACATTTGAGTAATAAAGATGGTTTACCCCTCAAAAAAAGTTACCATCTAATGGAACAAAAGGCGTGGAGCAGTTTATGGAAAGTTCAAGTGCCATCTAAAATCAGAATCTTTAGGTTAGCTCATTGCTCCTTGTCTGCGTCTGATGTCACGAGTCACCATAATATGTCAGCTACATCTTGTTGTGTGATATGTGGGAGTGAAGACTTGTGGATGCATTCTTTAATCCTTTGCACAATGGCACAATGTGTTTGGACCGCCATGGATACGGAGCTTGTCAAACACATGCTAGCTACGGCCGAGCCTAATGCTAGAAGTTGGATCTCTTATATGAACTCATTATCACATGTAGAGTTTACAAAGTTAGCTGTAATTTTATGGGCTATTTTGTCGGCTCAATGAAAATTGATCATGAAGATGAGCACCAAAGTCGTATGGCTACTCATATGTTCATCAAGATATTCCTATTAGATCTTGAGCTATCCAGTCCAGTTAAATCTCAACCAACCCCACGTGTGGTGCAAAGAACACTGGCTTGATCATGGTTACCACCTCCCAGCGGCACATTTAAAATTAATGTGGATGGTGTTGTTAGCAGGAGTGAGCAGACCGGGGCGATCACTGTAGTTTGCAGAGACACCATAGGGCTTTACTGGGGCTCCTTGGCTCTGGTATTCCCTAGAATGAACGACTCAACGACGCTGGAGGCCCTAGCTTGTCGTGAAGCTTTGGCACTTGCCAAAGATCTGATGATCCAGCATCTGAAGATTGCATCTAATTGCAAGACGGTCGTCACGAATGTTGAGTTAGGCACACTTGGTCCAGCTAGCACCGTCATCAAGGAGATCAATTAAACGAGATGAGATTTTCAGACCTGCTCTTTTGTTCATGAAGGGTGTTCCTCTAATATGGATGCGCACAACCTAGCGAAACATGCTTTGCATTTAACTGAGGGTCGCCATGTGTGGCTTTTTATCCCGTATGATATCTCTATAATCCCTGTAAAATTGATTATTGATCAATAAAGTGAAGCATGTTTCCCCTAGAAAAAGATACCATCTCATTATTTAATTCGACATAGACAAATGCAGGGGCGTTGATGCACAGATACTGTCTTTTTTGTTCATCATTTTCCTGTGCCTACGCATCCGCCATCAATCTCTCGACTATGTAAGTAAGCATGTTTTGCTGATATCTAACTTTAATTATGTGCACTAATTAACATGAATATTGTCTGGCAGAGGAAGATAATGATGCACTCGCTCAACGCGGTTTTCCTACTTGGTGACCCAATGCTGCATAAGGGGATAAATGTTGCAAGTTTATGAAGTTCCTTACTGTTTTGTTACTCTAGTCGGTTGTCTTGTTACTCTAGTCAGTCGTCACAACTAATTGCTAAAAAACTACAACCCTCCCCGTGGTTGGTTTCGTATTGAATCCTATTTTCCCTTGGACTACCGTCTACGTTATTTTCCAGTGGATTGTTCACGCCTTGGAAAAAATGGCGTAAGATGTCTAGAGCCTATTCTTTTTTGCGTAACACCAGGGCTTGTAGTTTTCTTTTTCCATGACCTAATATATGCCATGGGAATTCTTAGGTAGCCCTACACATTCCTTCATAGGCAGAGCTATGTAGAGCTTTTTGGGGGGGGGGGGGGGGGGGGGGGGGGCGCTGCCCCCCTGCCAGCCTTGGATCAAGTTCTGAAGAAAAATAACTGGGGAGGGCTTAGATTGAAACTTTTGGTCCCCACCACCCACCCTTAAGAACTCATAATTTGTCTTTCCCGCTAGGTGATCTTCGTCTACCTCCGCCATTCCATTTCTTGATCTATCATCTAGATTCGCTCTGTTGTGGTAAGTTATTCTATTTACTGCCCTGTTTGGATTCTGGAATGAGTAAATACATTGGTTCAAACTTTTGTACAGGTGTGTTGTGGCCGGATTGATGTAGGTTCCACGTTACAAATGTTGTTCTTCTGCCCGGTGATCCGACTGAAGCACCGGATGCTAACAAAGTGGTTTCCCTGTAAATACATAGGAGGCTAGGAGTCGTATCCAAATCATTGGCAGTGATTGAAATAGCTATTAAACTCTGCGGCATTGATCTTCTGGTAGTATATACATCATGCAAACAAGTAATAAGTACAAGTAATCCCGTGTGACCAGAATGTGTTATTGTTGAATACAAAACTTCATCCGATCAAACAAACCCAATATGAGCAGTCGTCGAGGTTTTCCTCCGCCGGACCTGTATGCAATTAGTGACGTATGCGCTGGTGAATTTGTTGCTGATCCATTGGTATGATAAATTGTTCTGCAATACTCGTAAGTTGTTCTTGCACTTTCACTACACCATCTTGTAGTTCCAGGTCAGTTTGGTATTGTACTAACTTGTTGATAGCATCGTTTCCCATCTAAGTGCGAACTCAGATATATCTCCAAGGTTTAAGCCATCCATGACACATCATATGGGTAATTTTGTAGTTGTTCCGGTGCAAACAGTTCACATTATCACACTAGATTGAAGATATTCATAATTCCTCTGATGGATGTACGAAAGAAAGACAAAATATAACTATTTGCTTTAAAAACATATTATTGATTCTGAAAAGAGTCCAAATGGCTAGAACATTAGCACCAGCCCCATACATAATTTCTCATATGGATATATAAAAGACAAGTATGACTATTTTCTCAGATGGGCCCTATCCAGTCTATGTTGCTCATAAACTTACAATAACATGGTGGAGGAAGATGAGCACCAATAGAAGAAGAAGCGATGAAAGAATGGCATGAGGAACTTCCTTATGTTATTAGCAATATTTATGATACTAATGTGCCTGCGAAAACATATGCTATATGAAGGCCTAGTCCTGACGGTGATGAAGTTGTTAATGATTTTCAAATGCAGGGTTGTTGTTAGCACAACAACGATGATCTTGATTCTCTAAATGCCTTGTTTAAGATTTCTAGCAGTAGCAACGTCAATGCGCTAGATATTGAGACGTTCGGGGGGCAACTACAATAGAATCTACCCCTTACATGAAAAAATAGAAAACTTGAAGCTGGACCACTGGATTGAGGCTGGGTGGCACATATTCTACCGAGGGGTCTCATCCCACTTAAGTGTATACATTCCCGGTAAACCCCTTGCAAAGTTAGATAATTATGACTTTTGCAGTAAGCACCTCAACTGTTTCTTTTCCATTCGTTCTGTCCTTCAGCCTTTCAAATCTGAACAACGGTAATGCCTTCTCTCGTGAAACCCATGCATATTTAAAGTACACTACTGTACATAACGAATTATGCAAGAAAGTTGGACATGTTGCTAAGAAGTATGTCAATGTCCATCACAACTATTTGAGCACACAACATCAACAATAACAAAGCCTTATCACAAATATTTTAGGACAATGACAAAATTAAGCCACCCCCTTCAATCAGAACTAACATGCCAATCTAAACCATCCCTACTAGAACACAACACAAGAGACATACATAGATATCAATTGATACATAACATGGGAGGATCATTTTTGGTACAAGACCGACAAGACTGAGTATCATGGACAAAAATGATCACAGCTCAATAAGCATCTGGATGGTACATGACAGAAAAAAGCTAGTGCTTCTTGCTCATCAAGCTTCATGTGCTGGGAGAGATCCCAACCTGGGACTCTATGTAAGCTTGATCAATTTTTGTGTACCTAGTTGAGCACACCAAATAAATATGATACGGTTAAAAAATATCTGAAAGAGAAATATTTTGAGAACTGAGGCAGTCATTGTGGCATTCGTGTTTCTACTAGTATAGTTACGAGACAATGACCTAAGTAAAAATTATAACTTTGACTTTGCCAATTTGATGACTTCTATTACTTGCAAATATGAGCAATTTGAAGACCCGAACTTAAGCGCACATAAATGTTGGCTATCCTTGGAGCAATTTCATGTTCATATTTTCATACATTTCCACACACAAATCTGATGGTGCACATAAACTTGCAGGTTCATGCTCAACCTAGAACATATACCGAAAAAGGCATTGTGCCCCGCTTTATAAATAAAGCCCACAAGGATACAACCAATCCGAAACCGAAAGTTCACAAACATACAACAAGGTTCAAAAGATAAAAAATACGAAAAGTACGTGTTGGGGCACAGCAGAACAAGCCCACAAATCGCAGACAAAGGTATCAAGGAGGATAGATGACCATGAGCAGCTGGGACGCCAACTCCTTGTGCTTCCTGGTCAGGTTGTCGTTAGCCGTCTTATCCTGCCGTTTGCTTAGGGGCTTCCAGAGCTGCAAAAAACCGCATAATTTGTAAACCTCATCTGTGGGCCTTGACGGATAAATATGCTATATGACTAGCTTATTCCTAGTACACCATAGCGTCCACACCATCGTCCTAAAGTTCACCCAAAGTAACCGGTGGACTTGGCCCGAGCTCGCCGCCATGAGCCGATGCCATTCTGGGAAATTGGTGGGGTACCAATCCTTTGTCCACACATCCCTGAAGCAGCTCCACAAGAACTGACCAGAGACACAGTAGAAGAAGATGTGGTTGATGTCTTCCTCGACCCCACACATAGGACATTGACCATCACCGGTGCCATTACGTTTGAGCACCTGATCGCTGGAAGGTAGTCTACCCCTAATGAGCTGCCATAGGAAGATTTTTATTTTTGGCGGCAGCCTGGTCTTCCATAGCTCCGTCAACTCGTCTGGTCCATGGCCAACTGCCAAGTGATTGTATAGCGACGTGGAGAATTGGCCCAAAGGGTCCAACCTCCAAGAGACTACATCCGGTTCCACGGATAGCGCCACAGATGCTATTGCCGCCGTCATTTCCACCCACTCGACAGTTTCAGGAAGACCAGAAGAGTGGCGGAGCGAGAGATATCGCCTCGCTTCCGAGACCGCATGAGCCACCGAGATGGATGGTTGCTCACAGATGGCAAATAGCGTCGGAAACTGCTCGTGCAATGGTCGATCGTCAATCCAGCAGTCCAGCCAGAACAGTGTGTCCTTGCCTCTCCCCACCTGCACTCTGGTTCCTAGGCGGAAAATCGGTTTGAGAGATTGAATCGCTCGCCAGAATTGAGAGCCGGTACTTCTAGAGCAAACAGCAAACGTCTGGCCCTGCAGATATTTGGCCTTTATAAGATCTAGCCAGAGTCCCCCCTCCCCCTAGACAATACGGCCAGATCCATTTGGTCATCAGACATAGGTTCATGCGCCTTGTGGATGTGATGCCTAGACCCCCCCCCCCCCCCCCCCCCCCCCGGTTTCCTTTGGCATGCATATATCTTGCCATTTGATCATATGGTATTTCTGTTTATCGGCCTCGCCTTGCCAAAAGAACTTGGATTGGTATTTTCCATGTCAGCATGTGCGCCTGCCAGAAGACATTGCATCTTGTCCGAGGTATACATCCCGAGCCTCCGCGATAACATTGGCAAGGTGTACGAGGAGAGAGCCGTGTAAAATATATCTCTTTTCGTATATGTTCTATGTTAATCCCCTGGTCAGCCTCCTCCTTGCACGGCTTGAGGGGCTTGCGACACTCTTGGGCCATGTGCCCTGTATGCAGCAATTGTGACAGTTCCCCTTGAAGCGGTAGCCGCTGTTCGACAACCCTTGGTCGCCGCCGGACGCAACAGCCTTTCCATGCGACGATTCATCGCCCTGCTTGGAGCATGCCAACCACTGTTCCTCGGTGACCACCCTCAGCCGAAGCGTGAACATTGTACGCCTCTGGCACACAACACTGACTAACTCAAACACACACGTGTGCCTGCATATAACACAGCCCAAACAGAAAACTCAATTAGCCTGTGGCGACGTGAATAACTCAACACCATATGAGGGGGGATAGCTGTGGACGCGGACATTTGAGAAGTAGGTGGGTGCTGTCCATGGACATATAGGGGCTTGTATTTGCACAGTCCATTTGTAGATGCTCTTACGGGCGCACAAACTATCAAGTATCGCGGAAGCAGTTCCTGCCCAGCGCTTCTTTCGTAACTGCCCAGGAGAGGCGATTCACTACCAGAATAAACCCCTATGCCGACGGTTCAGGCCGTCGGCATAGGCCTGATTCCCGTCGGGATAGACCTATGCCGACGGCCACCGTCGGCGTAGGGCCGTCGGCAACATATACGTCGGCGTACCCCAGGTAACCGTCGGCATAGAAAGACCGTCGGCATATATCTGTGCCGACGGCCCCGGCCGTCGGCAAAGTTTCACGCCAAACGGCGTCCGATGGCGCCGCCGTCAAGAACGTCCCAATCAGTGGCCGCCACGTGGCGGCCACTGGCAGTTCCTGGGTCGTGTCTACGCCGTCGGCATCTGCTAAGGATACGCCGTCGGCTAGACCGTCGGCATATGCCTACCCACGTGGCGGCAGCTGGCAGTTCCTGCGTCGTATCTACGCCGTCAGCTAGGGCGTCAGCATATGTTACGGCTACGCCGTCGGCTAGGCCGTCGGCATATGCGCACCCACGTGGCGGCAACTGGCAGCTCCTGGGGCATATGCGACAACTACGCCGACGGTTAGACCGTCGGCATAGGTGCCACGTGTCGGCCACTGGTAACTCGCACGCTCTCTATGCCGACGGCTAAGCCGTCGGCGTAGTTTTTGTCTGATTTTCCCCCCTTTTCCCTGTTTCATATCAATTCATTTCAATTCAAATAGCAGGTATATACAGCATCACCATCATAACCAACAGCACCACCATCAAGAGCATCATAACCAACAGCACCACCATCAAGAGCATCATAACCAACAGCACCACCATGACCAACAATAGATGACTTCGGCTTAAGCGCACAACCAACACCACCACCATCACATCCTCACAACCAACAACATAAGCATATCAGAAACATAAGCATCTAGCTAAGAAGCACACAAGTCATTTGAAGTAGCGTAAAAGAGCAGAAGTCATCTAAAGAGCACAAGTCATCCACAGGCTTAAGCGCCAGCACGTCCACCTCTACCGCCAAGGTCGTCACCGCCAAGTCCGCCAAAGCCCAGGTCGTCACTGCTAGCGGCAGCGCTACCGCCAAGACCGCCACTGCTACCGCCTCGGTGGATCGGAGTGACCGGGCTCCGTGACTCGGGAGTGATGCGAAGACCGGCACCACCACCAACGGATGATCCACCGGTTCCCTGGATGTTTGAAAATACATGTTCAGTCAATTTTATTGTGTTGAATAAACAGTAAGCGGTGGTTGAATAGTTTGGGGATATACTAACCACCGTTGTCCCCGGTTGCTGTGCTAGAAATTCCTCAAAGGTAAGCAGCACTGGTTGTGGTCCTGCAGCAGGTGGTGGTGCTTCCATTTCAGGAATCGTGCCGTTCCTAAAGCTCTCAAAAACGAGCTGCATGTTAATTGACAAAGCAAACACGAATGTCAGAAGAAATGAAAGTGCAAATATGGAAATGAAATGAAAGGGGCTAAACTAACCGTCATCATGCGAGTGCTGTGGTCCTGGACGGCTGCAACTCTCGCGCTCCACGCCATGGTCTCCTGGCGTGTGTACTCCATGTAGGCCTACAATATGACGTGATGGAACTCATTAAACATCTCAATGCGGAAAATAAAGTGAGCAATGAAGATAAGAGGGAAAAATACTTACAGAGTGCCGCTCGGCTAGGAGGGACTGTGACTGCGTAGTGGTCGTGGTCGTGCGCTGTCTCAGGCTCGGGTCGGTAGCTCGGAGCTGTGTGAAGGAGATAGAAGGAGTGACCACAGCATCCAGAACCGGCTGCCGACCATGAGCCTTCGGCCCCATGCCAACCACCACCCTGTCGTCCAAAGGCGCCTTGATGGGGTCAGGTGTGTCAGGATGTAGCTTCAGATACGCATCAGAGTAGTCCTTCTTCTCCTCGGTCTTGCCGTAGTACTTGGCCTCGCCAGGCTTGGGCCTCCTCCGCGTATGGGCTATCTCCCATGCCTCCATGTGTGAGAGTGGCCGCTTCAGTTTCTCCTCCTGCACCAACAAACAGAGGTTAGTCATACATAAGAAAGTGACGGTAAATAGAAGAAGAAGATTGTTTAATGAGGTTAGTCATACATGAAGTGTCTTGTGGAGAAAGTGGTTCCGGTTTCCCTGAGCATGTACTCCCTCCTTCCCTCGGTTAGCCTTGTTTTTGCTGCTCATAGCCGCCCAGGCTCCATCCCGACCACACCACAGATCCACCAATGCCGCCCATGACTCGTCTTTTCCATAACACCAATTTGGACACACCTACATAATGAAAGCATAATGGCATGTCTAACACGAAACGATGAAATTTACCACAAACGTCGGAATGAAAAATCTTTTATACTTACCGCCAAGTACTCGTGCCTCTCCAAGGTAATGTCCCCCGTCTTTGCTGCTTCCTTGGGCATCTTCACACCAAGAACGTCGTGATAGTATTGCGTGATGGCCACCCAGCGCACCTCGTACTGCATCTGGCGGGCCTTCTTCTTCGCTTGGCGCAGCACGATCTCGTCGGTAGTGGCCTTGTGCTCCTGAAGAACTCGATAGTATTTCTACAATCGTTCATGAAACCAGAATGGAAGAAGCCATGAGTTAAATCATTCATGAAACCAGAATGGACTTGTGCTTGTGAAGAGAACTCACCCAAAAATTAGTGATCACGGCCTTAGCATGGGTCACATGCTCCGCGTGGGGGGCCGCTTCCCAGTGCTCCCAGGTCGTGGCCAAAACCCGACAGTCCGGGTGCCTGACTGGATCCGGACGGTACAGCCCCGGCCAGTATTCCTTCAGCAAGACGGTGATGATGCCGTTGGGAACACGGGCCCCTTTAGGATGTGCCCAGTTACTGCAAAAGATTTAAAGAATGAAAATATTAGCATGTGACAAGGAAAATAAAGAAAAATATAAGCATGTGACAAGCAAAAGAATTAAATTATTATTGAAATTATTAAGTGGCACTTACTCATTCCCCTTGGGCTCAGTGAGCCACTTCTGCTCCTCGGTAGCAGGAATATGCTTTGGGAGCTTTGCGTTACCACGCAGCCACCCCTTGTTGTTGGCATCATCCCCGCCACCACCATCATCCCCGCCTGTCTCCTCCTCCTCCTCCTCGTCCCCCTCCCCAACCTCCTCCTCCTCCTCCTCCTCACCCCCTCCTGAACCTCCTCGCGAACCACCTCCTCCTCCTCGGCAGAGGGTACCTCACTAGAGGAGGGCCTCGAAGACAACACCCCTAAGTCGGAGAGGGTGCGCTCTTTCTGGCCGCGACCCCCTCTAGTGGCTCTCCCCCCACCCCCTCGCCCTCCAGGGGCTCTCCTCTCACCCCCTCCTCCTCTAGGGGCACCTCCCTGTGAGGAGTCATCCTCAAGTAGTCGGGGGGTAACAGTACGTGCTCGACCACTCCGACTAGCCATGCCGACGACCTTGCGTATGAAACCCGCGCCGTCGGCCTTCCCCTTGCCCATGTTCCACGAACCTGCATTGAAAAGAGAATAAACAATTAGTACATTCATAATGAAGGAAAAAGCATAATAATAAGGACTAACAAACACATTAAAAAAATAAGCATAAAAAGGCATATTCCTAAACCATAGAAAAAAGACATGAAACGTACATCTGCTAGAACCCATACGAATCATCACTGTTGTAACCGATTTCTCGCTCGGTCTCATCATCACTATCAATCATATCATCTTCGTTGTCTGACGGAGGTGGAGGCTCTTCCTCGTCGTCAGCGTCTTCGTTTAACTTTTCAAGCATAAGTATGTCATTTTCATTAACAATGGTCTCACCATCATTCCGTGCATCGTCATCGTTTGGATCCACATCATCATCACCCAATGGTCTAGCGTCATCGTTTGGATCCACATCATAATCACCCAATGGGGAACGTGGTCTGGATAGTACGATGTCCTGAGGTCTGACACCTCCTCTAGGATAACTGCCTCCGCTATGGAAGCTTCAATCTTAGCTTTGTTTCCACATTTCTGTCGGAGATGCTTGTTCTGTCTCTCAGGGCCGTACTACCAACGATTCTGCACAGGCCCCCCCAACAATACCTCGTTCACGAGGTGCAGAATGAGATGTGTCATCGGAGTAAAGAAGCCCGGCGGAAAGATCTTCTCTAGCTTGACTATCAACTCCGGTGCCTTCTTATGCAATTGTTCAATCATGTCTTTACTTACTTCTTTAGCAGAGAGCGTGCGGAAGAAATGGCTTAGTTCGGCAAGCACTCGCCAGACATGCTCGGGGACATAGCCTCGAACCATCACCGGCATTATCCGCTCAATCCACACATGGTAGTCATGACTCTTGAGCCCGGTCACTTTGCCCGTTGAAAGATTGACTTTCTTACTTATATTCGATGCATAACCATCGGTGAACTTCAAAATGAGTTTCATCCAGATAAGTACTTCCTTCTTTTCTGGCGGTTTAAGGACAAAGTCAGCATCTGGCTTGAACCAGTTTCTTCGACCGCCTGTGGGAGGCTTCATGTTTAGACGTGATCTATCACAAATTCTCTGTTGATCGGCTCTAGCTTTAACGTTATCCTTCGTCTTATCAGGAATGTTGAGGATCGTGCGGAAAAGGGACTCTGCGACATTCTTTTCGGTGTGCATCACATCAATGTTGTAAGGAAGTTTGAGGTCCTTGAAATAGGGAAGCTTCGAGAAGGGGGTAATGTGAGTCCAGTTGTGCGTCTCACCATATCCCTCGAAGCCTTTGGCTTTGGCTTTGCCTTTGCCTTTGACTTTAGGCTTGAGAGCTTTTAGCTGAGCAAGAACATCTGCCCCCGAAAATGTTGGAATCTCGGTTACTTCATGAACAACCCGGCCTTTCGTGAAGTTCTTCTTGTCTTCCCTGTCTGGATGGTCTGGAGGGAGGAACTGTCGATGCAGGTCAAAGGCTAAATACTTGCCACCCTTCTGCAGCCAAATCAAACGCAGTGCCTGCATGCACACTGGGCATGGCATCTTCCCACTTGTACACCATCCGCAGAATAGAGCATAGCCGGGAAAGTCATGCATGCAATACATCAACCAAACTTTCATCAAGAAATTTTTCTGCAGATGTCGGTCGTATGTCAACCTTGGGAAGTACCAAGAATGGTGCAAATCATCCACCAGCGGCTGCATAAACACTGCCAAGTTCTTCCCCGGGTATTCAGGCCCTGGAATGATCAGCGACAAGAACATGGTGTTGCGTTGCATTAGGACACCGGGAGGGAGATTGAGCGGAATAACAAACACGGGCCAGCAGCTGTATGGATTGGACGACATACCATATGGATTGACCCCATCACCTGTTATTGCAACTCTGACATTCCCAGCCTCGGCTGCTTCCTCGGGGTATTCTTCATCAAACGACTTCCATGCTTCGCCTTCCGATGGATGTACGATTTTATTTGGATGGTACCTTATACCTTCCTTGTGCCACTTCATCATTTTGGCAGACTCCTCCGTGATGAAAAGGCGCTGCAGTCTTTTTATGAAATCGAGATACCGAAGAACCTTAGCGGGGATGGCTAGCTGCCTTTTCTCACCATCCCCATCGACCACCTCAAGGTACCGAGACGAACCACACTCCCTACAGTACTTGTCATCCGCATACTTGTGCCTAAACAAAAGGCAATTCTTCGGACAAACATGTATTTTCTGATAATCCATAGAGAGTGCCTTCACGATTTTCTTTGTAGCGTACATGCTTTTCGGCAGTTCATGACCCTCAGGGAGGCTGTTAGCCCATACTCCTAGGAATGCTTCGAAGCATTTCTGGCTACTGCCGTACTCAGCCTTGACTGCAATCAGTTGCGAGATGGCATCCAGCTGAGATATTTTGGCACCCGCATAAAGAGGTTTCTTCGACGAGGCCAAGACCTCCAAGAAGGCATTTGCGGTTGCCTCCGGCTCCTCCAGTTCATTCTCTGAAGGTGTTGCATGTGTCGTTTCTACAGCAATGACATCATCTAGCATGTCCCTGACCCTGTCGTCTGCATAACCATCAATGCGTTGTCGCATCACCTCCTCTCTACCACGGTCCTGCTCGGCTAAGTTTATCGGCGGCATGTCAAAGTTTGGCATATATCCGTGCGTGCGAAGGTGGTCAGTCATGTCCTTCTGATTTCTACGGTGACGTCTGGCACATCTCGCACAGGGGCATTATGGGATAATTCTCATTGGACTACGGAATATCTCCTTCAAATACACATCGGTTTTCGCGATCCACTCTGATGTTACTCGATTCCGACGGATAAAACCACTGTACATCCACTGATTATCTGCCATCCTCTGCTTTATTGGGAGCCACACAACAAAATTAAGGATTCATTTAAATTAATCACATCAAATTTTTATTTTCTACCGCGTTGAATCCACCTACATCTCTAATAGGTAAATATGGGTCCTAATCCCACCCGAGGATGTCTAGATTGAGTACGTTCTCCATGCTCTACCCCGTTCCGAGACAAAATTTCGGCAGCACCTCCCCGCTGTTCTCCAGATACACGTCTCGGTAAATAGCCGAGAGAATGTGCTCCGGAGAACAATGGGGAGGCGCCGCCGAAATCCTGTCTCGGAACGGGGTAGAACATGGAGAAAGTACCCAATCTACACATCCTCAGGCTGTCCGTGGAAAACGCTGGACAATCCGAAAGAGCTGCGGTGATAAATATGCTATTGAATGCATATTTATCAATGCAACCCTTTCAGACGGGAGACGCCTAGGTTACGCGACTTGAGTTGAAAATAAAATCTAGTGACATGATTCGTAGCTCACCCTCGGCTGTAGAGGAAGTAGTCCAACAGCGGAGGGACGATCGGGGACCAACAGCTCCTACGACGATCACTCCACCGAGATGGAACACCACAAAACCTGCAAATTGCACCGTGAAAAAAATTAAGAACATCACAATATATTCATCATCATCATCATCTATCATCACCTAACAATCATCGGAGCATAAAAAAATCAACATCATCAACATCATCATCTATCATCATCAACATCATCATCTATCATTTGCATTTCTTGCATTCTTGTTAAATTTCTTGCATTTCTTGCATTTCTCACATTTCTAACTGTCATCAAATCATCTATCATCTAACTATCATCATACATAATGCATCCATCCATCTAACCATCCATCTAATTACATAACTATGAACAACAACTAAATTAACAAAAAAAATTGCTACAGAGAGGGAGGGAGCTCACCATGGGGGAGGGCCGACTCGAGGGGGGGGGGGAGGGCAGGCACGAGCGATGGAGGGCCGGAGCAGGGGAGGGCCGGCCGCGCGCGGGGCAGCTGGGGCGAGGGCGGTCGGGGCGGGGACGAGGTGGCCGAGGCGGGCCGGTGATGTGGCCGGGGCGGGGTCGACGGAGGTCGGGTCGGGGACGGGCGGAGACGGCGGCGACGCGGGCGAAGGAGGAGGGCAGGGGCATGGGCGAGGGCGGGTCCGGGCGGAGGGAGGCGGCGGCGCGGGCGGAGACGGCGGCGGCGTGGGCGGAGGAGGAGGGCAAGGGCAGGGGCGAGGGCGGGTCCAGGCGGAGGCGGCGGTGGCGGGTCCGGGCGTAGACGGCGGCGGTGCGGGCGGGTCCGGGCGGAGGCGGCGGTGGAGGCGAACGGAGTGGCGTCGGCGGCGGCGAGAGAGAGAGGGAGTAGGGGTCGAGAGAGAGAGAGAGCGAATGAGTGGAGGAGGAAGCAGCCGAGTGGATAAGGGGGGACTATGCCGACGGCTTGGCCGTCGGCATAGCCTGGGCCCCACGGGTCAGTGGCAGTTCCTCGAGTGGATAAGGTTGATCTATGCCGACGGCTTGGCCGTCGGCATAGGCCTGGCCCATGTCCTCTGCCATGTCATCGATCCGTGTCCTATGGCACGTCATCGATCCAGGGCTCTGTCGATCCGTGGCCGTAGCTATGCCGTCGGCATAGATTTGCGCTATTTTTTTTTCTATTTTTTTCTTTTTTTTCAAAACTAATTTGATTAACTTAAATGTGCCTTATGAAAAAAACATACCTCAATTATATATCGATTGCCTCGTGTGACAGCGTCGAGCTTTATTCCGTGATGGGGGTCACGCTACGGAGCCGCGTGCCGGGTGCTTACACTTGTCACCACTCTTCCACACGTGTAAGAAGGCCTGGCGCAAGACCTCGCGGCATAGCCCCCCTCTAGGTCCCCCGTCCCGTCTAACCCTGACACTGTTGACCGGACGGATCTACCCCTTTGACTTTCACCGGACGGGGTTTGGCCGAGGGACATTTCCACCTGGCTGTGATAGGTGAGCCCATAGGTACACTTCGGATCAAGGTCCGGGCCCAACCCACCGCATGATTCCCTCCGGGTCTACCCGACGTGGCCGTTTCCACCCTCCGTGTGACGGCGGCAGCGACGTCCGTGATGGGGGGCACATTACGGAGCCACGTGCCGGGTGCTTACACATGTCACCACTCTTCCACAGGTGTAAGAGGGCCTGGCGCAAGACCTCGCGGCATAGCCCCCCTCCAGGTCCCCCGTCCCGTCTAGCCCTGACACTGTTGACCGGACGGATCTACCCCTTTGACTTTCACCGGACGGGGTTTGGCCGAGGGACATTTCCACCTGGCTGTGATAGGCCAGCCCATAGGTACACTTCGGATCAACGTCCGGGCCCAACCCACCGCAAGATTCCCTCCGTGTCTACCCGACGTGGTCGTTTTCCATCCTCCGTGTGATGGCGTCGAGCTTTATTCCGTGATGGGGGTCACGCTACGGAGCCGCGTGCCGGGTGCTTACACTTGTCACCACTCTTCCACACGTGTAAGAAGGCCTGGCGCAAGACCTCGTGGCATAGCCCCCCTCCAGGTCCCCCGTCTCGTCTAACCCTGACACTGTTGACCGGACGGATCTGCCCCTTTGACTTTCACCGGACGGGGTTTGGCCGAGGGACATTTCCACCTGGCTGTGATAGGCCAGCCCATAGGTACACTTCGGATCAAGGTCCGGGCCCAACCCACCGCAAGATTCCCTCCGTGTCTACCCGACGTGGTCGTTTTCCATCCTCCGTGTGACGGCGTCGAGCTTTATTCCGTGATGGGGGTCACGCTACGGAGCCGCGTGCCGGGTGCTTACACTTGTCACCACTCTTCCACACGTGTAAGAAGGCCTGGTGCAAGACCTCGTGGCATAGCCCCCCTCCAGGTCCCCCGTCTCGTCTAACCCTGACACTGTTGACCGGATGGATCTACCCCTTTGACTTTCACCGGACGGGGTTTGGCCGAGGGACATTTCCACCTGGCTGTGATAGGCCAGCCCATAGGTACACTTCGGATCATGGTCCGGGCCCAACCCACCGCAAGATTCCCTCCGTGTCTACCTGACGTGGCCGTTTCCACCCTCCGTGTGACGGCGGCAGCGACGTCCGTTATGGGGGTCATGCTACGGAGCCGTGTGCCGGGTGCTTACACTTGTCACCACTCTTCCACACGTGTAAGAAGGCCTGGCACAAGACCTCGCGGCATAGCCCCCCTCCAGGTCCCCCGTCTCGTCTAACCCTGACACTGTTGACCGGACGGATCTACCCCTTTGACTTTCACCGGACGGGGTTTGGCCGAGGGACATTTCCACCTGGCTGTGATAGGCCAGCCCATAGGTACACTTCGGATCAAGGTCCGGGCCCAATCCACCGCAAGATTCCCTCCGTGTCTACCTGACGTGGCCGTTTCCACCCTCCGTGTGACGGCGGCAGCGACGACCATGATGCGGGGCACACTACGGAGCCGCATGCCGGGTGCTTACACTTGTCACCACTCTTCCACACGTGTAAGAGGGCCTGACGCAAGACCACGCGGCATAGCCCCCCTCCAGGTCCCCCGTCCCGTCTAACCCTGACACTGTTGACCGGACGGATCTACCCCTTTGACTTTCACCGGACGGGGTTTGGCCGAGGGACATTTCCACCTGGCTGTGATAGGCCAGCCCATAGGTACACTTCGGATCAAGGTCCGGGCCCAACCCACCTCAAGATTCACTCCGTGTCTACCTGACGTGGCCGTTTCCACCCTCCGTGTGACGGCGGCAGCGACGTCCGTGATGGGGGTCACGCTACGGAGCCGCGTGCCGGGTGCTTACACTTGTCACCACTCTTCCACACGTGTAAGAAGGCCTGGCGCAAGACCTCGCGGCATAGCCCCCCTCCAGGTCCCCCGTCCCGTCTAACCCTGACACTGTTGACCGGACGGATCTACCCCTTTGACTTTCACCGGACGGGGTTTGGCCGAGGGACATTTCCACCTGGCTGTGATAGGCCAGCCCATAGGTACACTTCGGATCAAGGTCCGGGCCCAACCCACCGCAAGATTCCCTCCGTGTCTACCTGACGTGGCCGTTTCCACCCTCTGTGTGACGGCGGCAGCGACGTCCGTGATGGGGGGCACGCTACGGAGCCGCGTGCCGGGTGCTTACACTTGTCACCACTCTTCCACACGTGTAAGAAGGCCTGGCGCAAGACCTCGTGGCATAGCTCCCCTCCAGGTCCCCCGTCTCGTCTAACCCTGACACTGTTGACCGGACGGATCTACCCCCTTGACTTTCACCGGACGGGGTTTGGCCAAGGAACATTTCCACCTGGCTGTGATAGGCCAGCCCATAGGTACACTTTGGATCAAGGTCCGGGCCCAACCCACCGCAAGATTCCCTCCGTGTCTACCCGACGTGGCCGTTTCCACCCTCCGTGTGACGGCTGCAGCGACGTCCGTGATGGGGGGCACGTTACGGAGCCGCATGCCGGGTGCTTACACTTTTCACCACTCTTCCACACGTGTAAGAGGGCCTGGCGCAAGACCTCGCGGCATAGCCCCCCTCCAGGTCCCCCGTCCCGTCTAACCCTGACACTGTTGACCGGACGGATCTACCCCTTTGACTTTCACCGGACGGGGTTTGGCCGAGGGACATTTCCACCTGGCTGTGATAGGCCAGCCCATAGGTACACTTCGGATCAAGGTCCGGGCCCAACCCACCGCAAGATTCCCTCCGTGTCTACCTGACGTGGCCGTTTCCACCCTCCGTGTGACGGCGGCATCGACGTCCATGATGGGGGGCACACTACGGAGCCGCATGCCGGGTGCTTACACTTGTCACCACTCTTCCACACGTGTAAGAGGGCCTGGCGCAAGACCTCGCGGCATAGCCCCCCTCCAGGTCCCCCGTCCCGTCTAACCCTGACACTCTTGACCGGACGGATCTACCCCTTTGACTTTCACCGGACGGGGTTTGGCCGAGGGACATTTCCACCTGGCTGTGATAGGCCAGCCCATAGGTACATTTCGGATCAAGGTCCGGGCCCAACCCACCGCAAGATTCCCTCCGTGTCTACCCGACGTGGCCGTTTCCACCCTTGGTGTGACGGCGGCAGCGACGTCCGTGATGGGGGGCACGCTACGGAGCCGCGTGCCGGGTGCTTACACTTGTCACCACTCTTCCACACGTGTAAGAGGGCCTGGCGCAAGACCTCGCGGCATAGCCCCCCTCCAGGTCCCCCGTCCCGTCTAACCCTGACACTGTTGACCGGACAGATCTACCCCTTTGACTTTCACCGGACGGGGTTTGGCCGTGGGACATTTCCACCTGGCTGTGATAGGTGAGCCCATAGGTACACTTCGGATCAAGGTCCGGGCCCAACCCACCGCAAGATTCCCTCCGTGTCTACCCGACGTGGCCGTTTCCACCCTCCGTGTGACGGCGGCAGCGACGTCCGTGATGGGGGGCACACTACGGAGCCGCGTGCCGGGTGCTTACACTTGTCACCACTCTTCCACACGTGTAAGAGGGCTTGGCGCAAGACCTCGCGGCATAGCCCCCCTCCAGGTCCCCCGTCCCGTCTAGCCCTGACACTGTTGACCGGACGGATCTACCCCTCTGACTTTCACCGGACAGGGTTTGGCCGAGGGACATTTCCACCTGGCTGTGGTAGGCCAGCCCATTGGTACACTTCGGATCAAGGTCCGGGCCCAACCCACCGCAAGATTCCCTCCGTGTCTACCCGACGTGGTCATTTTCCATCCTCCGTGTGACGGCGTCGAGCTTTATTCCGTGATGGGGGTCACGCTACGGAGCCGTGTGCCGGGTGCTTACACTTGTCACCACTCTTCCACACGTGTAAGAAGGCCTGGCGCAAGACCTCGCGACATAGCCCCCCTCCAGGTCCCCCGTCTCGTCTAACCCTGACACTGTTGACCGGACGGATCTACCCCTTTGACTTTCAATGGACGGTGTTTGGCCGAGGGACATTTCCACCTGGCTGTGATAGGCCAGCCCATAGGTACACTTCGGATCAAGGTCCGGGCCCAACCCACCGCAAGATTCCCTCCGTGTCTACCTGACGTGGCCGTTTCCACCCTCCGTGTGACGGCGGCAGCGACGTCCTTTATGGGGGTCATGCTACGGAGCCGCGTGCCGGGTGCTTACACTTGTCACCACTCTTCCACACGTGTAAGAAGGCCTGGCGCAAGACCTCGCGGCATAGCCCCCCTCCAGGTCCCCCGTCTCGTCTAACCCTGACACTGTTGACCAGACGGATCTACCCCTTTGACTTTCACCGGACGGGGTTTAGCCGAGGGACATTTCCACCTGGCTGTGATAGGCCAGCCCATAGGTACACTTCGGATCAAGGTCCGGCCCAACCCACCGCAAGACTCCCTCTGTGTCTACCTGACATGGCCGTTTCCACCCTCCGTGTGACGGCGGCAGCGACGTCCGTGATGGGGGTCACGCTACGGAGCCGCGTGCCGGGTGCTTACACTTGTCACCACTCTTCCACACATGTAAGAAGGCCTGGCGCAAGACCTCGCGGCATAGCCCCCCTCCAGGTCCCCCGTCCCGTCTAACCCTGACACTGTTGACCGGACGGATCCACCTCTTTGACTTTCACCGGACGGGGTTTGGCCGAGGGACATTTCCACCTGGCTGTGATAGGCCAGCCCATAGGTACACTTCGGATCAAGGTCCGGGCCCAACCCACCGCAAGATTCCCTATGTGTCTACCTGACGTGGCCGTTTCCACCCTCCGTGTGACGGCGGCAGCGACGTCCGTGATGGGGGACACGCTACGGAGCCGCGTGCCGGGTGCTTGCACTTGTCACCACTCTTCCACACGTGTAAGAAGGCCTGGCGCAAGACCTCGCGGCATAGCCCCCCTCCAGGTCCCCTGTCTCGTCTAACCCTGACACTGTTGACTGGACGGATCTACCCCTTTGACTTTCACCAGACGGGGTTTGGCCAAGGAACATTTCCACCTGGCTGTTATAGGCCAGCCCATAGGTACACTTCGGATCAAGGTCCGGGCCCAACCCAGCGCAAGATTCCCTCCGTGTCTACCCGACGTGGCCGTTTCCACCCTCCGTGTGACGGCGGCAGCGACGTCTGTGATGGGGGGCACGCTACGGAGCCGCATGCCGGGTGCTTACACTTGTCACCACTCTTCCACACGTGTAAGAGGGCTTGGCGGAAGACCTCGCGGCATAGCCCCACTCCAGGTCCCCCGTCCCGTCTAACCCTGACGCTGTTGACCGGACGGATCTACCCCTTTGACTTTCACCGGACGGGGTTTGGACGAGGGACATTTCCACCTGGCTGTGATAGGCCAGCCAATAGGTACACTTCGGATCAAGGTCCGGGCCCAACCCACCGCAAGAATCCCTCCGTGTCTACCTGATGTGGCCGTTTCCACCCTCCGTGTGACGGCGGCAGCGACGACCATGATGCGGGGCACACTACGGAGCCGCATGCCGGGTGCTTACACTTGTCACCACTCTTCCACACGTGTAAGAGGGCCTGACGCAAGACCACGCGGCATAGCCCCCCTCCAGGTACCCCGTCCCGTCTAACCCTGACACTGTTGACCGGACGGATCTACCCCTTTGACTTTCACCGGACGGGGTTTGGCCGAGGGACATTTCCACCTGGCTGTGATAGGCCAGCCCATAGGTACACTTCGGATCAAGGTCCGGGCCCAACCCACCGCAAGATTCCCTCCGTGTCTACCCGACGTGGCCGTTTCCACCCTCCGTGTGACGGCGGCAGCAACGTCCATGATGGGGGGCACACTACGGAGCCGCGTGCCGGGTGCTTACACTCGTCACCACTCTTCCACACATGTAAGAGGGCCTGGCGCAAGACCTCGCGGCATAGCCCCCCTCCAGGTACCCCGTCCCATCTAGCCCTGACACTGTTGACCGGACGGATCTACCCCTTTGACTTTCACCGGACGGTGTTTGGCCGATGGACATTTCCACCTGGCTGTGATAGGCCAGCCCATAGGTACACTTCGGATCAAGGTCCGGGCCCAACCCACCGCAAGATTCCCTCCGTGTTTACCCGACGTGGTCGTTTTCCATCCTCCGTGTGACGGCGTCGAGCTTTATTCCGTGATGGGGGTCACGCTACGGAGCCGCGTACTGGGTGCTTACACTTGTCACCACTCTTCCACACGTGTAAGAAGGCCTGGCGCAAGACCTCGTGGCATAGCCCCCCTCCAGGTCCCCCGTCTCGTCTAACCCTGACACTGTTGACCGGACGGATCTACCCCTTTGACTTTCACCGGACGGGGTTTGGCCGAGGGACATTTCCACTTGGCTGTGATAGGCCAGCCCATAGGTACACTTCGGATCAAGGTCCGGGCCCAACCCACCGCAAGATTCCCTCCGTGTCTACCCGACGTGGTCGTTTTCCACCCTCCGTGTGACGGCGTCGAGCTTTATTCCGTGATGGGGGTCATGCTACGGAGCCGCGTGTCGGGTGCTTACACTTGTCACCACTCTTCCACATGTGTAAGAACGCCTGGCGCAAGACCTCGCGGGATAGCCCCCCTCCAGGTCCCCCGTCTCGTCTAACCCTGACACTGTTGACCGGACGGATCTACCCCTTTGACTTTCACCGGACGGGGTTTGGCCGAGGGACATTTCCACCTGGCTGTGATAGGCCAGCCCATAGGTACACTTCGGATCAAGGTCCGGGCCCAATGCACCGCAAGATTCCCTCCGTGTCTACCTGACGTGGCCGTTTCCACCCTCCGTGTGACGGCGGCATCGACGTCCGTTATGGGGGTCATGCTACGGAGCCACGTGCCGGGTGCTTACACTTGTCACCACTCTTCCACACGTGTAAGAAGGCCTGGCGCAAGACCTCGCGGCATAGCCCCCCTCTAGGTCCCCCGTCTCGTCTAACCCTGACACTGTTGACCGGACGGATCTACCCCTTTGACTTTCACCGGACGGGGTTTGGCCGAGGGACATTTCCACCTGGCTGTGATAGGCAAGCCCATAGGTACACTTCGGATCAAGGTCCGGGCCCAACCCACCGCAAGATTCACTCCGTGTCTACCTGACGTCGCCGTTTCCACCCTCCGTGTGACGGCGGCAGCGACGTCCGTGATGGGGGTCACGCTACGGAGCCGCGTGCCGGGTGCTTATACTTGTCACCACTCTTCCACACGTGTAAGAAGGCTTGGCGCAAGACCTCGCGGCATAGCCCCCCTCCAGGTCCCCCGTCCCGTCTAACCCTGACATTGTTGACCGGGCGGATCTACCCCTTTGACTTTCACCGGAAGAGGTTTGGCCGAGGGACATTTCCACCTGGCTGTGATAGGCCAGCCCATAGGTACACTTCGGATCAAGGTCCGGGCCCAACCCACCGCAACATTCCCTCCGTGTCTACCTGACGTGGCCATTTCCACCCTCCGTGTGACGGCGGCAGCGACGTCCGTGATGGGGGGCACGCTACGGAGCCGCGTGCCGGGTGCTTACACTTGTCACCACTCTTCCACACGTGTAAGAAGGCCTGGCGCAAGACCTCGCGGCATAGCCCCCCTCCAGGTCCCCCGTCTCGTCTAACCCTGACACTGTTGACCGGACGGATCTACCCCCTTGACTTTCACCGGACGGGGTTTGGCCAAGGAACATTTCCACCTGGCTCTGATAGGCCAGCCCATAGGTACACTTTGGATCAAGGTCCGGGCCCAACCCACCGCAAGTTTCCCTACGTGTCTACCCGACGTGGCCGTTTCCACCCTCCGTGTGACTGCGGCAGCGACGTCCGTGATGGGGGGCACGCTACGGAGCCGCATGCGGGGTGCTTACACTTGTCACCACTCTTCCACACGTGTAAGAGGGCCTGGCGCAAGACCTCGCGGCATAGCCCCCCTCCAGGTCCCACGTCCCGTCTAACCCTGACACTGTTGACCGGACGGATCTACCCCTTTGACTTTCACCGGACGGGGTTTGGCCGAGGGACATTTCCACCTGGCTGTGATAGGCCAGCCCATAGGTACACTTCGGATCAAGGTCCGGGCCCAACCCACCGCAAGATTCCCTCCGTGTCTACCTGACGTGGCCGTTTCCACCCTCCGTGTGACGGCGGCAGCGACGTCCATGATGGGGGGCACACTACAGAGCCGCATGCCGGGTGCTTACACTTGTCACCACTCTTCCACACGTGTAAGAGGGCCTGGCGCAAGACCTCGCGGCATAGCCCCCCTCCAGGTCCCCCGTCCCGTCTAACCCTGACACTGTTGACCGGACGGATCTACCCCTTTGACTTTCACCGGACGGGGTTTGGCCGAGGGACATTTCCACCTGGCTGTGATAGGTGAGCCCATAGGTACACTTCGGATCAAGGTCCGGGCCCAACCCACCGCATGATTCCCTCCGTGTCTACCCGACGTGGCCGTTTCCACCCTCCGTGTGACGGCGGCAGCGACGTCCGTGATGGGGGGCACATTACGGAGCCGCGTGCCGGGTGCTTACACTTGTCACCACTCTTCCACAGGTGTAAGAGGGCCTGGCGCAAGACCTCGCGGCATAGCCCCCCTCCAGGTCCCCCATCCCGTCTAGCCCTGACACTGTTGACCGGACGGATCTACCCCTTTGACTTTCACCGGACAGGGTTTGTCCGAGGGACATTTCCACCTGGCTGTGATTGTTGGGGAACGTAGCATGGGAAACAAAAAATTTCCTACGCACACACAAGATCTATCCATGATGATGAGCATCTACGAGAGGGAGAGTGAATCTACATACCCTTGTAGATCGCTAAGCGGAAGCGTTTAAGAAACGCGGTTGATGTAGTCGAACGTCTCCGCGATCCAAATCGCAAGTCGTCCCTCGATCCGATCACGAACTAGCGCCAAACGGACGGCACCTCCGCGTTCAACACACGTACGGCTTGATGACGCCTTCACCTCCTCGATCCAGCGAGCGATGGTGAAGTAGTGGTTGAGTTCCAGCAGCACGACGCCGTGGTGATGGTGGTGAGGAACAATCTCTGCAGGGCTTCGCCAAGCGCTACGGAGATTATGACGGAGGAACTAGAGGGTTAGGGTTGCCGCACACGGCTTGGGGAAATCTTGATGTTTCCCGTGTGCTAGCCCTGCCCCTCTATTTATATGTTGAGCCTTGGGGTCTAAACTTGGAGTAAAAGCCTCCTCCAGGTCGGTTTTGCCCGCACAAGGTCGGTTTGGCCCGCAGGGAAAGAGTCCAACTCGGATCCCTGCCGAACCGTGCACAGCCGCACACAAGCGGTAGTACCGCTTCACACAAGCGGTAGTACCGCTTGGGCGGTAGTACCGCTTCACACAAGCGGTAGTACCGCTCGGGCGGTAGTACCGCTTCACCAAGCGGTAGTACCGCTTACGCGGCAGCAAAACTACTTTTGCACTTCCAATACCTCGTGGGCTTTTATCCCTTGGCCCATATAAAGTGTTCTTGCACCCCGAACACTTCGGTAAACATCCAGAACCACTTCCGGTGAATTCCGGAACCCTTCCGGAGATCAAAACACTATTATCACATATATCAATCTTTACCTTCGGACTATTCCGGAGATCCTCGTCATGTCCGGGATCTTATCCGGGACTCCGAACAACTTTCGGTCACCAACAAAATAACTCAACTATACTAATCGTCACCAAACGTTAAGTGTGTAGACCCTGCGGGTTCGAGAACTATGTAGACATGACCGAGACACCTCTACGGCCAATAACCAATAGCGGGACCTGGATGCCCATATTGGCTCCTACATATTCTACGAAGATCTTTTATCGGTCGAACCTCTATGTCAAGGATTCAGTTAATCCCGTATGCTGTTCCCTTTGTTCTTCGGTATGTTACTTGCCCGAGATTCGATCGTCGGTATCTCTATACCTAGTTCAATCTCGTTACCGGCAAGTCTCTTTACTCGTTCCGTAATACAAGATCTCGTGGCTAACACTTTAGTCACATTGCTTGCAAGGCTCATTGTGATGTTGTATTACCGAGTGGGCCCTGAGATACCTCTCCGTCATACGGAGTAACAAATCCCAGTCTTGATCCATGCCAACCCAACAGACACCCTCGGAGATACCTGTAGAGCACCTTTATAGTCACCCAGTTACGTTGCGACGTTTGATACACACAAGGTACTCCTCCGATGTCAGGGAGTTGCATGATCTCATGGTCATAGGAACAGATACTTGACATGCAGAAAACAATAGCAATAAACTGACACGATCAAATGCTACGTTCTTAGTTTGGGTCTTGTCCATCACATCATTCTCCTAATGATGTGATCCCGTTATCAAATGACATCTCATGTCAATGGCTAGGAAACCTTAACCATCTTTGATCAACGAGCTAGTCAACTAGAGGCTTACTAGGGACATAGTGTTGTCTATGTACCCACACATTGTATTTGAGTTTCCAATCAATACAATTATAGCATGGATAATAAACGATTATCATGAACAAGGAAATATAATAATAACCAATTTATTATTGCCTCTAGGGCATATTTCCAACAGTCTCCCACTTGCACTAGAGTCAATAATCTAGTTCACATCACTATGTGATTTACATTGTAATGAATCGAACACCCATGCAGTTCTGGTGTTGTTCATGTTTAGCCCTTGGAAGAGGTTTAGTCATCGGATCTGCAACATTTAGATCCGTGTGTACTTTGCAAATATTTATGTCGTCCTCCTTGATGTAATCGCGGATGGAATTGAAACGTCGCTTTATGTGTCTGGTCCTCTTGTGAAATCTTGGTTCCTTGGCTAGAGCAATGGCACCAGTATTATCACAAAACAGAGTCATTGGGTTAAGTGCACTAGGCACTACTCCAAGATCTGTCATGAACTCCTTCATCCAGACACCTTCCTTCGCCGCCTCCGAGGCTGCGATGTACTCCGCTTCGCATGTAGAATCTGCTACCACGCTTTGCTTGGAACTGCACCAGCTAACCGCACCCCCATTAAGAATAAATACGTATCCGGTTTGCGACTTAGAGTCATCCGGATCAGTGTCAAAGCTTGCATCGACGTAACCCTTTACGACGAGCTCTTGATCACCTCCATAAACGAGAAACATGTCCTTAGTCCTTTTCAGGTACTTCAGGATATTCTTGACCGCCATCCAGTGTTCCATTCCTGGATCACTTTGAAACCTTCCGACCATACTTATGGCAAGGCTGACATCGGGTCTTGTGCACAGCATTGCATACATGATAGAGCCTATGGCCGAAGCATAGGGGATGACACTCATCTTTTCTCTATCTTCTGCAGTCACTGGGCATTGAGTCTTACTCAACTTCACACCTTGCAATACAGGCAAGAACCCCTTCTTGGACTGATCCATTTTGAACTTCTTCAAAACTTTGTCAAGGTATGTGCTTTTGTGAAAGTCCTATTAAGCGTCTCGATCTATCTCTATAGATCTTGATGCCTAATATGAAAGCAGCTTCTCCTAGGTCCTTTCATTGAAAAACTCTTGTTCAAATATTCCTTTACGCTTCCCAGCATTTCTATATTGTTTCCAATCAGTAATATGTCATCCACATATAATATTAGAAACGCTATAGAGCTCCCACTCACTTTCTTGTAAATACAAGCTTCTCCGTAAACTTGTATAAACTCGAACGCTTTGATCACCTCATCAAAACGAAGATTCCAACTCCGAGATGCTTGCACCAGTCCATAAATGGATCGCTGGAGTTTGCAAACTTTGTCAGCATTCTCTGGATCGACAAAACCTTCTGGTTGCATCATATACAACTCTTCCTTAAGGTAACCGTTAAGGAACGCTGTTTTGACATCCATCTGCCAAATTTCATAATCGAAAAAGGCAGCTATTGCTAACATGATTCTGACGGACTTAAGCATCGCTACGGGTGAGAAGGTCTCATCGTAGTCAACTCCTTGAACTTGTGAAAAACCCTTTGCCACAAGTCGAGCTTTATAGACGGTGACATTACCGTCCGCGTCCGTCTTCCTCTTAAAGATCCATTTGTTCTGAATGGCCTTACGCCCTTCAGGTAATACTTCCAAAGTCCATACTTTGTTTTCATACATGGATCCCATCTCGGATTTCATGGCCTCTAACCACTTCTTGGAATCCGGGCCCATCATCGCTTCTCCATAGCTCGTAGGTTCATCGTTGTCTAACAACATGACCTCTAAGACAGGGTTGCCGTACCACTCAGGAGCAGTACGCGTCCTTGTCGACCTACGAGGTTCGATAGCAACTTGATCCAAAGCTTCATGATCATCATCATTAACTTCCTCTTCAGCTAATGTAGGCTCCACAGAAACAACTTTCTGCGCTGCGCTACTCTCAAGTTGAAGTAAAGGTTCAACAACCTCATCAAGTTCTATCTTCCTCCCACTCAATTCTTTCGAGAGAAACTCTTTCTCAAGAAATGTTCCGTTTTTAGCGACAAACACTTTGCCTTCGGATCTGAGGTAGAAGGTATACCCAACTGTCTCTTTTGGGTATCCTATGAAGACGCATTTCTCCGCTTTGGGTTCCAGCTTTTCAGGCTGAAGCTTTTTGACATAAGCATCACATCCCCAAACTTTAAGAAATGACAGCTTTGGCTTCTTGCCAAACCAAAGTTCATATGGCGTCGTCTCAACGGATTTCGATGGTGCCCTATTTAAAGTGAATGCAGCTGTCTCTAATGCATAACCCCAAAACGATAGTGGCAAATCGGCAAGAGACATCATAGATCGCACCATATCCAATAAGGTTCGATTACGACGTTCGGACACACCATTACGCTGTGGTGTTCCAGGCGGTGTCAATTGTGAAACAATTCCACACTGTCTTAAGTGACTGCCAAACTCATAACTCAGATATTCTCCTCCTCGATCAGATCGTAGGAATTTAATCTTCTTGTTACGATGATTCTCAACTTCACTCTGAAATTGTTTGAACTTTTCAAATGTTTCAGACTTGTGTTTCATTAAGTAAATATACCCATATCTACTTAAGTCATCAGTGAAGGTGAGAAAGTAACGATAACCACCGCGCGCCTCAATAATCATCGGACCGCACACATCAGTATGTATGATTTCCAATAAGTCACTTGCCCGTTCCATTGTTCCAGAGAACGGCGTTTTAGTCATCTTGCCCATGAGGCATGGCTCACATGTGTCAAGTGATTCAAAATCAAGTGACTCCAAAAGTCCATCAGCATGGAGCTTCCTCATGCGTTTTACGCCAATATGACCTAAACGGCAGTGCCACAAGAAAGTGGTATTATCATTATCAATTCTACATCTTTTGGCATCAATGTTATGAACATGTGTATCATTACTATCGAGATTCAATAAGAATAAACCCCTCACATTGGGTGCATGACCATAAAAGATATTACTCATATAAATAGAACAACCATTATTCTCTGATTTAAATGAGTAACCGTCTCGCAATAAACAAGATCCAGATATAATGTTCATGCTTAACGCAGGCACCAAATAACACTTATTTAGGTTCATCACTAATCCCGACGGTAATCGAAGAGCGAGCGTGCCGACGGCGATCACATCAACCTTGGAACCATTTCCCACGCGCATCGTCACTTCGTCCTTTGCCAGCCTCCGTCTATTCCGCAGTTCCTGTTTTGAGTTGCAAATATGAGCAACCGCACCGGTATCAAATACCCAGGCACTACAACGAGAGTTGGTAAGGTACACATCAATAACATGTATATCATATATACCTTGTTTGTTGTTGGCCGCCTTCTTGTTAGCCAAATACTTGGGGCAATTCCGCTTCCAGTGTCCAGTTCCCTTGCAATGAAAACACACAGTTTCTGGTTTGGGTCCAGCCTTGGGTTTCTTCATGAGAGGAGCAACTGTTTTGCCACTCTTCTTGGAGTTACCCTTCTTACCCTTGCCATTTTTCTTGAAACTAGTGGTTTTATTGACCATCAACACTTGATGCTCCTTCTGAATTTCAGACTCAGCGGCTTTCAGCATCGCAAACAGCTCGGCGACTGACTTGTTCATCCCGTGCATGTTATAGTTCAACACGAAGCTCTTGTAGCTAGGTGGCAATGATTGAAGAACTCTGTCAGTGATAGCCTCTGGCGGAAGGGGCATCCCTAACTCAGCCAGACGGGTGGAGTACCCAGACATTCTGAGCACGTGATCACTGATAGACCCGTTCTCCTCCATCTTGCAAGCATAGAACTTATCGGAGATCTCATATCTCTCGATCCGGGCATTCTTCTGAAAGATAAACTTCAACTCCTGGAACATCTCATATGCTCCATGACGTTCAAAACGTCTTTGAAGTCCCGGTTCTAAGCCATACAACATTGCACATTGAACTATTGAGTAATCATCAGAACGAGCCTGCCAGGCGTTCACAACGTCTAGAGACTCAACTGGAGCGGGTGGATCACCAAGCGGTGCATCAAGGACATAAGCTTTCTGGGAAGCCGTAAGGATAATCCTTAGATTACGGGCCCAGTCCACAAAGTTACTTCCATCATCTTTCAACTTAGCTTTCTCTAGGAACGCATTAAAATTCAGGGGTGCTACTGCGCGAGCCATGATCTACAACATAAATATAGCAAAGACAACTTAGACTATTGTTCTAGATAATGAGTTTAGTTAATCATATTACTTAAAAAACTCCCACTCAAATTGACATCCCTCCGGTCATTCGAGTGTAACATGATCCAAATCCACCAACTCAAGTCCGATCATCACGTGAGTCGAGGTGGTTTCAATGGTGAACATCTTCATGTTGATCATATCTACTATATGACTCATGTTCGACCTTTTGGTCTCTTGTGTTCCGAGGCCATGTCTGTACATGCTAGGCTCGTCAAGTTTAACCCGAGTGTTCCGCGTGTGCAACATGGCTTGCACCCGTTGTATGTGAACGTGGAGTCTATCACACCCGATCATCACGGCGTGTCTCGAAACGACGAACTTTCGCAACGGTGCACACTCGGGGAGAACACAATTTATCTTGAAATTTAAGTGAGGGATCACCTTATAATGCTACCGTCGTCCTAAGAAAAATAAGATGCATAAAAGGATTAACATCACATGCAAATCATAAGTGACATGATATGGCCATGAACTTGTGCTTTTGATCTCCATCCCCAAAGCACCGGCATGATCTCCATCGTCACTGGCATGACACCATGATCTCCATCATCTTGATCTCCATCAACGTGTCGCCATAAGGTTGTCGCGCCGACTGTTGCTTCCACGACTATTGCTAACGTTTAGCGATAAAGTAAAGCATTACATAGCGCTTAATGATTGACACGCAGGTCATACAATAATTAAAGACAACTCTATGGCTCCTGCCAGTTGCCGTACTCATCGACATGCAAGTCGTGATATTCTATACAACACATGATCATCTCATACATCACATATATCTCATCATGTAATTGGCCATATCACATCACAACATACCCTGCAAAAACAAGTTAGACGTCCTCTAATTGTTGTTGCAAATTTTACGTGGCTGCTACGGGTTTGCAAGAACCGTTCTTACCTACGCAAAACCACAACGTGGTGTAGTGATTGCTTTTTGATATTCTAAAAGAACCCTCTTCATTGAAATCGATTCAACTAAAGTGAGAGAGACAGACACCCGCTAGCCATCTTTATGCAACGAAGTTACATGTCAGTTGAAGGAACCTGTCTCGCGTAAGTGTACGCGTAATGTCGGTCCGGGCCGCTTCATCTCACAGTACCGCCGAATCAAATATCAACTAGTAACGGCAAGCAATATGTATACACCCACGCCCACAACTCGTTTGTGTTCTACTCGAGATCTCATCTACGCATAGACCTAGCTCATGATGCCACTGTTGGGGAACGTAGCATGGGAAACAAAAATTTTCCTACGCACACACAAGATCTATCCATGATGATGAGCATCTATGAGAGGGAGAGTGAATCTACATACCCTTGTAGATCGCTAAGCGGAAGCGTTTAAGAAATGCGGTTGATGTAGTCGAACGTCTCCGCGATCCAAATCGCAAGTCGTCCCTCGATCCGATCACGAACTAGCGCCGAACGGACGGCACCTCCGCGTTCAACACACGTACGGCTTGATGACGCCTACACCTCCTCGATCCAGCGAGCGATGGTGAAGTAGTGGTTGAGTTCCAGCAGCACGACGGCGTGGTGATGGTGGTGAGGAACAATCTCTTCAGGGCTTCGCCAAGCGCTACGGAGATTATGACGGAGGAACTAGAGGGTTAGGGTTGCCGCACACGGCTTGGGGAAATCTTGATGTTTCCCGTGTGCTAGCCCTGCCCCTCTATTTATATGTTGAGCCTTGGGGTCTAAACTTGGAGTAAAAGCCTCCTCCAGGTCGGTTTTGCCCGCACAAGGTCGGTTTGGCCCGCAGGGAAAGAGTCCAACTCGGATCCCTGCCGAACCGTGCACAGCCGCACACAAGCGGTAGTACCGCTTCACACAAGCGGTAGTACCGCTTGGGCGGTAGTACCGCTTCACACAAGCGGTAGTACCGCTTACGCGGCAGCAAAACTACTTTTGCACTTCCAATACCTCGTGGGCTTTTATCCCTTGGCCCATATAAAGTGTTCTTGCACCCCGAACACTTCGGTAAACATCCAGAACCACTTCCGGTGAATTCCGGAACCCTTCCGGAGATCAAAACACTATTATCACATATATCAATCTTTACCTCCGGACTATTCCGGAGATCCTCGTCATGTCCGGGATCTTATCCGGGACTCCGAACAACTTTCGGTCACCAACAAAATAACTCAACTATACTAATCGTCACCAAACGTTAAGTGTGTAGACCCTGTGGGTTCGAGAACTATGTAGACATGACCGAGACACCTCTACGGCCAATAACCAATAGCGGGACCTGGATGCCCATATTGGCTCCTACATATTCTACGAAGATCTTTTATCGGTCGAACCTCTATGTCAAGGATTCAGTTAATCCCGTATGTTGTTCCCTTTGTTCTTCGGTATGTTACTTGCCCGAGATTCGATCGTCGGTATCTCTATACCTAGTTCAATCTCGTTACCGGCAAGTCTCTTTACTCGTTCCGTAATACAAGATCTCGTGGCTAACACTTTAGTCACATTGCTTGCAAGGCTCATTGTGATGTTGTATTACCGAGTGGGCCCTGAGATACCTCTCCGTCATACGGAGTAACAAATCCCAGTCTTGATCCATGCCAACCCAACAGACACCCTCGGAGATACCTGTAGAGCACCTTTATAGTCACCCAGTTACGTTGCGACGTTTGATACACACAAGGTACTCCTCCGATGTCAGGGAGTTGCATGATCTCATGGTCATAGGAACAGATACTTGACATGCAGAAAACAATAGCAATAAACTGACACGATCAAATGCTACGTTCTTAGTTTGGGTCTTGTCCATCACATCATTCTCCTAATGATGTGATCCCGTTATCAAATGACATCTCATGTCAATGGCTAGGAAACCTTAACCATCTTTGATCAACGAGCTAGTCAACTAGAGGCTTACTAGGGACACAGTGTTGTCTATGTACCCACACATTGTATTTGAGTTTCCAATCAATACAATTATAGCATGGATAATAAACGATTATCATGAACAAGGAAATATAATAATAACCAATTTATTATTGCCTCTAGGGCATATTTCCAACAGTGATAGGCCAGCCCATAGGTACACTTCGGATCAAGGTCCGGGCCCAACCCACCGCAAGATTCCCTCCGTGTCTACCCGACGTGGTCGTTTTCCATCCTCCGTGTGACGGCGTCGAGCTTTATTCCGTGATGGGGGTCACGCTACGGAGCCGCGTGCCGGGTGCTTACACTTGTCACCACTCTTCCACACGGGTAAGAAGGCCTGGCGCAAGACCTCGCAGCATAGCCCCCCTCCAGGTCCCCCGTCTCGTCTAACCCTGCAACTGTTGACCGGACGGATCTACCCCTTTGACTTTCACCGGACGGGGTTTGGCCGAGGGACATTTCCACCTGGCTGTGATAGGCCAGCCCATAGGTACACTTCGGATAAAGGTCCGGGCCCAACCCACCGCAAGATTCCCTCCGTGTCTACCCGACGTGGTCGTTTTCCATCCTCCGTGTGACGGCGTCGAGCTTTATTCCGTGATGGGGGTCACGCTACGGAGCCGCGTGCCGGGTGCTTACACTTGTCACCACTCTTTCTGCATGTGTAAGAAGGCCTGGCGCAAGACCTCGCGGCATAGCCCCCCTCCAGGTCCCCCGTCTCGTCTAACCCTGACACTGTTGACCGGACGGATCTACCCCTTTGACTTTCACCGGACGGGGTTTGGCCGAGGGACATTTCCACCTGGCTGTGATAGGCCAGCCCATAGGTACACTTCAGATCAAAGTCCGGGCCTAACCCACCGCAAGATTCCCTCCGTGTCTACCCGACGTGGCCGTTTCCACCCTCCGTGTAACGGCGTCAGCGACGTCCGTGATGGGGGGCACACTACGGAGCCACGTGCCGGGTGCTTACACTTGTCACCACTCTTCCACACGTGTAAGAGGGCCTGGCGCAAGACCTCGCGGCATAGCCCCGCTCCAGGTACCCCGTCCCGTCTAGCCCTGACACTGTTGACCGGACGGATCTACCCCTTTGACTTTCACCGGACGGGGTTTGGCCGAGGGACATTTCCACCTGGCTGTGATAGGCCAGCCCATAGGTACACTTCGGATCAAGGTCCGGGCCCAACCCACCGCAAGATTCCCTCCGTGTCTACCCGACGTGGTCGTTTTCCACCCTCCGTGTGACGGCGTCGAGCTTTATTCCGTGATGGGGGTCATGCTACGGAGCCGCGTGTCGGGTGCTTACACTTGTCACCACTCTTCCACACGTGTAAGAAGGCCTGGCGCAAGACCTCGCGGCATAGCCCCCCTCCAGGTCCCCCGTCTCGTCTAACCCTGACACTGTTGACCGGACGGATCTACCCCTTTGACTTTCATCGGACGGTGTTTGGCCGAGGGACATTTCCACCTGGCTGTGATAGGCCAGCCCATAGGTACACTTCGGATCAAGGTCCGGGCCCAACCCACCGCAAGATTCCCTCCGTGTCTACCCGACGTGGTCGTTTTCCATCCTCCGTGTGACGGCATCGAGCTTTATTCCGTGATGGGGGTCACGCTATGGAGCCGCGTGCCGGGTGCTTACACTTGTCACCACTCTTCCACACGTGTAAGAAGGCCTGGCGCAAGACCTCGTGGCATAGCCCCCCTCCAGGTCCCCCGTCTCGTCTAACCCTGACACTGTTGACCGGACGGATCTACCCCTTTGACTTTCACCGGACGGGGTTTGGCCGAGGGACATTTCCACCTGGCTGTGATAGGCCAGCCCATAGGTACACTTCGGATCAAGGTCCGGGCCCAACCCACCGCAAGATTCCCTCCGTGTCTAGCCGACGTGGTCGGTTTCCACCCTCCGTGTGACGGCGTCGAGCTTTATTCCGTGATGGGGGTCATGCTACGGAGCCGCGTGTCGGGTGCTTACACTTGTCACCACTCTTCCACACGTGTAAGAACGCCTGGCGCAAGACCTCGCGGCATAGCCCCCCTCCAGGTCCCCCGTCTCGTCTAACCCTGACACTGTTGACCGGACGGATCTACCCCTTTGACTTTCACCGGACGGGGTTTGGCCGAGGGACATTTCCACCTGGCTATGATAGGCCAGCCCATAGGTACACTTCGGATCAAGGTCCGGGCCCAACCCACCGCAAGATTCCCTCCGTGTCTACCTGACGTGGCCGTTTCCACCCTCCGTGTGACGGCGGCATCGACGTCCGTTATGGGGGTCATGCTACGGAGCCGCGTGCCGGGTGCTTACACTTGTCACCACTCTTCCACACGTGTAAGAAGGCCTGGCGCAAGACCTCGCGGCATAGCCCCCTCTAGGTCCCCCGTCTCGTCTAACCCTGACACTGTTGACCGGACGGATCTACCCCTTTGACTTTCACCGGACGGGGTTTGGCCGAGGGACATTTCCACCTGGCTGTGATAGGCCAACCCATAGGTACACTTCGGATCAAGGTCCGGGCCCAACCCACCGCAAGATTCACTCCGTGTCTACCTGACGTCGCCGTTTCCACCCTCCGTGTGACGGCGGCAGCGACGTCCGTGATGGGGGGCACGCTACGGAGCCGCGTGCCGGGTGCCTACACTTGTCACCACTCTTCCACACGTGTAAGAAGGCTTGGCGCAAGACCTCGCGGCATAGCCCCCCTCCAGGTCCCCCGTCCCGTCTAACCCTGACACTGTTGACCGGACGGATCTACCCCTTTGACTTTCACCGGACGAGGTTTGGCCGAGGGACATTTCCACCTGGCTGTGATAAGCCAGCCCATAGGAACACTTCGGATCAAGGTCCGGGCCCAACCCACCGCAAGAATCCCTCCGTGTCTACCTGACGTGGCCGTTTCCACCCTCCGTGTGACGGCGGCAGCGACGACGATGATGCGGGGCACACTACGGAGCCGCATGCCGGGTGCTTACACTTGTCACCACTCTTCCACACGTGTAAGAGGGCCTGGCGCAAGACCACGCGGCATAGCCCCCCTCCAGGTCCCCCGTCCCGTCTAACCCTGACACTGTTGACCGGACGGATCTACCCCTTTGACTTTCACCGGACGGGGTTTGGGCGAGGGACATTTCCACCTGGCTGTGATAGGCCAGCCCATAGGTACACTTCGGATCAAGGTCCGGGCCCAACCCACCGCAAGATTCCCTCCGTGTCTACCCGACGTGGCCGTTTCCACCCTCCGTGTGACGGCGGCAGCGACGTCCGTGATGGGGGGCACACTACGGAGCCGCGTGCCGGGTGCTTACACTTTTCACCACTCTTCCACACGTGTAAGAGGGCCTGGCGCAAGACCTCGCGGCATAGCCCCCCTCCAGGTACCCCGTCCCGTCTAGCCCTGACACTGTTGACCGGACGGATCTACCCCTTTGACTTTCACCGGACGGGGTTTGGCCGAGGGACATTTCCACGTGGCTGTGATAGGCCAGCCCATAGGTACACTTCGGATCAAGGTCCGGGCCCAACCCACCGCAAGATTCCCTCCGTGTCTACCCGACGTGGTCGTTTTCCACCCTCCGTGTGACGGCGTCGAGCTTTATTCCGTGATGGGGGTCATGCTACGGAGCCGCGTGCCGGGTGCTTACACTTGTCACCACTCTTCCACACGTGTAAGAAGGCCTGGCGCAAGACCTCGCGGCATAGCCCCCCTCCAGGTCCCCCGTCTCGTCTAACCCTGACACTGTTTACCGGACGGATCTACCCCTTTGACTTTCACCGGACGGGGTTTGGCCGAGGGACATTTCCACCTGGCTGTGATAGGCCAGCCCATAGGTACACTTCGGATCAAGGTCCGGGCCCAACCCACCGCAAGATTCCCTCCGTGTCTACCCGACGTGGCCGTTTTCCATCCTCCGTGTGACGGCATCGAGCTTTATTCTGTGATGGGGGTCACGCTACGGAGCCGCGTGCCGGGTGCTTACACTTGTCACCACTCTTCCACACGTGTAAGAAGGCCTGGCGCAAGACCTCGTGGCATAGCCCCCCTCCAGGTCCCCCGTCTCGTCTAACCCTGACACTGTTGACCGGACGGATCTACCCCTTTGACTTTCACCGGACGGGGTTTGGCCGAGGGACATTTCCACCTGGCTGTGATAGGCCAGCCCATAGGTACACTTCGGATCAAGGTCCGGGCCCAACCCACCGCAAGATTCCCTCCGTGTCTACCCGACGTGGTCGTTTTCCACCCTCCGTGTGACGGCGTCGAGCTTTATTCCGTGATGGGGGTCATGCTACGGAGCCGCGTGCCGGGTGCTTACACTTGTCACCACTCTTCCACACGTGTAAGAAGGCCTGGCGCAAGACCTCGCGGCATAGCCCCCCTCCAGGTCCCCCGTCTCGTCTAACCCTGACACTGTTTACCGGACGGATCTACCCCTTTGACTTTCACCGGACGGGGTTTGGCCGAGGGACATTTCCACCTGGCTGTGATAGGCCAGCCCATAGGTACACTTCGGATCAAGGTCCGGGCCCAACCCACCGCAAGATTCCCTCCGTGTCTACCTGACGTGGCCGTTTCCACCCTCCGTGTGACGGCGGCAGCGACGTCCATGATGGGGGGCACACTACGGAGCCGCGTGCCGGGTGCTTACACTTGTCACCACTCTTCCACACGTGTAAGAGGGCCTGGCGCAAGACCTCGCGGCATAGCCCCCCTCCAGGTCCCCCGTCCCGTCTAACCCTGACACTGTTGACCGGACAGATCTACCCCTTTGACTTTCACCGGACGGGGTTTGGCCGAGGGACATTTCCACCTGGCTGTGATAGGTGAGCCCATAGGTACACTTCGGATCAAGGTCCGGGCCCAACCCACCGCAAGATTCCCTCCGTGTCTACCTGACGTGGCCGTTTCCACCCTCCGTGTGACGGCGGCAGCGACGTCCGTGATGGGGGGCACACTACGGAGCCGCGTGCCGGGTGCTTACACTTGTCACCACTCTTCCACACGTGTAAGAGGGCTTGGCGCAAGACCTCACGGCATAGCCCCCCTCCAGGTCCCCCGTCCCGTCTAGCCCTGACACTGTTGACCGGACGGATCTACCCCTCTGACTTTCACCGGACAGGGTTTGGCCGAGGGACATTTCCACCTGGCTGTGGTAGGCCAGCCCATTGGTACACTTCGGATCAAGGTCCGGGCCCAACCCACCGCAAGATTCCCTCCGTGTCTACCCGACGTGGTCATTTTCCATCCTCCGTGTGACGGCGTCGAGCTTTATTCCGTGATGGGGGTCACGCTACGGAGCCGCGTGCCGGGTGCTTACACTTGTCACCACTCTTCCACACGTGTAAGAAGGCCTGGCGCAAGACCTCGCGACATAGCCCCCCTCCAGGTCCCCCGTTTCGTCTAACCCTGACACTGTTGACCGGACGGATCTACCCCTTTGACTTTCAACGGACGGGGTTTGGCCGAGGGACATTTCCACCTGGCTGTGATAGGCCAGCCCATAGGTACACTTCGGATCAAGGTCCGGGCCCAACCCACCGCAAGATTCCCTCCATGTCTACCTGACGTGGCCGTTTCCACCCTCCGTGTGACGGCGGCAGCGACGTCCTTTATGGGGGTCATGCTACGGAGCCGCGTGCCGGGTGCTTACACTTGTCACCACTCTTCCACACGTGTAAGAAGGCCTGGCGCAAGACCTCGCTGCATAGCCCCCCTCCAGGTCCCCCGTCTCGTCTAACCCTGACACTGTTGACCGGACGGATCTACCCCTTTGACTTTCACCGGACGGGGTTTGGCCGAGGGACATTTCCACCTGGCTGTGATAGGCCAGCCCATAGGTACACTTCGGATGAAGGTCCGGGCCCAACCCACCGCAAGATTCCCTCCGTGTCTACCCGACGTGGCCGTTTCCATCCTCCGTGTGACGGCATCGAGCTTTATTATGTGATGGGGGTCACGCTACGGAGCCGCGTGCCGGGTGCTTACACTTGTCACCACTCTTCCACACGTGTAAGAAGGCCTGGCGCAAGACCTCGTGGCATAGCCCCCCTCCAGGTCCCCCGTCTCATCTAACCCTGACACTGTTGACCGGACGGATCTACCCCTTTGACTTTCACCGGACGGGGTTTGGCCGAGGGACATTTCCACCTGGCTGTGATAGGCCAGCCCATAGGTACACTTCGGATCAAGGTCCGGGCCCAACCCACCGCAAGATTCCCTCCGTGTCTACCCGACGTGGTCGTTTTCCACCCTCCGTGTGACGGCGTCGAGCTTTATTCCATGATGGGGGTCATGCTACGGAGCCGCGTGTCGGGTGCTTACACTTGTCACCACTCTTCCACACGTGTAAGAACGCCTGGCGCAAGACCTCGCGGCATAGCCCCCCTCCAGGTCCCCCGTCTCGTCTAACCCTGACACTGTTGACCGGACGGATCTACCCCTTTGACTTTCACCGGACGGGGTTTGGCCGAGGGACATTTCCACCTGGCTGTGATAGGCCAGCCCATAGGTACACTTCGGATCAAGGTCCGGGCCCAACCCACCGCAAGATTCCCTCCGTGTCTACCTGACGTGGCCGTTTCCAACCTCCGTGTGACGGCGGCAGCGACGTCCATGATGGGGGGCACACTACGGAGCCGCGTGCCGGGTGCTTACACTTGTCACCACTCTTCCACACGTGTAAGAGGGCCTGGCGCAAGACCTCGCGGCATATCCCCCCTCCAGGTCCCCCGTCCCGTCTAACCCTGACACTGTTGACCGGACAGATCTACCCCTTTGACTTTCACCGGACGGGGTTTGGCCGAGGGACATTTGCACCTGGTTGTGATAGGTGAGCCCATAGGTACACTTCGGATCAAGGTCCGGGCCCAACCCACCGCAAGATTCCCTCCGTGTCTACCTGACGTGGCCGTTTCCACCCTCCGTGTGACGGCGGCAGCGACGTCCGTGATGGGGGGCACACTACGGAGCCGCGTGCCGGGTGCTTACACTTGTCACCACTCTTCCACACGTGTAAGAGGGCTTGGCGCAAGACCTCACGGCATAGCCCCCCTCCAGGTCCCCCGTCCCGTCTAGCCCTGACACTGTTGACCGGACGGATCTACCCCTCTGACTTTCACCGGACAGGGTTTGGCCGAGGGACATTTCCACCTGGCTGTGGTAGGCCAGCCCATTGGTACACTTCGGATCAAGTTCCGGGCCCAACCCACCGCAAGATTCCCTCCGTGTCTACCCGACGTGGTCATTTTCCATCCTCCGTGTGACGGCGTCGAGCTTTATTCCGTGATGGGGGTCACGCTACGGAGCCGCGTGCCGGGTGCTTACACTTGTCACCACTCTTCCACACGTGTAAGAAGGCCTGGTGCAAGACCTCGCGACATAGCCCCCCTCCAGGTCCCCCGTTTCGTCTAACCCTGACACTGTTGACCGGACGGATCTACCCATTTGACTTTCAACGGACGGGGTTTGGCCGAGGGACATTTCCACCTGGCTGTGATAGGCCAGCCCATAGGTACACTTCGGATCAAGGTCCGGGCCCAACCCACCGCAAGATTCCCTCCATGTCTACCTGACGTGGCCGTTTCCACCCTCCGTGTGACGGCGGCAGCGACGTCCTTTATGGGGGTCATGCTACGGAGCCGCGTGCCGGGTGCTTACACTTGTCACCACTCTTCCACACGTGTAAGAAGGCCTGGCGCAAGACCTCGCTGCATAGCCCCCCTACAGGTCCCCCGTCTCGTCTAACCCTGACACTGTTGACCGGACGGATCTACCCCTTTGACTTTCACCGGACGGGGTTTGGCCGAGGGACATTTCCACCTGGCTGTGATAGGCCAGCCCATAGGTACACTTCGGATGAAGGTCCGGGCCCAACCCACCGCAAGATTCCCTCCGTGTCTACCCGACGTGGCCGTTTCCACCCTCCGTGTGACGGCGGCAGCGACGTCCGTGATGGGGGGCACACTACGGAGCCGCGTGCCGGGTGCTTACACTTGTCACCACTCTTCCACACGTGTAAGAGGGCCTGGCGCAAGACCTCGCGGCATAGCCCCCCTCCAGGTACCCCGTCCCGTCTAGCCCTGACACTGTTGACCGGACGGATCTACCCCTTTGACTTTCACCGAACGGGGTTTGGCCGAGGGACATTTCCACCTGGCTGTGATAGGCCAGCCCATAGGTACACTTCGGATCAAGGTCCGGGCCCAACCCACCGCAAGATTCCCTCCGTGTCTACCCGACGTGGTCGTTTTCCACCCTCCGTGTGACGGCGTCGAGCTTTATTCCGTGATGGGGGTCATGCTACGGAGCCGCGTGTCGGGTGCTTACACTTGTCACCACTCTTCCACACGTGTAAGAAGGCCTGGCGCAAGACCTCGCGGCATAGCCCCCCTCCAGGTCCCCCGTCTCGTCTAACCCTGACACTGTTGACCGGACGGATCTACCCCTTTGACTTTCACCGGACGGTGTTTGGCCGAGGGACATTTCCACCTGGCTGTGATAGGCCAGCCCATGGGTACACTTCGGATCAAGGTCCGGGCCCAACCCAACGCAAGATTCCCTCCGTGTCTACCCGACGTGGTCGTTTTCCATCCTCCGTGTGACGGCATCGAGCTTTATTCCGTGATGGGGGTCACGCTACGGAGAGGCGTGCCGGGTGCTTACACTTGTCACCACTCTTCCACACGTGTAAGAAGGCCTGGCGCAAGACCTCGTGGCATAGCCCCCCTCCAGGTCCCCCGTCTCGTCTAACCCTGACACTGTTGACCGGACGGATCTACCCCTTTGACTTTCACCGGACGGGGTTTGGCCGAGGGACATTTCCACCTGGCTGTGATAAGCCAGCCCATAGGTACACTTCAGATCAAGGTCCGGGCCCAACCCACCGCAAGATTCCCTCCGTGTCTACCCGACGTGGTCGTTTTCCACCCTCCGTGTGACGGCGTCGAGCTTTATTCCGTGATGGGGGTCATGCTACGGAGCCGCGTGCCGGGTGCTTACACTTGTCACCACTCTTCCACACGTGTAAGAACGCCTGGCGCAAGACCTCGCGGCATAGCCCCCCTCCAGGTCCCCCGTCTCGTCTAACCCTGACACTGTTGACCGGACGGATCTACCCCTTTGACTTTCACCGGACGGGGTTTGGCCGAGGGACATTTCCACCTGGCTGTGATAGGCCAGCCCATAGGTACACTTCGGATCAAGGTCCGGGCCCAACCCACCGCAAGATTCCCTCCGTGTCTACCTGACGTGGCCGTTTCCACCCTCCGTGTGACGGCGGCATCGACGTCCGTTATGGGGGTCATGCTACGGAGCCGCGTGCCGGGTGCTTACACTTGTCACCACTCTTCCACACGTGTAAGAAGGCCTGGCGCAAGACCTCGCGGCATAGCCCCCCTCTAGGTCCCCCGTCTCGTCTAACCCTGACACTATTGACCGGACGGATCTTTCCCTTTGAGTTTCACCGGACGGGGTTTGGCCGAGGGACATTTCCACCTGGCTGTGATAGGCCAGCCCATAGGTACACTTCGGATCAAGGTCCGGGCCCAACCCACCGCAAGATTCACTCCGTGTCTACCTGACGTCGCCGTTTCCACCCTCCGTGTGACGGCGGCAGCGATGTCCGTGATGGGGGTCACGCTACGGAGCCGCGTGCCGGGTGCCTACACTTGTCACCACTCTTCCACACGTGTAAGAAGGCTTGGCACAAGACCTCGCGGCATAGCCCCCCTCCAGGTTCCCCGTCCCGTCTAACCCTGACACTGTTGACCGAACAGATCTACCCCTTTGACTTTCACCGGACGAGGTTTGGCCGAGGGACATTTCCACCCGGCTGTGATAAGCCAGCCCATAGGTACACTTCGGATCAAGGTCCGGGCCCAACCCACCGCAAGATTCCCTCCGTGTCTACCTGACGTGGCCGTTTCCACCCTCCGTGTGACGGCGGCAGCGACGTCCGTGATGGGGGGCACGCTACGGAGCCGCGTGCCGGGTGCTTACACTTGTCACCACTCTTCCACACGTGTAAGAAGGCCTGGCGCAAGACCTCGCGGCATAGCCCCCCTCCAGGTCCCCCGTCTCGTCTAACCCTGACACTATTGACCGGACGGATCTACCCCCTTGACTTTCACCGGACGGGGTTTGGCCAAGGAACATTTCCACCTGGCTGTGATAGGCCAGCCCATAGGTACACTTTGGATCAAGGTCCGGGCCCAACCCACCGCAAGATTCCCTCCGTGTCTACCCGACGTGGCCGTTTCCACCCTCCGTGTGACGGCGGCAGCGACGTTCGTGATGGGGGGCACGCTACGGAGCCGCATGCCGGGTGCTTACACTTGTCACCACTCTTCCACACGTGTAAGAGGGCCTGGCGCAAGACCTCGCGGCATAGCCCCCCTCCAGGTCCCCCGTCCCGTCTAACCCTGACACTGTTGACCGGACGGGTCTACCCCTTTGACTTTCACCGGACGGGGTTTGGCCGAGGGACATTTCCACCCGGCTGTGATAGGCCAGCCCATAGGTACACTTCGGATCAAGGTCCGGGCCCAACCCACCGCAAGATTCTCTCCGTGTCTACCTGACGTGGCCGTTTCCACCCTCCGTGTGACGGCGGCAGCGACGTCCATGATGGGGGGCACACTACGGAGCCGCATGCCTGGTGCTTACACTTGTCACCACTCTTCCACACGTGTAAGAGGGCCTGGCGCAAGACCTCGCGGCATAGCCCCCCTCCAGGTCCCCCGTCCCGTCTAACCCTGACACTGTTGACCGGACGGATCTACCCCTTTGACTTTCACCGGACGGGGTTTGGCCGCGGGACATTTCCACCTGGCTGTGATAGGTGAGCCCATAGGTACACTTCGGATCAAGGTCCGGGCCCAACCCACCGCATGATTCCCTCCGTGTCTACCCGACGTGGCCGTTTCCACCCTCCGTGTGACGGCGGCAGCGACGTCCGTGATGGGGGGCACATTACGGAGCCGCGTGCCGGGTGCTTACACTTGTCACCACTCTTCCACAGGTGTAAGAGGGCCTGGCGCAAGACCTCGCGGCATAGCCCCCCTCCAGGTCCCCCGTCCCGTCTAGCCCTGACACGGTTGACCGGACGGATCTACCCCTTTGACTTTCACCGGACGGGGTTTGGCCGAGGGACATTTCCACCTGGCTGTGATAGGCCAGCCCATAGGTACACTTCGGATCAAGGTCCGGGCCCAACCCACCGCAAGATTCCCTCCGTGTCTACCCGACGTGGTCGTTTTCCATCCTCCGTGTGACGGGGTCGAGCTTTATTCCGTGATGGGGGTCACGCTACGGAGCCGCATGCCGGGTGCTTACACTTGTCACCACTCTTCCACACGGGTAAGAAGGCCTGGCGCAAGACCTCGCAGCATAGCCCCCCTCCAGGTCCCCCGTCTCGTCTAACCCTGCCACTGTAGACCGGACGGATCTACCCCTTTGACTTTCACCGGACGAGGTTTGACCGAGGGACATTTCCACCTGGCTGTGATAGGCCAGCCCATAGGTACACTTCGGATGAAGGTCCGGGCCCAACCCACCGCAAGATTCCCTCCGTGTCTACCCGACGTGGTCGTTTTCCATCCTCCGTGTGACGGCGTCGAGCTTTATTCCGTGATGGGGGTCACGCTACGGAGCCGCGTGCCGGGTGCTTACACTTGTCACCACTCTTCCACATGTGTAAGAAGGCCTGGCGCAAGACCTCGCGGCATAGCCCCCCTCTAGGTCCCCCGTCTCGTCTAACCCTGACACTGTTGACCGGACGGATCTACCCCTTTGACTTTCACCGGACGGGGTTTGGCCAAGGGACATTTCCACCTGGCTGTGATAGGCCAGCCCATAGGTACACTTCGGATCATGGCCCGGGCCCAACCCACCGCAAGATTCCCTCCGTGTCTACCTGACGTGGCCGTTTCCACCCTCCGTGTGACGGCGGCAGCGACGTCCGTGATGGGGGTCATGCTACGGAGTCGCGTGCCGGGTGCTTACACTTGTCACCACTCTTCCACACGTGTAAGAAGGCCTGGCGCAAGACCTCGCGGCATAGCCCCCCTCCAGGTCCCCCGTCTCGTCTAACCCTGACACTGTTGACCGGACGGATCTACCCCTTTGACTTTCACCGGACGGGGTTTGGCCGAGGGACATTTCCACCTGGCTGTGATAGGCCAGCCCATAGGTACACTTCGGATCAAGGTCCGGGCCCAACCCACCTCAAGATTCACTCCGTGTCTACCTGACGTGGCCGTTTCCACCCTCCGTGTGATCGCGGCAGCGACGTCCGTGATGGGGGTCACGCTACGGAGCCGCGTGCCGGGTGCTTACACTTGTCACCACTCTTCCACACGTGTAAGAAGGCCTGGCGCAAGACCTCGCGGCATAGCCCCCCTCCAGGTCCCCCGTCCCGTCTAACCCTGACACTGTTGACCGGACGGATCCACCTCTTTGACTTTCACCGGATGGGGTTTGGCCGAGGGACATTTCCACCTGGCTGTGATAGGCCAGCCCATAGGTACACTTCGGATCAAGGTCCGGGCCCAACCCACCGCAAGATTCCCTCCGTGTCTACCCGACGTGGCCGTTTCCACCCTCCGTGTGACGGCGGCAGCGACGTCCGTGATGGGGGGCACATTACGGAGCCGCGTGCCGGGTGCTTACACTTGTCACCACTCTTCCACACGTGTAAGAGGGCCTGGCGCAAGACCTCGCGGCATAGCCCCCCTCCAGGTCCCCCGTCCCGTCTAGCCCTGACACTGTTGACCGGACGGATCTACCCCTTTGACTTTCACCGGACGGGGTTTGGCCGAGGGACATTTCCACCTGGCTGTGATAGGCCAGCCCATAGGTACACTTCGGATCAAGGTCCGGGCCCAACCCACCGCAAGATTCCCTCCGTGTCTACCCGACGTGGTCGTTTTCCATCCTCCGTGTGACGGCGTCGAGCTTTATTCCGTGATGGGGGTCACGCTACGGAGCCGCGTGCCGGGTGCTTACACTTGTCACCACTCTTCCACACGGGTAAGAAGGCCTGGCGCAAGACCTCGCAGCATAGCCCCCCTCCAGGTCCCCCGTCTCGTCTAACCCTGCCACTGTAGACCGGACGGATCTACCCCTTTGACTTTCACCGGACGGGGTTTGACCGAGGGACATTTCCACCTGGCTGTGATAGGCCAGCCCATAGGTACACTTCGGATCAAGGTCCGGGCCCAACCCACCGCAAGATTCCCTCCGTGTCTACCCGACGTGGTCGTTTTCCACCCTCCGTGTGACGGCGTCGAGCTTTATTCCGTGATGGGGGTTATGCTACGGAGCCGCGTGTCGGGTGCTTACACTTGTCACCACTCTTCCACACGTGTAAGAACGCCTGGCGCAAGACCTAGCGGCATAGCCCCCCTCCAGGTCCCCCGTCTCGTCTAACCCTGACACTGTTGACCGGACGGATCTACCCCTTTGACTTTCACCGGACGGGGTTTGGCCGAGGGACATTTCCACCTGGCTGTGATAGGCCAGCCCATAGGTACACTTCGGATCAAGGTCCGGGCCCAACCCACCGCAAGATTCCCTCCGTGTCTACCTGACGTGGCCGTTTCCAACCTCCGTGTGACGGCGGCAGCGACGTCCATGATGGGGGGCACACTACGGAGCCGCGTGCCGGGTGCTTACACTTGTCACCACTCTTCCACACGTGTAAGAGGGCCTGGCGCAAGACCTCGCGGCATATCCCCCCTCTAGGTCCCCCGTCCCGTCTAACCCTGACACTGTTGACCGGACAGATCTACCCCTTTGACTTTCACCGGACGGGGTTTGGCCGAGGGACATTTCCACCTGGCTGTGATAGGTGAGCCCATAGGTACACTTCGGATCAAGGTCCGGGCCCAACCCACCGCAAGATTCCCTCCGTGTCTACTTGACGTGGCCGTTTCCACCCTCCCTGTGACGGCGGCAGCGACGTCCGTGATGGGGGGCACACTACGGAGCCGCGTGCCGGGTGCTTACACTTGTCACCACTCTTCCACACGTGTAAGAGGGCTTGGCGCAAGACCTCACGGCATAGCCCCCCTCCAGGTCCCCCGTCCCGTCTAGCCCTGACACTGTTGACCGGACGGATCTACCCCTCTGACTTTCACCGGACAGGGTTTGGCCGAGGGACATTTCCACCTGGCTGTGGTAGGCCAGCCCATTGGTACACTTCGGATCAAGTTCCGGGCCCAACCCACCGCAAGATTCCCTCCGTGTCTACCCGACGTGGTCATTTTCCATCCTCCGTGTGACGGCGTCGAGCTTTATTCCGTGATGGGGGTCACGCTACGGAGCCGCGTGCCGGGTGCTTACACTTGTCACCACTCTTCGACACGTGTAAGAAGGCCTGGTGCAAGACCTCGCGACATAGCCCCCCTCCAGGTCCCCCGTTTCGTCTAACCCTGACACTGTTGACCGGACGGATCTACCCATTTGACTTTCAACGGACGGGGTTTGGCCGAGGGACATTTCCACCTGGCTGTGATAGGCCAGCCCATAGGTACACTTCGGATCAAGGTCCGGGCCCAACCCACCGCAAGATTCCCTCCATGTCTACCTGACGTGGCCGTTTCCACCCTCCGTGTGACGGCGGCAGCGACGTCCTTTATGGGGGTCATGCTACGGAGCCGCGTGCCGGGTGCTTACACTTGTCACCACTCTTCCACACGTGTAAGAAGGCCTGGCACAAGACCTCGCTGCATAGCCCCCCTACAGGTCCCCCGTCTCGTCTAACCCTGACACTGTTGACCGGACGGATCTACCCCTTTGACTTTCACCGGACGGGGTTTGGCCGAGGGACATTTCCACCTGGCTGTGATAGGCCAGCCCATAGGTACACTTCGGATGAAGGTCCGGGCCCAACCCACCGCAAGATTCCCTCCGTGTCTACCCGACGTGGCCGTTTCCACCCTCCGTGTGACGGCGGCAGCGACGTCCGTGATGGGGGGCACACTACGGAGCCGCGTGCCGGGTGCTTACACTTGTCACCACTCTTCCACACGTGTAAGAGGGCCTGGCGCAAGACCTCGCGGCATAGCCCCCCTCCAGGTACCCCGTCCCGTCTAGCACTGACACTGTTGACCGGACGGATCTACCCCTTTGACTTTCACCGAACGGGGTTTGGCCGAGGGACATTTCCACCTGGCTGTGATAGGCCAGCCCATAGGTACACTTCGGATCAAGGTCCGGGACCAACCCACCGCAAGATTCCCTCCGTGTCTACCCGACGTGGTCGTTTTCCACCCTCCGTGTGACGGCGTCGAGCTTTATTCCGTGATGGGGGTCATGCTACGGAGCCGCGTGTCGGGTGCTTACACTTGTCACCACTCTTCCACACGTGTAAGAAGGCCTGGCGCAAGACCTCGCGGCATAGCCCCCCTCCAGGTCCCCCGTCTCGTCTAACCCTGACACTGTTGACCGGACGGATCTACCCCTTTGACTTTCACCGGACGGTGTTTGGCCGAGGGACATTTCCACCTGGCTGTGATAGGCCAGCCCATGGGTACACTTCGGATCAAGGTCCGGGCCCAACCCAACGCAAGATTCCCTCCGTGTCTACCCGACGTGGTCGTTTTCCATCCTCCGTGTGACGGCATCGAGCTTTATTCCGTGATGGGGGTCACGCTACGGAGAGGCGTGCCGGGTGCTTACACTTGTCACCACTCTTCCACACGTGTAAGAAGGCCTGGCGCAAGACCTCGTGGCATAGCCCCCCTCCAGGTCCCCCGTCTCGTCTAACCCTGACACTGTTGACCGGACGGATCTACCCCTTTGACTTTCACCGGACGGGGTTTGGCCGAGGGACATTTCCACCTGGCTGTGATAAGCCAGCCCATAGGTACACTTCGGATCAAGGTCCGGGCCCAACCCACCGCAAGATTCCCTCCGTGTCTACCCGACGTGGTCGTTTTCCACCCTCCGTGTGACGGCGTCGAGCTTTATTCCGTGATGGGGGTCATGCTACGGAGCCGCGTGCCGGGTGCTTACACTTGTCACCACTCTTCCACACGTGTAAGAACGCCTGGCGCAAGACCTCACGGCATAGCCCCCCTCCAGGTCCCCCGTCTCGTCTAACCCTGACACTGTTGACCGGACGGATCTACCCCTTTGACTTTCACCGGACGGGGTTTGGCCGAGGGACATTTCCACCTGGCTGTGATAGGCCAGCCCATAGGTACACTTCGGATCAAGGTCCGGGCCCAACCCACCGCAAGATTCCCTCCGTGTCTACCTGACGTGGCCGTTTCCACCCTCCGTGTGACGGCGGCATCGACGTCCGTTATGGGGGTCATGCTACGGAGCCGCGTGCCGGGTGCTTACACTTGTCACCACTCTTCCACACGTGTAAGAAGGCCTGGCGCAAGACCTCGCGGCATAGCCCCCCTCTAGGTCCCCCGTCTCGTCTAACCCTGACACTATTGACCGGACGGATCTTTCCCTTTGAGTTTCACCGGACGGGGTTTGGCCGAGGGACATGTCCACCTGGCTGTGATAGGCCAGCCCATAGGTACACTTCGGATCAAGGTCCGGGCCCAACCCACCGCAAGATTCACTCCGTGTCTACCTGACGTCGCCGTTTCCACCCTCCGTGTGACGGCGGCAGCGATGTCCGTGATGGGGGTCACGCTACGGAGCCGCGTGCCGGGTGCCTACACTTGTCACCACTCTTCCACACGTGTAAGAAGGCTTGGCACAAGACCTCGCGGCATAGCCCCCCTCCAGGTTCCCCGTCCCGTCTAACCCTGACACTGTTGACCGAACAGATCTACCCCTTTGACTTTCACCGGACGAGGTTTGGCCGAGGGACATTTCCACCCGGCTGTGATAAGCCAGCCCATAGGTACACTTCGGATCAAGGTCCGGGCCCAACCCACCGCAAGATTCCCTCCGTGTCTACCTGACGTGGCCGTTTCCACCCTCCGTGTGACGGCGGCAGCGACGTCCGTGATGGGGGGCACGCTACGGAGCCGCGTGCCGGGTGCTTACACTTGTCACCACTCTTCCACACGTGTAAGAAGGCCTGGCGCAAGACCTCGCGGCATAGCCCCCCTCCAGGTCCCCCGTCTCGTCTAACCCTGACACTGTTGACCGGACGGATCTACCCCCTTGACTTTCACCGGACGGGGTTTGGCCAAGGAACATTTCCACCTGGCTGTGATAGGCCAGCCCATAGGTACACTTTGGATCAAGGTCCGGGCCCAACCCACCGCAAGATTCCCTCCGTGTCTACCCGACGTGGCCGTTTCCACCCTCCGTGTGACGGCGGCAGCGACGTTCGTGATGGGGGGCACGCTACGGAGCCGCATGCCGGGTGCTTACACTTGTCACCACTCTTCCACACGTGTAAGAGGGCCTGGCGCAAGACCTCGCGGCATAGCCCCCCTCCAGGTCCCCCGTCCCGTCTAACCCTGACACTGTTGACCGGACGGGTCTACCCCTTTGACTTTCACCGGACGGGGTTTGGCCGAGGGACATTTCCACCCGGCTGTGATAGGCCAGCCCATAGGTACACTTCGGATCAAGGTCCGGGCCCAACCCACCGCAAGATTCTCTCCGTGTCTACCTGACGTGGCCGTTTCCACCCTCCGTGTGACGGCGGCAGCGACGTCCATGATGGGGGGCACACTACGGAGCCGCATGCCTGGTGCTTACACTTGTCACCACTCTTCCACACGTGTAAGAGGGCCTGGCGCAAGACCTCGCGGCATAGCCCCCCTCCAGGTCCCCCGTCCCGTCTAACCCTGACACTGTTGACCGGACGGATCTACCCCTTTGACTTTCACCGGACGGGGTTTGGCCGCGGGACATTTCCACCTGGCTGTGATAGGTGAGCCCATAGGTACACTTCGGATCAAGGTCCGGGCCCAACCCACCGCATGATTCCCTCCGTGTCTACCCGACGTGGCCGTTTCCACCCTCCGTGTGACGGCGGCAGCGACGTCCGTGATGGGGGGCACATTACGGAGCCGCGTGCCGGGTGCTTACACTTGTCACCACTCTTCCACAGGTGTAAGAGGGCCTGGCGCAAGACCTCGCGGCATAGCCCCCCTCCAGGTACCCCGTCCCGTCTAGCCCTGACACTGTTGACCGGACGGATCTACCCCTTTGACTTTCACCGAACGGGGTTTGGCCGAGGGACATTTCCACCTGGCTGTGATAGGCCAGCCCATAGGTACACTTCGGATCAAAGTCCGGGCCCAACCCACCGCAAGATTCCCTCCGTGTCTACCCGACGTGGTCGTTTTCCATCCTCCGTGTGACGGGGTCGAGCTTTATTCCGTGATGGGGGTCACGCTACGGAGCCGCATGCCGGGTGCTTACACTTGTCACCACTCTTCCACACGGGTAAGAAGGCCTGGCGCAAGACCTCGCAGCATAGCCCCCCTCCAGGTCCCCCGTCTCGTCTAACCCTGCCACTGTAGACCGGACGGATCTACCCCTTTGACTTTCACCGGACGAGGTTTGACCGAGGGACATTTCCACCTGGCTGTGATAGGCCAGCCCATAGGTACACTTCGGATGAAGGTCCGGGCCCAACCCACCGCAAGATTCCCTCCGTGTCTACCCGACGTGGTCGTTTTCCATCCTCCGTGTGACGGCGTCGAGCTTTATTCCGTGATGGGGGTCACGCTACGGAGCCGCGTGCCGGGTGCTTACACTTGTCACCACTCTTCCACATGTGTAAGAAGGCCTGGCGCAAGACCTCGCGGCATAGCCCCCCTCTAGGTCCCCCGTCTCGTCTAACCCTGACACTGTTGACCGGACGGATCTACCCCTTTGACTTTCACCGGACGGGGTTTGGCCAAGGGACATTTCCACCTGGCTGTGATAGGCCAGCCCATAGGTACACTTCGGATCATGGCCCGGGCCCAACCCACCGCAAGATTCCCTCCGTGTCTACCTGACGTGGCCGTTTCCACCCTCCGTGTGACGGCGGCAGCGACGTCCGTGATGGGGGTCATGCTACGGAGCCGCGTGCCGGGTGCTTACACTTGTCACCACTCTTCCACACGTGTAAGAAGGCCTGGCGCAAGACCTCGCGGCATAGCCCCCCTCCAGGTCCCCCGTCTCGTCTAACCCTGACACTGTTGACCGGACGGATCTACCCCTTTGACTTTCACCGGACGGGGTTTGGCCGAGGGACATTTCCACCTGGCTGTGATAGGCCAGCCCATAGGTACACTTCGGATCAAGGTCCGGGCCCAACCCACCTCAAGATTCACTCCGTGTCTACCTGACGTGGCCGTTTCCACCCTCCGTGTGATCGCGGCAGCGACGTCCGTGATGGGGGTCACGCTACGGAGCCGCGTGCCGGGTGCTTACACTTGTCACCACTCTTCCACACGTGTAAGAAGGCCTGGCGCAAGACCTCGCGGCATAGCCCCCCTCCAGGTCCCCCGTCCCGTCTAACCCTGACACTGTTGACCGGACGGATCCACCTCTTTGACTTTCACCGGATGGGGTTTGGCCGAGGGACATTTCCACCTGGCTGTGATAGGCCAGCCCATAGGTACACTTCGGATCAAGGTCCGGGCCCAACCCACCGCAAGATTCCCTCCGTGTCTACCCGACGTGGCCGTTTCCACCCTCCGTGTGACGGCGGCAGCGACGTCCGTGATGGGGGGCACATTACGGAGCCGCGTGCCGGGTGCTTACACTTGTCACCACTCTTCCACACGTGTAAGAGGGCCTGGCGCAAGACCTCGCGGCATAGCCCCCCTCCAGGTCCCCCGTCCCGTCTAGCCCTGACACTGTTGACCGGACGGATCTACCCCTTTGACTTTCACCGGACGGGGTTTGGCCGAGGGACATTTCCACCTGGCTGTGATAGGCCAGCCCATAGGTACACTTCGGATCAAGGTCCGGGCCCAACCCACCGCAAGATTCCCTCCGTGTCTACCCGACGTGGTCGTTTTCCATCCTCCGTGTGACGGCGTCGAGCTTTATTCCGTGATGGGGGTCACGCTACGGAGCCGCGTGCCGGGTGCTTACACTTGTCACCACTCTTCCACACGGGTAAGAAGGCCTGGCGCAAGACCTCGCAGCATAGCCCCCCTCCAGGTCCCCCGTCTCGTCTAACCCTGCCACTGTAGACCGGACGGATCTACCCCTTTGACTTTCACCGGACGGGGTTTGACCAAGGGACATTTCCACCTGGCTGTGATAGGCCAGCCCATAGGTACACTTCGGATGAAGGTCCAGGCCCAACCCACCGCAAGATTCCCTCCGTGTCTACCTGACGTGGTCGTTTTCCATCCTCCGTGTGACGGCGTCGAGCTTTATTCCGTGATGGGGGTCACGCTACGGAGCCGCGTGCCGGGTGCTTACACTTGTCACCACTCTTCCACATGTGTAAGAAGGCCTGGCGCAAGACCTCGCGGCATAGCCCCCCTCTAGGTCCCCCGTCTCGTCTAACCCTGACACTGTTGACCGGACGGATCTACCCCTTTGACTTTCACCGGACGGGGTTTGGCCAAGGGACATTTCCACCTGGCTGTGATAGGCCAGCCCATAGGTACACTTCGGATCATGGCCCGGGCCCAACCCACCGCAAGATTCCCTCCGTGTCTACCTGACGTGGCCGTTTCCACCCTCCGTGTGACGGCGGCAGCGACGTCCGTGATGGGGGTCATGCTACGGAGCCGCGTGCCGGGTGCTTACACTTGTCACCACTCTTCCACACGTGTAAGAAGGCCTGGCGCAAGACCTCGCGGCATAGCCCCCCTCCAGGTCCCCCGTCTCGTCTAACCCTGACACTGTTGACCGGACGGATCTACCCCTTTGACTTTCACCGGACGGGGTTTGGCCGAGGGACATTTCCACCTGGCTGTGATAGGCCAGCCCATAGGTACACTTCGGATCAAGGTCCGGGCCCAACCCACCTCAAGATTCACTCCGTGTCTACCTGACGTGGCCGTTTCCACCCTCCGTGTGATCGCGGCAGCGACGTCCGTGATGGGGGTCACGCTACGGAGCCGCGTGCCGGGTGCTTACACTTGTCACCACTCTTCCACACGTGTAAGAAGGCCTGGCGCAAGACCTCGCGGCATAGCCCCCCTCCAGGTCCCCCGTCCCGTCTAACCCTGACACTGTTGACCGGACGGATCCACCTCTTTGACTTTCACCGGATGGGGTTTGGCCGAGGGACATTTCCACCTGGCTGTGATAGGCCAGCCCATAGGTACACTTCGGATCAAGGTCCGGGCCCAACCCACCGCAAGATTCCCTCCGTGTCTACCTGACGTGGCCGTTTCCACCCTCCGTGTGACGGCGGCAGCGACGTCCGTGATGGGGGGCACGCTACGGAGCCGCGTGCCGGGTGCTTACACTTGTCACCACTCTTCCACACGTGTAAGAAGGCCTGGCGCAAGACCTCGCGGCATAGCCCCCCTCCAGGTCCCCTGTCTCGTCTAACCCTGACACTGTTGACCGGACGGATCTACCCCTTTGACTTTCACCCGACGGGGTTTGGCCAAGGAACATTTCCACCTGGCTGTGATAGGCCAGCCCATAGGTACACTTCGGATCAAGGTCCGGGCCCAACCCACCGCAAGATTCCCTCCGTTTCTACCCGACGTGGCCGTTTCCACCCTCCGTGTGACGGCGGCAGCGACGTCCGTGATGGGGGGCACGCTACGGAGCCGCATGCCGGGTGCTTACACTTGTCACCACTCTTCCACACGTGTAAGGGGGCTTGGCGGAAGACCTCGCGGCATAGCCCCCCTCCAAGTCCCCCGTTCCGTCTAACCCTGACACTGTTGACCGGACGGATCTACCCCTTTGACTTTCACCGGACGGGGTTTGGACGAGGGACATTTCCACCTGCCTGTGATAGGCCAGCCCATAGGTACACTTCGGATCAAGGTCCGGGCCCACCTCACCTCAAGAATCCCTCCGTGTCTACCTGACGTGGCCGTTTCCACCCTCCGTGTGACGGCGGCAGCGACGACCATGATGCGGGGCACACTACGGAGCCGCATGCCGGGTGCTTACACTTGTCACCACTCTTCCACACGTGTAAGAGGGCCTGGCGCAAGACCACGCGGCATAGCCCCCCTCCAGGTCCCCCGTCCCGTCTAACCCTGACACTGTTGACCGGACGGACATACCCCTTTGACTTTCACCGGACGGGGTTTGGCCGAGGGACATTTCCACCTGGCTGTGATAGGCCAGCCCATAGGTACACTTCGGATCAAGGTCCGGGCCCAACCCACCGCAAGATTCCCTCCGTGTCTACCCGACGTGGCCGTTTCCACCCTCCGTGTGACGGCGGCAGCGACGTCCGTGATGGGGGGCACACTACGGAGCCGCGTGCCGGGTGCTTACACTTGTCACCACTCTTCCACACGTGTAAGAGGGCCTGGCGCAAGACCTCGCGGCATAGCCCCCCTCCAGGTACCCCGTCCCGTCTAGCCCTGACACTCTTGACCGGACGGATCTACCCCTTTGACTTTCACCGGACGGGGTTTGGCCGAGGGACATTTCCACCTGGCTGTGATAGGCCAGCCCATAGGTACACTTCGGATCAAGGTCCGGGCCCAACCCACCGCAAGATTCCCTCCGTGTCTACCCGACGTGGTCGTTTTCCACCCTCCGTGTGACGGCGTCGAGCTTTATTCCGTGATGGGGGTCATGCTACGGAGCCGCGTGTCGGGTGCTTACACTTGTCACCACTCTTCCACACGTGTAAGAAGGCCTGGCGCAAGACCTCGCGGCATAGCCCCCCTCCAGGTCCCCCGTGTCGTCTAACCCTGACACTGTTGACCGGACGGATCTACCCCTCTGACTTTCACCGGACGGTGTTTGGCCGAGGGACATTTCCACCTGGCTGTGATAGGCCAGCCCATAGGTACACTTCGGATCAAGGTCCGGGCCCAACCCACCGCAAGATTCCCTCCATGTCTACCTGACGTGGCCGTTTCCACCCTCCGTGTGACGGCGGCAGCGACGTCCTTTATGGGGGTCATGCTACGGAGCCGCGTGCCGGGTGCTTACACTTGTCACCACTCTTCCACACGTGTAAGAAGGCCTGGCGCAAGACCTCGCGGCATAGCCCCCCTCCAGGTCCCCCGTCTCGTCTAACCCTGACACTGTTGACCAGACGGATCTACCCCTTTGACTTTCACCGGACGGGGTTTGGCCGAGGGACATTTCCACCTGGCTGTGATAGGCCAGCCCATAGGTACACTTCGGATCAAGGTCCGGGCCCAACCCACCGCAAGATTCCCTCCGTGTCTACCTGACGTGGTCGTTTTCCACCCTCCGTGTGACGGCGTCGAGCTTTATTCCGTGATGTGGGTCATGCTACGGAGCCGCGTGTCGGGTGCTTACACTTGTGACCACTCTTCCACACGTGTAAGAACGCCTGGCGCAAGACCTCGCGGCATAGCCCCCCTCCAGGTCCCCCGTCTCGTCTAACCCTGACACTGTTGACCGGACGGATCTACCCCTTTGACTTTCACCGGACGGGGTTTGGCCGAGGGACATTTCAACCTGGCTGTGATAGGCCAGCCCATAGGTACACTTCGGATCAAGGTCCGGGCCCAACCCACCGCAAGATTCCCTCCGTGTCTACCTGACGTGGCCGTTTCCACCCTCCGTGTGACGGCGGCATCGACGTCCGTTATGGGGGTCATGCTACGGAGCCGCGTGCCGGGTGCTTACACTTGTCACCACTCTTCCACACGTGTAAGAAGGCCTGGCGCAAGACCTCGCGGCATAGCCCACCTCCAGGTCCCCCGTCTCGTCTAACCCTGACACTGTTGACCGGACGGATCTACCCCTTTGACTTTCACCGGACGGGGTTTGGCCGAGGGACATTTCCACCTGGCTGTGATAGGCCAGCCCATAGGTACACTTCGGATCAAGGTCCGGGGCCAACCCACCGCAAGATTCACTCCGTGTCTACCTGACGTCGCCGTTTCCACCCTCCGTGTGACGGCGGCAGCGACGTCCGTGATGGGGGTCATGCTACGGAGCCGTGTGCCGGGTGCTTACACTTGTCACCACTCTTCCACACGTGTAAGAAGGCCTGGCGCAAGACCTCGCGGCATAGCCCCCCTCCAGGTCCCCCGTCTCGTCTAACCCTGACACTGTTGACCGGACGGATCTACCCCCTTGACTTTCACCGGACGGGGTTTGGCCAAGGAACATTTCCACCTGGCTGTGATAGGCCAGCCCATAGGTACACTTTGGATCAAGGTCCGGGCCCAACCCACCGCAAGATTCCCTCCGTGTCTACCCGACGTGGCCGTTTCCACCCTCCGTGTGACGGCGGCAGCGACGTCCGTGATGGGGGGCACGCTACGGAGCCGCGTGCCGGGTGCTTACACTTGTCACCACTCTTCCACAGGTGTAAGAGGGCCTGGCGCAAGACCTCGCGGCATAGCCCCCCTCCAGGTCCCCCGTCCCGTCTAGCCCTGACACTGTTGACCGGACGGATCTACCCCTTTGACTTTCACCGGACGGGGTTTGGCCGAGGGACATTTCCACCTGGCTGTGATAGGCCAGCCCATAGGTACACTTCGGATCAAGGTCCGGGCCCAACCCACCGCAAGATTCCCTCCGTGTCTACCCGACGTGGCCGTTTCCACCCTCCGTGTGACGGCGGCAGCGACGTCCGTGATGGGGGGCTCACTACGGAGCCGCGTGCCGGGTGCTTACACTTGTCACCACTCTTCCACACGTGTAAGAGGGCCTGGCGCAAGACCTCGCGGCATAGCCCCCCTCCAGGTACCCCGTCCCGTCTAGCCCTGACACTCTTGACCGGACGGATCTACCCCTTTGACTTTCATCGGACGGGGTTTGGCCGAGGGACATTTCCACCTGGCTGTGATAGGCCAGCCCATAGGTACACTTCGGATCAAGGTCCGGGCCCAACCCACCGCAAGATTCCCTCCGTGTCTACCCGACGTGGTCGTTTTCCACCCTCCGTGTGACGGCGTCGAGCTTTATTCCGTGATGGGGGTCATGCTACGGAGCCGCGTGTCGGGTGCTTACACTTGTCACCACTCTTCCACACGTGTAAGAAGGCCTGGTGCAAGACCTCGCGGCATAGCCCACCTCCAGGTCCCCCGTCTCGTCTAACCCTGACACTGTTGACCGGACGGATCTACCCCTTTGACTTTCACCGGACGGTGTTTGGCCGAGGGACATTTCCACCTGGCTGTGATAGGCCAGCCCATAGGTACACTTCGGATCAAGGTCCGGGCCCAACCCACCGAAGATTCCCTCCATGTCTACCTGACGTGGCCGTTTCCACCCTCCGTGTGACGGCGGCAGCGACGTCCTTTATGGGGGTCATGCTACGGAGCCGCGTGCCGGGTGCTTACACTTGTCACCACTCTTCCACACGTGTAAGAAGGCCTGGCGCAAGACCTCGCGGCATAGCCCCCCTCCAGGTCCCCCGTCTCGTCTAACCCTGACACTGTTGACCAGACGGATCTACCCCTTTGACTTTCACCGAACGGGGTTTGGCCGAGGGACATTTCCACCTGGCTGTGATAGGCCAGCCCATAGGTACACTTCGGATCAAGGTCCGGGCCCAACCCACCGCAAGATTCCCTCCGTGTCTACCCGACGTGGTCGTTTTCCACCCTCCGTGTGACGGCGTCGAGCTTTATTCCGTGATGTGGGTCATGCTACGGAGCCGCGTGTCGGGTGCTTACACCTGTGACCACTCTTCCACACGTGTAAGAACGCCTGGCGCAAGACCTCGCGGCATAGCCCCCCTCCAGGTCCCCCGTCTCGTCTAACCCTGACACTGTTGACCGGACGGATCTACCCCTTTGACTTTCACCGGACGGGGTTTGGCCGAGGGACATTTCCACCTGGCTGTGATAGGCCAGCCCATAGGTACACTTCGGATCAAGGTCCGGGCCCAACCCACCGCAAGATTCCTTCCGTGTCTACCTGACGTGGCCGTTTCCACCCTCCGTGTGACGGCGGCATCGACGTCCGTTATGGGGGTCATGCTACGGAGCCGCGTGCCGGGTGCTTACACTTGTCACCACTCTTCCACACGTGTAAGAAGGCCTGGCGCAAGACCTCGCGGCATAGCCCCCCTCCAGGTCCCCCGTCTCGTCTAACCCTGACACTGTTGACCGGACGGATCTACCCCTTTGACTTTCACCGGACGGGGTTTGGCCGAGGGACATTTCCACCTGGCTGTGATAGGCCAGCCCATAGGTACACTTCGGATCAAGGTCCGGGGCCAACCCACCGCAAGATTCACTCCGTGTCTACCTGACATCGCCGTTTCCACCCTCCGTGTGACGGCGGCAGCGACGTCCGTGATGGGGGTCATGCTACGGAGCCGTGTGCCGGGTGCTTACACTTGTCACCACTCTTCCACACGTGTAAGAAGGCCTGGCGCAAGTCCTCGCGGCATAGCCCCCCTCCAGGTCCCCCGTCTCGTCTAACCCTGACACTGTTGACCGGACGGATCTACCCCCTTGACTTTCACCGGACGGGGTTTGGCCAAGGAACATTTCCACCTGGCTGTGATAGGCCAGCCCATAGGTACACTTTGGATCAAGGTCCGGGCCCAACCCACCGCAAGATTCCCTCCGTGTCTACCCGACGTGGCCGTTTCCACCCTCCGTGTGACGGCGGCAGCGACGTCCGTGATGGGGGGCACGCTACGGAGCCGCGTGCCGGGTGCTTACACTTGTCACCACTCTTCCACAGGTGTAAGAGGGCCTGGCGCAAGACCTCGCGGCATAGCCCCCCTCCAGGTCCCCCGTCCCGTCTAGCCCTGACACTGTTGACCAGACGGATCTACCCCTTTGACTTTCACCGGACGGGGTTTGGCCGAGGGACATTTCCACCTGGCTGTGATAGGCCAGCCCATAGGTACACTTCGGATCAAGGTCCGGGCCCAACCCACCGCAAGATTCCCTCCGTGTCTACCCGACGTGGTCGTTTTCCACCCTCCGTGTGACGGCGTCGAGCTTTATTCCGTGATGTGGGTCATGCTACGGAGCCGCGTGTCGGGTGCTTACACTTGTGACCACTCTTCCACACATGTAAGAACGCCTGGCGCAAGACCTCGCGGCATAGCCCCCCTCCAGGTCCCCCGTCTCGTCTAACCCTGACACTGTTGACCGGACGGATCTACCCCTTTGACTTTCACCGGACGGGGTTTGGCCGAGGGACATTTCCACCTGGCTGTGATAGGCCAGCCCATAGGTACACTTTGGATCAAGGTCCGGGCCCAACCCACCGCAAGATTCCCTCCGTGTCTACCTGACGTGGCCGTTTCCACCCTCCGTGTGACGGCGGCATCGACGTCCGTTATGGGGGTCATGCTACGGAGCCGCGTGCCGGGTGCTTAAACTTGTCACCACTCTTCCACACATGTAAGAAGGCCTGGCGCAAGACCTCGCGGCATAGCCCCCCTCCAGGTCCCCCGTCTCGTCTAACCCTGACACTGTTGACCGGACGGATCTACCCCTTTGACTTTCACCGGACGGGGTTTGGCCGAGGGACATTTCCACCTGGCTGTGATAGGCCAGCCCATAGGTACACTTCGGATCAAGGTCCGGGGCCAACCCACCGCAAGATTCACTCCGTGTCTACCTGACATCGCCGTTTCCACCCTCCGTGTGACGGCGGCAGCGACGTCCGTGATGGGGGTCATGCTACGGAGCCGTGTGCCGGGTGCTTACACTTGTCACCACTCTTCCACACGTGTAAGAAGGCCTGGCGCAAGACCTCGCGGCATAGCCCCCCTCCAGGTCCCCCGTCTCGTCTAACCCTGACACTGTTGACCGGACGGATCTACCCCCTTGACTTTCACCGGACGGGGTTTGGCCAAGGAACATTTCCACCTGGCTGTGATAGGCCAGCCCATAGGTACACTTTGGATCAAGGTCCGGGCCCAACCCACCGCAAGATTCCCTCCGTGTCTACCCGACGTGGCCGTTTCCACCCTCCGTGTGACGGCGGCAGCGACGTCCGTGATGGGGGGCACGCTACGGAGCCGCGTGCCGGGTGCTTACACTTGTCACCACTCTTCCACAGGTGTAAGAGGGCCTGGCGCAAGACCTCGCGGCATAGCCCCCCTCCAGGTCCCCCGTCCCGTCTAGCCCTGACACTGTTGACCAGACGGATCTACCCCTTTGACTTTCACCGGACGGGGTTTGGCCGAGGGACATTTCCACCTGGCTGTGATAGGCCAGCCCATAGGTACACTTCGGATCAAGGTCCGGGCCCAACCCACCGCAAGATTCCCTCCGTGTCTACCCGACGTGGTCGTTTTCCACCCTCCGTGTGACGGCGTCGAGCTTTATTCCGTGATGTGGGTCATGCTACGGAGCCGCGTGTCGGGTGCTTACACTTGTGACCACTCTTCCACACATGTAAGAACGCCTGGCGCAAGACCTCGCGGCATAGCCCCCCTCCAGGTCCCCCGTCTCGTCTAACCCTGACACTGTTGACCGGACGGATCTACCCCTTTGACTTTCACCGGACGGGGTTTGGCCGAGGGACATTTCCACCTGGCTGTGATAGGCCAGCCCATAGGTACACTTTGGATCAAGGTCCGGGCCCAACCCACCGCAAGATTCCCTCCGTGTCTACCTGACGTGGCCGTTTCCACCCTCCGTGTGACGGCGGCATCGACGTCCGTTATGGGGGTCATGCTACGGAGCCGCGTGCCGGGTGCTTAAACTTGTCACCACTCTTCCACACGTGTAAGAAGGCCTGGCGCAAGACCTCGCGGCATAGCCCCCCTCCAGGTCCCCCGTCTCGTCTAACCCTGACACTGTTGACCGGACGGATCTACCCCTTTGACTTTCACCGGACGGGGTTTGGCCGAGGGACATTTCCACCTAGCTGTGATAGGCCAGCCCATAGGTACACTTCGGATCAAGGTCCGGGGCTAACCCACCGCAAGATTCACTCAGTGTCTACCTGACGTCGCCGTTTCCACCCTCCGTGTGACGGCGGCAGCGACGTCCGTGATGGGGGTCATGCTACGGAGCCGTGTGCCGGGAGCTTACACTTGTCACCACTCTTCCACACGTGTAAGAAGGCCTGGCGCAAGACCTCGCGGCATAGCCCCCCTCCAGGTCCCCCGTCTCGTCTAACCCTGACACTGTTGACCGGACGGATCTACCCCCTTGACTTTCACCGGACGGGGTTTGGCCAAGGAACATTTCCACCTGGCTGTGATAGGCCAGCCCATAGGTACACTTTGGATCAAGGTCCGGGCCCAACCCACCGCAAGATTCCCTCCGTGTCTACCCGACGTGGCCGTTTCCACCCTCCGTGTGACGGCGGCAGCGACGTCCTTTATGGGGGGCACGCTACGGAGCCGCGTGCCGGGTGCTTACACTTGTCACCACTCTTCCACAGGTGTAAGAGGGCCTGGCGCAAGACCTCGCGGCATAGCCCCCCTCCAGGTCCCCCGTCCCGTCTAGCCCTGACACTGTTGACCGGACGGATCTACCCCTTTGACTTTCACCGGACGGGGTTTGGCCGAGGGACATTTCCACCTGGCTGTGATAGGCCAGCCCATAGGTACACTTCGGATCAAGGTCCGGGCCCAACCCACCGCAAGATTCCCTCCGTGTCTACCCGACGTGGTCGTTTTCCATCCTCCGTGTGACGGCGTCGAGCTTTATTCCGTGATGGGGGTCACGCTACGGAGCCGCCTGCCGGGTGCTTACACTTGTCACCACTCTTCCACACGGGTAAGAAGGCCTGGCGCAAGACCTCGCAGCATAGCCCCCCTCCAGGTCCCCCGTCTCGTCTAACCCTGCCACTGTTGACCGGACGGATCTACCCCTTTGACTTTCACCGGACGGGGTTTGGCCGAGGGACATTTCCACCTGGCTGTGATAGGCCAGCCCATAGGTACACTTCGGATAAAGGTCCGGGCCCAACCCACCGCAAGATTCCCTCCGTGTCTACCCGACGTGGTCGTTTTCCATCCTCCGTGTGACGGCGTCGAGCTTTATTCCGTGATGGGGGTCACGCTACGGAGCCGCGTGCCGGGTGCTTACACTTGTCACCACTCTTTCCGCATGTGTAAGAAGGCCTGGCGCAAGACCTCGCGGCATAGCCCCCCTCCAGGTCCCCCGTCTCGTCTAACCCTGACACTGTTGACCGGACGGATCTACCCCTTTGACTTTCACCGGACGGGGTTTGGCCGAGGGACATTTCCACCTGGCTGTGATAGGCCAGCCCATAGGTACACTTCGGATCATGGTCCGGGCCCAACCCACCGCAAGATTCCCTCCGTGTCTACCTGACGTGGCCGTTTCCACCCTCCGTGTGACGGCGGCAGCGACGTCCGTTATGGGGGTCATGCTACGGAGCCACGTGCCGGGTGCTTACACTTGTCACCACTCTTCCACACGTGTAAGAAGGCCTGGCGCAAGACCTCGCGGCATAGCCCCCCTCCAGGTCCCCCGTCTCGTCTAACCCTGACACTTTTGACCGGACGGATCTACCCCTTTGACTTTCACCGGACGGGGTTTGGCCGAGGGACATTTCCACCTGGCTCTGATAGGCCAGCCCATAGGTACACTTCGGATCAAGGTCCGGGCCCAACCCACCTCAAGATTCACTCCGTGTCTACCTGACGTGGCCGTTTCCACCCTCCGTGTGACGGCGGCAGCGACGTCCGTGATGGGGGTCACGCTACGGAGCCGCGTGCCGGGTGCTTACACTTGTCACCACTCTTCCACACGTGTAAGAAGGCCTGGCGCAAGACCTCGCGGCATAGCCCCCCTCCAGGTCCCCCGTCCCGTCTAACCCTGACACTGTTGACCGGACGGATCTACCCCTTTGACTTTCACCGGACGGGGTTTGGCCGAGGGACATTTCCACCTGGCTGTGATAGGCCAGCCCATAGGTACACTTCGGATCAAGGTCCGGGCCCAACCCACCGCAAGATTCCCTCCGTGTCTACCTGACGTGGCCGTTTCCACCCTCTGTGTGACGGCGGCAGCGACGTCTGTGATGGGGGGCACGCTACGGAGCCGCGTGCCGGGTGCTTACACTTGTCACCGCTCTTCCACACGTGTAAGAAGGCCTGGCGCAAGACCTCGTGGCATAGCCCCCCTCCAGGTCCCCCGTCTCGTCTAACCCTGACACTTATGACCGGACGGATCTACCCCCTTGACTTTCACCGGACGGGGTTTGGCCAAGGAATATTTCCACCCGGCTGTGATAGGCCAGCCCATAGGTACACTTTGGATCAAGGTCCGGGCCCAACCCACCGCAAGATTCCCTCCGTGTCTCCCCGACGTGGCCGTTTCCACCCTCCGTGTGACGGTGGCAGCGTCGTCCGAAATGGGGGGCACGTTACGGAGCCGCATGTCGGGTGCTTACACTTGTCACCACTCTTCCACACGTGTAAGAGGGCCTGGCGCAAGACCTCGCGGCATAGCCCCCCTCCAGGTCCCCCGTCCCGTCTAACCCTGACACTGTTGACCGGACGGATCTACCCCTTTGACTTTCACCGGACGGGGTTTGGCCGAGGGACATTTCCACTTGGCTGTGATAGGCCAGCCCATAGGTACACTTCGGATCAAGGTCCGGGCCCAACCCACCGCAAGATTCCCTCCGTGTCTACCTGACGTGGCCGTTTCCACCCTCCGTGTGACGGCGGCAGCGACGTCCATGATGGGGGGCACACTACGGAGCCGCATGCCGGGTGCTTACACTTGTCACCACTCTTCCACACGTGTAAGAGGGCCTGGCGCAAGACCTCACGGCATAGCCCCCCTCCAGGTCCCCCGTCCCGTCTAACCCTGACACTGTTGACCGGACGGATCTACCCCTTTGACTTTCACCGGACGGGGTTTGGCCGAGGGACATTTCCACCTGTCTGTGATAGGCCAGCCCATAGATACATTTCGGATCAAGGTCCGGGCCCAACCCACCGCAAGATTCCCTCCGTGTCTACCCGACGTGGCCGTTTCCACCCTCCGTGTGACGGCGGCAGCGACGTCCGTGATGGGGGGCACGCTACGGAGCCGCGTGTCGGGTGCTTACACTTGTCACCACTCTTCCACACGTGTAAGAGGGCTTGGCGCAAGACCTCGCGGCATAGCCCCCCTCCAGGTCCCCCGTCTCGTCTAACCCTGACACTGCTGACCGGACGGATCTACCCCTTTGACTTTCACCGGACGGGGGTCCAGCGCAAGACCTCGCGGCATAACTACCCCCCAAAGTCCCCCGTCCCGTCAAACCCTGCCACAGTTGACCGGCGGATCTAGCACTTTCAAGATTCTTGTAAAAAACATATAAAACTTGTCAAAATAGACGTAATTATCATATTTTTATGATTTCAGTAAAGTATAGGGACCTATATGCAAAAGAACATGAGGTCACATTACTAACATACTCGAAAACAAATACAAACCACATATTCATAATCTATGGAAAATTCTACACCAAATCGATATATAATTTAAGTATGTTTATGTTTAGATAAGGCTCATTTAAGTTAATCAAAAATTAATTTAGGAAAATAATAAAAACTTAAAAACAGGGGAAAAAATCAGAAAACAGAAAAAATTGTTTGCCGACGGTTTGGCCGTCGGCGTAGATATGAACCAGCGACGCCCAGCAGCCACGACTCGGATCGATGACGTGGCACGTGTTGCGGATCGATGACGTGGACAAAGGCTACGCCGACGGACGCCGTCAAAGCCGTCGGCGTAGTTCTAACGTTGCCAGCTCGCCGTTCGTTCCCGGGCTGTCTAGGTTATTTCTATCCCGACGGCCCGTTTATGCCGACGGGGGCCGGCGGGATAGTAGTATATACGCCGAGGGCCTTACGGTGCCTACGGCCACCGTCGGGATAGGAAGTGGGACGCCGACGGCTATCCTACGCCTACGGTTCAACCTGGGCCGTCGGGATAGCTCCGACTATGCCTACGGTCACCGTCGGCATAGATTAGGCCGTCGGCGTAGAGCTTTATTCCGGTAGTGATTCCACGAACGAAACAGTTCCTGCTTTCTCTTGCCGGCCAGGCCGTAGGCTCCCCATCCCTCCGCTCGTCGCTCCGGCGGCAGTGGGAGGGTGGGGGAGCCCGGTTCCTTCCGTCCAGTCTGTAGATAGGTTGAGGATAGGTACTGCGCTCAGTCGGTGCCGATGTCGTCACCGCGAATAAAGTTTTCCGGGCCACCGCCTCGACGACGTTCTTCAGCGGCGTCGAGGAGCCATGGATTTGTGTTCGAGCGAGTTCCTCAAGACGGCGGTGGAGAACTTGCTCAGGTTCTTGTTTCTTCGGCTTCGTCCGGCCATGGAGTCAGAAGTTTGTGTCTTGGAGTTGGCTGATGCTGCAATGTCGGTCTTATCCAAGGGATGGTCCACAGGGAGATTTGATGGTGGACGATGGTTGCCGGTTTTGGAGTTTTTCGGCGGTGCTGTCGGTCGAGATCTTCAAGATGGCGATCCAAGATGTGTGGAGTATTTCTTCGGTCGACGATCCACATCGACATGTGCGTCGCCACTTGTGACGGCGCCTTGTTCAGAGGCTCGTAACGCAGCTTGGCTGCTATGGCACTTTCTTGGATCTTGGCAAGTTGGAGGCCTGTGTTTCTCTCCTCCGGCGAACGCTTCGGCGACGGCGGCGGCTGGACTCTTTGGCGATGATGATGTAAATTTCCTTGTGTGTTGTCTCTTCGGATTGTTCCAGAGAGAAGCCGTGTATGTTGTATGATGCTACTATTATGAATGAATACATTTTCTTCTCCTCAAAAAAAAAAAAAAAACCTATGAAGTATCTCTCTCACGCGTAGATGTAGCGCTAAAGAGATACTAGTGGTATAGCCTCCACTGGACTGGCATATATAAAGGACATTGTATCAGAACTGCATTCTGTTTCCTTTCTACATCAACACAGGCAGATTCATGGTGGCTTGCCTACGGAAACAGGGGCGAGCAGCATTCCCTTGTCTAACCATCTTTGAGGGGAGTGATGTTATCCTCAGAAAATGAATACCATGGCCAAACTGGCTACGCGACACACTCCACCTGGCCTTAATCCATTCGCCGGAACACGGCACATAATCAAGCCGTGACGTGACGCTACAAAATCACACTTCTTTGATTTTCTATGACATATGTTAGGCTACATTACGAATTCTCTGGGTTAAATGTCAGTTTTGCCCGAACCCCAGTGTCATATGCATATAAGAGGAACCCACACGCTGCCGCGCTGGGCCTGCATCCCGTTCTGGGCCGGCGTCGGAGTCGACTCTGCCGCCGCCACCTGCAGGATGGCCTGCAAGATACACATCTGCGACTCCTCAGCAGCGCCGGACGGTAAGACCGGACAATCTTGATCACATTCTTCTTCTTCTTCTTCTTGACGAGTTGAATCTGTGTGTTCTTTTCCTTTTGAGAAGAATCATTTTTTCTTCTGCTCTTAAGAAAAAATGAGGGGGCAGATGCAGCTGTGTGCAGATGCAGATGCAGCTGACACCGCCGCCTGTGTGCAGAACTGCAACAGGAAATGGAGCCACGAGGCCCAGACTGATTTAACTTCCAAGCTGCTCCGTTTTAGAACAGAAAAAGATTTGAAGAGCTATAGCATGTCAATCATGTGATCATACATATATATGATAATACTGAGCGGCTGTGATTGTAGCAGCAACCAGTAAAATGAGTTTCTGTGGCATATCAATAATAATGTTAATCTGGATGACCTACCCCTGAGCCCTGACTCGACCGTATAACAACCAAAAATTATTAATCTTTATTTTTTTATGAGGAACAAGTGAAAACAATATTCTCAAGCTAACTCATAGAATAATAGAAGGGTTAAAATTCAAATGTTAGCCAACTCATCAGAACCTTTCCCTACAGCTCAAGCAAGATCAACTGACAGGTTAAGTATTCAACCTTCATGCCAGTTGACGAATGGCTAGTTGGCTACGGAAATTAACAAACTGAATTCGGCAAAGTAGGCGATTAATTCCTACAAGTGCACTTCACAGCTGACCGTAGCATGCTACATATATAGAGGGTCAATCTCCGCGTCGAGCAAACAAATGGAAGAAACTATGGCCAACAACTCTCTGCATCTCAGCCACCAGAATGTAACTTTAGATACCTGCGGAGCAGGAAATACCATCGGTCAAACAAATATGTACTATTCAGGAAAATCATTGAGTATAGCTTCACCATTGTGGTGAAACTGTGTCATCTCCAAAGTTGGATCATCTCAGCATTATTATTAGACAAAACCAACATTTGAGATAGGGAACAACAATAGGTAATTGTTAGTATAGTGGCGCACCTTCAACAATAGTTTTTGGCTACGTCAGGTCTGAGTTAGGCTAAACGAACAGTGGGAAAATGAGGGGCTCGTCGAGTAGGAAAGCAGAAACATTTGGTTTCTAGTTCACATGCATACATACTCTTAAGAAATGTATGAGCTAGCTAGTCACTAACAAATCAAATTTTATTAACATCATGCGGCACAAGCCTCAAGCAAGGGAACGTGCATCATCTCATCAATTGATACTTTTATCGGTCCAAAATGACTGTCATTGTTTTTTTACTCTGCACAACATCAAGCAATACTATTAGCTGGGGAGGTGTTATCTTGAGCTATTCTTATGCTTGTTCCACACCATATTGCAACAACAAACAACAACAAAGCCTTTTTCCACACCATATTGCAAGAAAAATAAAATATACTAATACTAATAGATCCTGGTAATATAAGTGATCATGATTTATATTATTTAAATAAATTAGCGTGACAATATGAAAATGGAATCTATTTCAATTTTCTGTGATGTAGATGAACTTGCCACATTCGGTACTGTCCTATAACTGATAAAATTATTCGTAAATTTCAAACCACGCACGATTACTACATATTTAAGATCGTTAGAAATATCAGCATAGAAACAATACTGAATGAAAAAAAAGAAGAAATATAACTAGCACCACATATTGGGCTACCTATTTTACATCTTAGTTTGTTCAAGCTAGTTTTTCATGTTGTCAACTTCCAAATGTTGTACATCTCATCTTGAGAAAAAAGACACTGTAGCTATGCACTACACAAAATGGCACCACACAAGTACTAGAACAGAGCAATGCAGAACAACATCATTGTATGTTGAAGAGGTCATCAATCAGCACAAGAAACAAGAGATGTGGCACTACTTATACAATTGTTTGCTTAACATGTAAGGATGTGAACGGCATCCCAACAACAAGAAAAAGTAACCTGGTCGGTTATATACTAGTGTAAAGGCATGTTATTACCTGCACCATAGACACTTTCAAATGGATAACAGCAATGAATGTTGCTAGGTCCGGAAAGTTTCTTGAACTGCAACGACTCGAGATGGATCGTGAAGATGCCAATCATTGTCCGCAAGAACAGCTACTGTCCTCAGCAAACCCTAACACCATATTAAATGGTCCTCCCTCCTGTGGATTCGGTGGAAGTTGCAGTAGCTTGTCTAGTTCAATGGTTCTTCCCAACACCCATGACGCAACACCATCATGCTCGGTCTTCCTATTCCATATCTGGGCACTTGATCCTGACAGATAGAGGAAACCCAACCCACCATCATCTATTTGGATAATCGAGTACCGGTAGTCGCTCCCACTCCCAGCATCCAAATGTGCCGGTAAACCTATCGTGGCTAGGTTGTGCCTCTCCAAATCAAACTCGAGAATTCCAACCGTACCCCTAGACAAGAACCAGTAAAGGGAATTACCAACCAGCACACACTACTGGAATATCATTGTACGCCGAGTGCCACGGACACTCGGCAAAGGGCCAATAACCGTCGGCAAAGCCTTTGCCGAGAGTTGCACTCGGCAAAGCCAACCCGGCGTACACCTCTCAGGCAAACAGGAATTTGCCGAGACCCAGGACATGAACACTCGGCAAAGAGTTTGCCGAGTGTCAAACAGCCCCTCTCGGCAAAATAAAGTAGCTTCACGTCCGCTGGTTCCGTCAGCTCTTTGCCGAGAGCCACGCTCGGCAAAACTGCCCCAGCTAACTGCCATCTGCTCCCAGCGCATGCCACTTTGCCGAGAGCCACGCTCGGCAAAACTGACACCTGTTCCCAGCGCATGCCACTTTGCCAAGAGCCACACTCGGTAAAGATCCGTTCCCAGTACTGTTTCTCTTGCTTTTCCCTCGGATCGCTGCAGCAAAAATAGATACACAATACACAAAGATGCGTTTGAAGTCTCAAAGTCTAACAACAAACTCACATAAGCATTATATAAATAGTTCGCACAAGCTTCATTTGAAATCACAAATTAGCTCTTTATTACAAGTGCCTACTTACTAAACAATAAAGTGGTCAATGCATGTCTACATGCGACCACATGATAAAAGCAACACCACAATTATCACGAACGGAAGGAGAATTATCAAGTTCTTCCATCCACTGAACCCGATAAGCTGTTTCTGGCTAGCACATCCACTGAACCCACTAATTCAGATTTTCTCTTCTGGTTAAGCACATACTGATTATAATGATACTCTGTCTTCTCTCTGCTATTGAACGAGTCGTGGGAGCTGCCTTCGTAACGAAGCACTTGTCATTGCATTCAGACCATGAATCATAGACTCCTGGACACCTACCTCTGTACACCGCATACCACTTCATCTAGAAAGAAAGAGAAAAAGAGGCAGAGAAATAATGCAAGGTTAAAGAGCACATCATACATGTTGCCTTACCGAGAGCAGCTCTCGGTACAGGTACGGTTCGATCATAAAGTTAATACATATTCTTAATTATGAACACCGAAGTTTAATTCAATTGTTGGACTATCGGACAATGTACAGAGGTAGGCGAGGTGGAACCAAATAGGCAACCGTTAATTTTCCGAGAGCTGCTCTCGGTAAAGAAGTCAAACCGTGGCCGTGCCGTTAACCGCCGCTGGATGTGCCACGTGGCAGAACGTTGCCGTGCGGCACTGCTTGGCTCTCGGCAAAGAGTGTCTTTGCCGAGTGTTGCCGTTTTGCCGAGGTCTACTCTCGGCAATATCAAGTGTTTGCCGAGATGCTCCTTTTGCCGAGAGTCACACTCGGCGTCTCTTACTTTGCTGAGTGCCCGTGTTTTGGCTCTCGGCGAAGAGCCTGGCACGCGGCGTATACGAAAATTCCAGTAGTGACAGCGGGTATATAGGATAAACTGCCCAAAGATCTGGTGCGGAAAGGAATCTCATTAGCTCTGAGTGGAAACGGTGTTGACACGGGATTACATCACACGCCAGTCTCCAACGAGTAAACACTGGCGACTGCTCGTTGCTTGGCGCACTTGCCTACCAAGACCACCTGGAAGTGGTCGACGTCCCCGGCTGCGCGAAGCATTGCTCCGCTGCACACCCTGTCGAAGCCCGGGGGAGAGCCAAGGTGGTGTTGCTCACCGGTGATAGGGTCCCACACCACCAGGACCCTATACTAGCATATATAAAATTTAATAATATACTAGCATATATAGATTTAACTCTTCCTCAAGATAATGTACCAATGTAGTTATATGTGTATTCATTCAAGCTATTTTTATGCAGATTGTTTAGGACAAAAGATCGCTCGACAATAGAAATTGTAGATTACCAAGATGCAGCATGGCAATGAACATTACTAAAAAGAATTGACAGCCAAATAAATATAATTTAAATAATTTAAGATAAACATGTGCCTCAGCTCTATACGTCAAGCAAAAGAAACCACGAGAGTGTTATGCCAGAGTAAATTCAGGACATCATGGATCAAGATTCAGAGATATCAACCATCCAAATATTAGTGATCTAGAATCTAGACATGGTTGACGAACAACATGGCAAGCATATTTCTCAGCCATTAAAACGTTGCTATCATTAGGGATATTGTTCAAAGATGAAATAACAATAAAGTGCAGAGCAATTCGTGGCCAACATCTTGTTTTAGCTCGAATCGACTACTTTGTTGACTCTAATTAGCCTAACTTGATATGCTAGTTTTTTTTCGAACAACTTGATATGCTGCATCACGGGCTCCATCACATCAGACACATCTAAGGGAGGGCGCTAAAAAAAACAGTTCATCGACCTAAAAGAGGAATGGGTCGCCGGCCGAGGCAAAGATCAGGACCAACGTAATCTCGGTTTTACACAGGACAGTCAAAGGAAAACGAGCTAGGGTTTAGGGTTAACTGAAGACCATGGAGACTAAGATGTATCCTATTATTCAGTTGCCTGCATTGTACTCGATCAATGCTAATCTTCAACATGACCTACATCACATTCTTTCTCAAGTTCCCCTACCACACGCGGGATATAGACAAATGACTCGTATATGCCATTTGTCCCGTTATGGTAGTAGCTTTCTGGGCGTGAGCAGCCAAGATATTGAATCTTTGAGTCACTCAAATGATAGGCCACCACTTGGAACATATCAGCGGACAAATAGATAACTTCTTTGTAAGGATGAAATCCAAGAATATCAAAGTATACCGGCCAGTCGCCATCAGCACCAAATCTAGTTGTAAAAAAATCATCATTGTCCGAGTCCCACTCAAATCTCTCTTTGGGTAGAGTTGTAGCAACATCAACATCTTCATGACCAGTGTCAGGCACATCGTGTACCATCCAAGGTGCGTCCATCTTGCTACAGCATTTTCTTAAGTGTTGGCCACAGTGTGAAAGATCATCCTGATGTGTTAAAATCCACTCCATCTGTCCACTTGAATATTCAGTTAGGATCCAAACCAGCAGTTGGGACGCCTTGTTAACTATTCCAAAGTACGCCCCTTTTTCTGATCTCCCTAGATAAGGTTTTACAGCTCTCATCTCTTCATTGTATGCTGGTGTTTTAATCACTTGGTACGTACCATTTGACAACGCGAGCCTGAAAAAAATTTAGCCCGTATGATATATCACTATGCAAAGTAAATAAGATTATTTTCATTTACAATTATGGTGATCGGATAGTAAATAAGAAATATGCGTTTAATTTTATATGCATGGGAACTCATATAAATCATTAACTAATTAAAACTGTGGTTGGATGATGCTAACAGATGAAAATATGATTAATTGTTATCTCTAATCTTGGTACGTATGATGAACAATAAATTAGTGCATTATTTTTTCACAATGAATATCACCATATTGTATATCCGTCGATCTTTTTTAATGTAGTGCATAATTAACTTATTAGCATGCCTTTGACAAAATTAGGATCTAAAGATAGGATCAATTTTCCTATATCATACCATTGTTTCAAGTAAATAATTGTATGTTCATTTACAATCATAGTAATCAAATAGCAAAATAAGGAAACATGTGTAGTTGACATGCACATCAAAGCATTAACTAACTATTAAACTCTAGCAGGATGATGCTAATATTTGAAAATATTACTTGTGGTTGTCTAATTTGCGTACGTGCCACAAACAAGAAATCAGTGCATTATTTTCTCACAATGAATATTAGCGCATTATATGTACATCCATCTTCCTTAATACATTTCTGAATACAGTACCTAATTAGATTGCTAACATGCCTTGATAAAAATAGAGTTAAGGCTAGTTTTCCAAAACACTTATCAAATGTGTGAGCTGGCAGGACTAAAAGAGGTGTTACAGTTTCGAACATAAATAAAACCAATCGAGTTGGCTATTTCTCGGTTGCCTTAGAATTTAGCGCGCGTCCGTCGATTCTAGTGGAGGGCATCGGTGTAACCCGAGGCCGAGACGAGGAGGCCGCGGCCAGCCACAGCCTCCCCACCGAGGCCTCGTCTGGACCTTGTCGGAGGCGAGGGACGATGCAGGTCGCCACAGCATCGCAACCGTGGGGGAGGAAGATGATTTGTAGGTTCGGGTGTGGGTTCGGGTGGGCTACCGGTGCCGGAAAAGAAGGGGGGTTTAGAGGGATGGTCCGGCAGCATCACGGCGGAGGGCGCGGCTCAGGCAGGCCGGAGCAGCGCGGCAGGCGGTTCGGGTTGGATTGGAGGGCGGGTGGAGGAAGAAGATGAACAGTGTGCTCAAGATGGAGGAAGATGATGAAGAATGCTCGACTGAACTTAAAGAAAAATAGCCGCCTGATGTTTAGGCAGTTTCATAATTAAAGGTGAAGATTAGAAAATACCCCTTAAATCAAAAATATTAGATTGTTCTGATCTCTTGTTTGATGCATTGGGAGAGTAGGGATTAAAATTAGTTGATTGTAATGTACGAGAATACTCTTTTTAAGTAACTTCAAGATTCCTGTAAACTTTTAAGGGGGTGTATCGAAGCAAAACTGTGTTGAAACAACACGTTCTTAGACATGAGTTTGAAAGAAAAAACGTAAAAAAAAAAAAAAAACAGATCGGTGTATATATATATACCTCAAAACAAAAGAACCTCGGCAATGCACGTAAAACACTCCTTGCGAATACACTGCACAGCGTTGGCGTGGTCCCCCGAATGTTGGCTCATCTCGATCCACAAGCATGTCTCGAACTGTTCCCGCCGGCTGACCTTGGCGGACAAAAGTCCTCTCCTCCCACTAAGAGGTCTTTGATGAGAACACGTTCAGCGTCCATGGAGTCGGTGGCCATTCTGATTCCATCAAGCGGCACGTGTCATTATCCTCGTCCACATGTGGCGGGTCCCGAGACGGTGGCTTCTCATTGCTGCCTTTCTCATCGGCTCTCCTTGCTTGCTTCTCGGGCTCAGGCACGGCAGGGATCACCAACACCTCGTAGTGAGGCGACACGGCTGGATCGAAGGCAAGGTATATACCGCCCACCGGCCGGCAGGCCCAAGGAATAAGTGTCCGCCGCCGTGTCGCGGGGTTGCAGACGCAGAGCTCGCTGGGCCCCATGTCGCAGAGGAGGAGGCCATTGCTGTGGTCCAGGACATCCTCCAACCACCTGTAGCCCCTGTCCTCGTCGGTGCGCAGGAAGTCCAGCATGGCGTCGACCCGGGGTGACGACATGGAAGAGGGGTGGGCGAAGAGGTGCGGCCCGTCGTGGTCGATGTAGTTGATGAAGAGGCCGTGTACCTTGTGCGTGTTGAGAAACCTCCGGCCTACGGTGGGCCGCCACGATGCTTTGCCGGCTGCGCACGGCCGGGCCGCGGCGAGGGCGCCCCTCCACGCAGGCAAGCGGCGGAGGACGTGCGCGGCGTTCCTCAACATGGCGGCGGTGGGGTGGATGCATACGGGTGCGGTGGCGCCTTGGGCTAGGTTTGCACCAGTGGGGGGCGGCGGCGCGTGGCTGTGTGCGCCGTAATCGATGGGATGCACATCCGACCGTTAGTCCAAAATATTGAGCCGCCTGTCCATTTCGATGAATCCAATCAGGAGGACCAAGTTGCCGGTAGACCGCTCGCGGGCGGCGGTCCAGTCGCTAGCTCGCCGGCAGGATCGTTCCGGTCGCTCGCTAGCTCGCCGGTAGGATCGTTCCGGTCGCTCGCTAGCTTGTTTTTTTTTCCCTCGCTCGCTCATGCGAAATGTGAAATAAAAAACATCTATCTGTTTTGAAAAAAGTATGCAGGATTTCAAAAAGATCACGAATTAAAAAAAAACAGAAATTTGAAAATCGTTCATGTATTTGAAAAAAAATACAAATTTGAAAAAAGGTTGGCGGATTTGAAAAAAGTTCATGAATTTGAAACACATTCATGGATTTGAAAAATGTACGAATTCAAAAAGAGTTCATGGATTTTTTTAAAAAAAATTGTGGATTCAAAAAAGTTAATGAATTTGAAAACATTCATGGATTTGAAAAATTTCCAAAAATTTGTAAAAAGTTCATGCATTAAAAAACCTTCATAAATATTAAAAGGTTCCCTAATTTGAAAAAAAACATGAATTTGAAAAAGTTTACGAATTTGGGAAAAATCATCGATTTGAAAAATCTTGACAGGAAAAAGAACAGAAATAAAAACAAAAAAATAAAAATAACGGAAGGAAAAAGAACAAAAAGAAAACCACACTTGAAGGATCTAGAAGCTTCCTAAAATCGGAATGCACCATTTACTCGGGAAACTTGACACACGCGTACAGTTTGCGAATGAGGATGGAAGGGGGTGTGCGCCAATTGTAGAAAAAGTAGTAAGTAGCCCCATAAATGTTGAATAGGGTTTGCCTCAATCAGTTCATCCCCTAAATGATCTAAAAAAATCATCCTCTAAATTTGTTCTTGAACTTGTTTCAAGTGTGCTCCACAAAGTAGTCAGATATCCATCTGTTGTGGTGGTACTTTCACCATATTTAGTTTTGACTCCTTCATGTGAACCCCAGCCCTCTCCGCCCCCTATGAATTTACGCTCCCCTCCGCCTTTGGTTGCCGCTCCGATGACATGGGACCGATGCGAGAGGATACCCTCCTCTTGTTTGATGTGTAGAAAGATTATTATTTTTTGTAGGCTTCAATATCATGGCAATGCCGTGGTGACGGTTGTACTTTTTGGAATAAAGCCCTCTAGCTCCAATACTAACTCGTTTTGCTTTAGTCCAGTGTTGTCGAGGAGGTTGGGAGTTTTTTAATCTTTAATGGTCTTCATGGATGGCGGGTTGGTTCTCTTTGTTATTCCTTGGCCTGGCTCCATGGACATTGTTGGTGACAGTGTTGTCTTCTTCAACAACCTCTTCTTTCGAGGTTTTGCGAGCAAGGTGGGGGCATGAGGGGGGAACTAGGAATGTGATGGCACCAACCTGCACTAGTTGTGGATTTGGGGATTTTAAGACGTTGAGGATCTGATCATGGTATTTCCTTCGTTGTTAGGGGTTTGCACAAATACAATTCAGACAACTTCTTAGTAAATTGAACCCGCAACATAAGTCTATGGACTAGTCCACTGCTTGCATGTCCATGGACTAATTCATTCCCACAGACAACTTGTTTTATCCAAGCGTAAGTCCTATCCGGATCATAATAACCCAACTCTTGATATTTTCTTTCCTATGAATAATTGAGGTATTTCATTTCCTAAAGGGGTAGAGCCACATCCACAATTATTGAGGTATTCCCGCCAGACTAATTGGCTCTTCTTTTGCCAGGGAGTGAGAAATTTCGGTTCTAAATATAACTAATACAGTACAAGAGTTAAAATTCAGCAGTTAGCCAACTCATTGGCTACAGGAAAGAAGAGGGAGGAAACGCGTCCCAGTAGCAACATGGCACCTGATTAAGTAGCACAAGATGATTATGCAGGAGTATTGTATAACAAATTGACTGCATCCGGTGTTACTATTTTGTTGATCGCAGTTATGCTTCTGGCTTCAGAGTTTTCAGACTGAAAAAGAAGAATGCGCTTGATTCAGAGAACGCTCCTGCATAGCATAGCACAGATTAGTAGTTCAGTACGCCACTAGTACGATTTTTGTCGACGGAAATCACTTTCAACAACGAGTTGGTAGTGGCCAGGAGATGGAAACATATCGAGTACCTCAAGAACCAACAATTTCATTCCATTCATATTCATATTCATACACATACTGATGGAACCACAACGCACGCACTCAGAATTTCATAAACCCACAGGAACAGCAGCAGAGACTGCACGGAGCAGCAGCAGCAGCAGGTCAGGTCAGCCGCCGAAGCCGTAGAGGGTGCGGCCCTGTCGCTTGAGTGCGTAGACGACGTCCATGGCGGTGACGGTCTTGCGGCGGGCGTGCTCGGTGTAGGTGACGGCGTCGCGGATGACGTTCTCGAGGAAGATCTTGAGCACGCCCCGGGTCTCCTCGTAGATAAGCCCCGAGATGCGCTTCACGCCGCCGCGCCGAGCCAGCCGCCGGATCGCCGGCTTGGTGATGCCCTGGATGTTGTCCCGCAGCACCTTCCGGTGGCGCTTCGCGCCGCCCTTGCCCAGTCCCTTCCCGCCCTTGCCGCGGCCGGACATGGTTGCTAGGAGCTGCGAGCGAGATGAGCAGATGGGATTGGAAATGGAGGGGAGCGGCGGCGGCGGTGGCTGCTGGAGTCGGAAGGGGAGAAGGGGGATTTAACGAGGAGGAGGGTGCCGCCAGCCGTCGGACCCGGACGGAATGGACGGTGGAGATCAGGATCCGAGGAGAGATGGCGCGGATCGCTGACGTGGCTCTCAAAATTTCGCCCCGTGAGGCCGGCGGCAACTCACAAAAATTTGGAGAGTTTTTGCCGGTTGCAAGCTAGTGGTCCTCCGTTATTTTTATTTTTTTTGGTTTTCAGGATCAAAGCGATCAACGCTGTCAAACAGCAGGATTACAATCAGTAGACATAATCTCACTGACATGGCTGAGACAGGGCTAACAGTAATCATTACTCCGGACAATTCATTGTGCTTTCATGCGACCCCACATGCACATGGAAGAACCTGGGGTAAAAACATGTCATTTCTGCATCCAGCCACCGAAATATTGTGACATACTTGTTGAGCATACTTGTTTGTACCATTTATGCTCAACAAGTATGTCACAATAGCATATCTAATCAGGCAATCATCTTATGTGTTTTGAAAAAAATCAGCTCCATTATGTCCACCACCGAGGTCGTGCTCACGGCAACAGGCGTCAAGGGCGTCACTTGGCTTCTCCTGCTCCACCCCTAACGTCAGAACTTGTCGTACTGGATCCCATCGCTGCCACCCATCTCATACATATATGCTTAGAACAGGACAAATCATCACACAAAAATCCATGGAGAACGAGCAGGCTTACAGTCGAAGTTGAGGGTCGCACATGATTGGTTGCACGATGGCGGCGGCGCGTCGGAGCCACGAAATGCCATCTCAGCAGATCCTCGATCTCGGCAGTTTGCGACTAGCCACGGAATGCCAAATTCGTCGCCACTTGACCAGATCCTTGATCTCGACAGTTTGCGATTGGACCGCAGTTGTGTTGTGCGGAGGTCGTCGAGAACTCGTTGGTGGTGGTTGTGAGCTTATCGAGGTACACCTTGATCGATGGATCCATTGCCTCGAGTTGCAGACGTGCGGTGCGGAGGCCAACGTCTCGAGGAACTGTGCTAGCGCACGAAGTTGGTCCTTGATATCAGATGTAAGGAGGAGGATGGTGGCTAGTCGAAATAAATTACTCACAGAGGGATGGTTTCAGTGTTGCGATTACAATCCGATTTACAGACGAACAGAGAATAACATAGGGAAACTTGCTAAAGGGGAAAAAGGTAGTAGGTAGCCGTCGAGTGTCGTCCTTAATCCATTGGATACCTCGCCTTCTCTCGGTCACTGGCTTAAGTACTAGTATTCTTTCTTCTCAGAAACATAGGCACTTTATTAATCAAGCAACAAATTTACAAAGAGTCTCTCGGATGCAATCCGGAGTAGAACGAAAAACACAAAGACCACTAGATTTCGTACAAGATTTAGCCAGAACATGAGCTAAAATATTAGATTTACCGATGAATATGCTTGAGAACCACAGAAGAGATGCCCGATGCAGCACGTTTGATATCGGCCACCACCAAGCCCACCAGCGAGCGATCACGAACTAAAGAGTTCACTCTCCGCACCAAGGACAAATAGTCGGAGGCAAAGATCACCAAACTGTACTAGGGAGTAGTTGGGGTAGAGGTGGTCGCATTCACCCAGTCAGAGCATCTACAATCGGACTTGGCAAATTAGGCCCCTCAAACACCCGCGGACGCGCCCGGGCACGTCCGCGGGCACTGCCCGGTCACACATCAAATTTCCCTTCTCACAACCGGACACCACAAATAGCATACCTCAAATCCATACAAACTCATGCAATGTAACACCCCCTGAGTAAATGAGCTACAGTGATCCTCATGTTAATGCTAAGTCACTTTGCTTTGCAATGCTTGATCATATTGGATTCATATCTGTGACGCCCCTGCTCGACCGTGCACTAATCATACACGCAAATGCACACGATCGAGATCAGAGACTCACGGGAAGATATCACAACACAACTCTAAACACAAATAAAGGTCATACAAGCATTATATTACAAGCCATGGGCCTCGAGGGCTCGAATACATAAGCTCGAGATCAAGCGTTAGCGGAAGCAAACACAATATCTGAGTACAGACATAAAAGGGAAACAAGGATGCCTTAAGAAGGCTAGCATAACAGCGACACTGATCGAAAAGGCGCAGGCCTCCTGCCTGGGAGCCTCCGAATCTACTCCTGGTCGTCGGCGGTCTCCACGTAGTAGTAGGCTCCACCGGAAGTGTAGTAGCAGTCGTCGGCGGTAGCAGCTGGCTCCTGGGATCCACCATCTGATCGCAGCAATCGGGTATGAGGAAAAGAGATAGCAAAGCAACCGTGAGTACTCATCCAAAGTACTCGCAAGACTGACATTAGAACTATGCTAAGTATGCATCGGTATCAAAGGAATGTGGCTATATCTTTGGACTAAACTACAGAAATGCCAGAATTAGGGGGAAAGGCCTAGCCTATCAAAGACTAGCATCTTCAGCGTCTTGCAGCATTAGAAGAGTGCAGATTAGCATATTATAAAGTAACAAGCATGTTGTAGCAAAGCCTAGAGATCCTTCCTCGACTCCCTGCGAGAAAGCGATCCCGGAGTTTCCAATTAATTAAAAGTATCCAGTTCAAGTAGTAATAGATCGGGATACAACATTGAGCGTCCTGTTACCGTGGACACGGCTATTCGAATAGATAACTTCCCTGCAGGGGTGCACTACTGTTACCCAACACGCTCGATTAACTCTGGCCGGACACACTTTTTCGGGTCATGCCCGGCCTCGGCTGATCGACACGACGTAGTCCTACCTAGGCTCAGCAGAGAGGTCCTCGCCGGTCTACATCCTAAGTGCTCAGGGGTCTTGGGCCCATCGCCCTTTGCACTCCGGGTCGTTGTGCGCAGGGTTAGATCCAGGCACCACCTCTGTCATGGATGGCGCCGATCCTGCCTTGCCATAAGGCTGATACATACGGCGCCGAGGGTCCCATAACCATTATCCCGCGTGGTGGTAGTGCGTATATGGCCAGCGACCAACTCAGATCAAATACCCAAATCCGTTAGCGAATTATTAGGAGCTCGCAGTGACGATCAGTACTCCTATCGTCCCGTCTCGAGGAAGTGCAACAAGGGTCAGGCCCATCCCTCTCTAGGGCAGTCTCTGCCTACCCGGCCGCGTCTCGTAATTATCTTGTGGGTACCCTCACGGTCAACCCGACTTCACATCTCTCGCGGGTACCCCTCGGGGTCGACCCGACTTCATTCAGTAAATGTAGTAAAATCCCGGTAACTGTGTGTTCAGAACATCAAGAAAGAATCCGAGGAATCACCCTCGTTGGATTCCTACTCGATGTACCCGTCAGGGCGAACCCGGAGGAATCACCCTCGATGGTATTCACACTTGCGGGGTCGCACGACAGAAGCCTCATCGGAGGTGGAGGAAGAGGAATCACCCTCGGTAATCCACGTCCGACTAGCTGTGCTACAAAGGCATCATCGGGAGTGAGTTAAGAGGTATCACCCTCGTCACTCGAGGATAACTCTGTAGAGTTGAACAACTTAGGGGGTGTGCGGTGCTGTGCTGGTCTCAGCCCATCGATCACATCGATCGGGGCATTAGTAACTAAGCGGGGCAACTAGGGCAAGGAAGAGGGGCCACCGATGGATTATCAACCAAACTATACTAAGTATCTGTTGGGGAACGTTGCATGGGAAACAAAAATTTTCCTACGCACACACAAGATCTATCCATGGTGATGAGCATCTACGAGAGGGAGAGTGAATCTACATACCCTTGTAGATCGCTAAGCGGAAGCGTTTAAGAAACGCGGTTGATGTAGTCGAACGTCTCCGCGATCCAAATCGCAAGTCGTCCCTCGATCCAAGCACGATCTAGTGCCGAACGGACGGCACCTCCGCGTTCAACACACGTACGGCTTGATGACGATCTCCGCCTTCTTGATCCAGCAAGAGGGAGCGGAGAAGAAGAAGAGTTCCAGCAGCACGACGGCGTGGTGATGTTGGTGAGGAACTATTTCAGCAGGGCTTCGCCTAAGCACTACTGAAATTATGACGTAGGAGGAACTAGAGGTTGCCGGCACACGGCTTGGGGCAATCTAATGTGTCCCGTGTGCTAGCCCTGCCCCTCTATTTATATGTTGAGCCTTGGGGTCTAAACTTGGAGTAAAAGCCTCCTCCAGGTCGGTTTTGCCCGCACAAGGTCGGTTTGGCCCGCAGGGAAAGAGTCCAACTCGGATCCCTGCAGTATCGCGTACAAGCGGTAGTACCGCTTACGATAAGCGGTAGTACCGCCTGTAGCGGTAGTACCGCTTACAGGTGAGCGGTAGTACCGCCCGTAGCGGTAGTACCGCTTACGATAAGCGGTAGTACCGCCCGTAGCGGTAGTACCGCTTACGATAAGCGGTAGTACCGCCCCAGACGCCAGCAAAACTTCCTTCTGCACTTTCCAATACCTCGTGGGCTTTACCTCTTTGGCTCATATAAAGTGTTGCTGCACCCGAACACTTCGGTAAACATCCGGAACCCCTTCCGGTGAATTCCGGAACCCTTCCGGAAACCAAAACACTATTATCACATATATCAATCTTTACCTCCGGACTATTCCGGAGATCCTCGTCATGTCCGGGATCTTATCCGGGATTTCGAACAACCTTCGGTCACCAACAAAATAACTCAACTATACTAATCGTCACCAAACGTTAAGTGTGTAGACCCTGCGGGTTCGAGAACTATGTAGACATGACCGAGACACCTCTACGGTCAATAACCAATAGCGGGACCTGGATGCCCATATTGGCTCCTACATATTCTACGAAGATCTTTATCGTTTGAACCTCTATGTCAAGGATTCAGTTAATCCCGTATACTGTTCCCTTTGTTCTTCGGTATGTTACTTGCCCGAGATTCGATCGTCGGTATCTCTATACCTAGTTCAATCTCGTTACCGGCAAGTCTCTTTACTCGTTCCGTAATACAAGATCTCGTGGCTAACACTTTAGTCACATTGCTTGCAAGGCTCATTGTGATGTTGTATTACCGAGTGGGCCCTGAGATACCTCTCCGTCACACGGAGTAACAAATCCCAGTCTTGATCCATGCCAACCCAACAGACACCCTCGGAGATACCTGTAGAGCACCTTTATAGTCACCCAGTTACGTTGCGACGTTTGATACACACAAGGTACTCCTCCGATGTCAGGGAGTTGCATGATCTCATGGTCATAGGAACAGATACTTGACATGCAGAAAACAATATCAATAAACTGACACGATCAAAAGCTACGTTCTTAGTTTGGGTCTTGTCCATCACATCATTCTCCTAATGATGTGATCCCGTTATCAAATGACATCTCATGTCAATGGCTAGGAAACCTTAACCATCTTTGATCAACGAGCTAGTCAACTAGAGGCTTACTAGGGACACAGTGTTGTCTATGTACCCACACATGTATTTGAGTTTCCAATCAATACAATTATAGCATGGATAATAAACGATTATCATGAACAAGGAAATATAATAATAACCAATTTATTATTGCCTCTAGGGCATATTTCCAACAGTATCTCGGATAACAGGCAGGTATCAATAACAGTTACAAAAATAGGCTATGCAGCAGCATAGGATAAAACAAAGCGGTAGCAATTTCTAATGCAAGCAGGAGGAAGAAAGAATGGGTGATATAGGAATGATCAAGGGGGTTTTGCTTGCCTGGAAGCTCTGCCGAGAGGGGCTGGTCGTCAGAAGGCTGCTCGTCTGGAGCGTGGTCGTACTCAGCTGCGTCGGCGGCGGTCTCGGCGTCTACCGGGAGAGAAGGAGGGGGAAGAAATAATAAATTCACGGCAACAATGCAACAGCGATGCATGACATGCCTAAATGATATACAGAGGTGATATAATGCCTATCTAATTGTCTTAGATAATTTAGGAATTTATCTGGGTTTATTTTATCAAGGTAATGCACTATTCATTTATCGAAACCGGGCAAAAAGTTCCATGTCGATCTAGATAGGAGTGATGGTCAAGCATTTTGACCACATATTCGGATTCTTCATATTTTTCTGATCGTTTTTCATATATAAATTATTTTCATCCGAGTTACGGTTTAATTTATATGATTTTTCAAAGTTTTAATCATTTTCTGGAATTTCTGGAATTATTTAATTCGAATTATCCAAAACAGTATTTAGATGACGTCATCATGACGTCAGTGTGACGTCAGCGGGTCAAACCCGGCTGACCACAGTCCAAACCTGACCAGTGGGTCCCACTGGTCAGTGACTCAGTTAATTAAACAGGTTTTAGTTTTAATTAAATAGGTTAATTAACTAGTGGGGCCTACTGTCAGTGACTAAACTAATTACAGATTGGTTTAAATTTTAAATTAGTTTTAATTAACCGTTGGGGCCCGCATGTCAGTGGCCCACGGCTGAACAGTACGCGCGTTGACCGAAGTCAACGCGGTCAAACGGGAGTCGGGGCCCCACTGGCAGCGACCTGGGGTGGGCCCCAGGCCAGGCCACGCTGGCAGCCAACGCCGGAGCTGCTCCGGCGAGCTCCACGCGCGGCGAAGGGGCTCGGCCAGCGGCGGAAATCCGCTGTGGTGCTCCGTTTTGCGCGATTTCGGTCGCGTTCGAACGGGGACGGAGCGGCGCATCCAGCTGGGCAGACGGCAGCGACTGGGGAGGCCTAGAACGACGGCAGCGTCGACCGGAGCGGCGCCGGAATTCGGGCAGATGCGGGGACGGCGATAGGGGGCGCGGCAAGACGTGCGCGGGTGTGCGATGGGTTCCTGGGAACCCCACGAGCTCAACGTTGAGCTCGGACGCGCTTGACAGTGGCTGAGCGCACGGTGGCGACATGAACGACGGCGGCGAGCTCGGCAATGGCGACAGGGGCGACTAGGGGTCGCGCGCGACTAAACGGAGAGGGGGAGAAGGCGCGCAAGCTCACAGTGGAGCTCGAGGAGGGCTCGGGGAAGCCGGGGAGCTCGCGGTGGTGTAGATCGACGGCGATGACGCGCGGCGGCCGTGGACGGAGACGAGGACGAAGGCGGCGTCGATGAGGCTCCCCTGCTTCGATCCGAGGGCGCAGGCGACGTAGCCGGTGTCGACGGAGTTGCTGGACAAGGCGAGGCGGCGAGGGGAGGCCGGTGGCCGTGTCAACGACGGAGCGGCGACGACGAGCTCGCTCGGGCGCGAGCTCGATTCACTCGGGGGAGAACGAGAGAGGGGAACGGGGAGGTGCTAGGGTTTCGGGGAGGGAGAGAGGGTGCCGGGGTTGGCCTTATCCATCGAGGGGGGCCGCGGATGCTCGACAGCGAGCATCCAGTGCGGTGGACGGCGCACAGGCGCTCGGGCGCGCGCGCGGCGGGAGGTTAGGGAAAGGCCGGCTCGGTGGGCTGGGCCGTTTACTATTCAACTTAGGCATGTATGCACAGTAGGAATTAGGACTTTTCCTTTTCTTTTTTCTGTTTTGATTTTTCCTTTCTGTTTTACAAACTATTAGGCCACAATTTGAGTTTTGCAAAATAAGTGACTTAGCTCAATAATTACAGTGCAATATTAACTACTACCAGAAATTGGTTTGGAGATAATATGATTTCACTTGCAATTTTATTAAATAAAATGGGATTTAAATATTGCTGTTGGGTACTGTTTTAGGATGTTAGACTCATCAAGGGATTTTAGGTGAGGTTGTTTTTCTTAACATAATTAGTTATGGATTATTTGCTAATTAATGAACATTTTTGTTTCCAATTTGGAACAACTTTTATTTTCACTTTAAATTTGAATTTCAATTTGAATTGGAATTTGAAATGAGATATGATGCAAATGATGATTAAGCACTGTTATGCATGGTGATTTGGCATGATTAAGAGGTGATCACTGTAGTTAATACGTGGGGATGTTACAATATCTCATTTCAAAGTCCTTAACTGAATTCAAATTCCATTTGCAAGTGAAATTTGAAATTGCACAAAAGTTGCTGCAAAATAGTTCATCATTTAGCAAATATTTCATAACAATTATTTGTTAAGGAAAACAACATCACTTATTTGCTTAAATGGGCTATAGCAATTAAAACGGTGCCAAATCAGCATTTTTAAATGCCTTTTCATTTGTGAAAAATTCAAATGAGTTCGAATGCCTTCCAAACTTTTTGTGGCAGTGCCAAATATTGCTATGCAAATTAAATGGCCAAGCTCCACATTTTTGCAAAGTCATTTGGTGGCTTAATTAAATGAAAACAGTGGCTGTTTTAAAGAAATAGAAAAAGAAAAGGGAAGAAGGCCTAACCCACTGTGCACTTAAGCCTCTGGGCTACAGTGCGGCCCAGCCCACTTTCCCGGTCGTCCCTTACCTCTCGTCGCGCTGTCGGCCGCGCACGCGCCCGCAGCGCCGATGGAGCACGCGTCGGGCATCCGCCGGCCACCCCGAGGGGATAAGGACGCCCTCGACGCTCTCCCCCTCCCCTGGAACCCTAGGCCCCCTCCTTTTTCCTCTCGCGCTTCTCTAACCCCCGATCCCGAGCTCCATCGTGCGCCCGCCGTCGCGCCATCGTCGCCGTCGCGGCCACCGGCCTCCCTGGTGCCCAGGAGGACGTCCAGGAGTTGCGCCGTCCTCGTCTACGTCGATTGCGGGCACCCGTTCGACCGGAGCCGCCCCGAATCGCCGCCATCGTCTCGTCTTCTCCGGCCACGGCCGCGGCACCGCGCCGCTCGATCCCCTCGGCTCCGACCACCCCCGGCTCCCTGAGCCCCCCTACACGCTTCGCGGTGAGCCGCTGCGCCGGATGCGCCCTTCCTCTCTCCCTCTGGTCGCCCGTAGCTTCGATTCTGTCGCGCCCGAAGCTCCTCGCCGCCGTTCGCCTCGCCACCGCGGCCACCGCACGCACAGCTCGCGTCCGAGCCCCGCGTCGTGCTCAGCGCGCCTCCAAGAGGCCAACGCTGCCCTGCGCCGCTTGCCGTGCCCCGCAGCCTCGATCCCGAGCACTCCGTGCTCCGACCGCCGCCTCGGCTCAACGCCAGCGCCGCTGCAGGCCACTCCAGCTACTGCCGCTGCCACCACTCGACGCGCCACTTCGCCCGCGTTCGATCCCGACCGGCCGCGCGCGAAATAGTGGCCGGTAGACGAATCCCGCCGCCCTCCCGAGCCGCGCCACTGTGGAAATGGTCGCCGGAGCCAACTCCGGCGTCGCCGCTGACGTGGCCGGCCATGGGCCCCCCCGGGTCACTGCAAGTGGGTCCCGTGGGCCCCGTGGGCCCCGTTGACCAAGTCAATGTGCTGACTGGGCTAGCCCCAGTCACTGACGTGTGGGCCCTCTGCCACTAATTAGGATTAGTTTAAAAATTTAAATCTGTTAACTAAATGTTCCACTGACATATGGGACCCACTAGTTAATTAACGTAATTAGTTAAATTAAACCTCTGTTAAATAAATCTGTCAATGACAGGTGGGACCCCCTGGTCAGTTTGACCAGTCAAAGTCCACAGTTGACTGTTGACTGGGCAGTCAATTGGGCCCCACTGTCAGCCACATGTGCACTCTGTTGGGTACATTTCTGGGTACCCGTAGCATTTTATTCATTTGTTTCAAAATTAAAATAATTCCAGTAATTCTAGAAATTGTTTAAAACTTTGAAAAATCATATAAAATAATCCGTAACTCGGATGAAAATAATTTATATATGAAAAATGATCAGAAAAATGAGACGAATCCGTTGGTGCCCTCCATGTAGCTGTCACATGCCCCTAACACTGCAAACATGGAACCTTTCCCTCCGGATCGTCTGTCCAATAATTGCCTAAAGCCGGGAAAATATTCCCAGATATTTTCCCACTCCGTCTGTAACGTGTAGCACTGTGTTAGGTCACCCCTAGCAGCATACTGCCATGTCATGCATTTGTGCTACAATTGTTTGCTTTCTATTTATTGTTTCTTCCCCCTCTTCTCTCCGATAGACTTCGAGACTGACGCTGCTCCCGAGTACGACTACGCACCTGACGTCCAGCCCCTCTCAGTAGAGCTTCCAGGCAAGCAAAACCCCCTTGATCATTCCTATATCCCCCATTCTTTCTCTCTCGTGTTTGCATTAGATTTTGCTACTGTATTCGACAGCTCCTATTCCGATGCATAGCCTGATTTTGTAACCTGCTGTTGACACTTTACCTGTTGTCCTATATGCTTAGTATAGGCTGGTTAGTGATCCATCAGTGGCCCCACACCCTTGTCCTTGTTGCCATGCTTACTACTGGATGATTCGGTCAATGTGGTCGACGTGCAGAGACCGACACATCACCGCACACCCCCTTAGTTGTATGACTCTGCAGAGCTACTATCGAGTGCCGAGGGTGATACCTCTTACCTCACTTCTGATGACATCTCTGTAGTGTAGTTAATCGGTTGTGGATTACAGAGGGTGATTCCTCGCTCTCCACTCCCGATGATGACTCTGTCGTGCAACACCTCAAGTGTGAACCCATCGAGGGTGATTCCTCCAAGTTCACCTTGACGGTTACATCAAGTAGGAATCCAACGAGGGTGATTCCTTGGATTCCCCCTTGATGTTATGGACACACGGTTTATAACGCCCCGGACACACCCGCCGGCGGTCGTTACTCCTGGCGGGATCTAGACTGGCCCCACAGATCAATACTAGTCTTTCCTGCGCACTTTGTCCTCACTCGTGCGCACCCGGGACCAACTTCCTGGTCAGTCACCCATCCTGAAATTACTCCAAGCTGAGCACGCTTAACTTTGGAGTTCTTTCCGAATGGGCTTCCGGAAAAGAAGGAATTCCTTATTGATATGAGTAGTCTATCATCCCTATTAAGCCAGGCTATCACATACACCCCCACTCAGAGGAACTGACGTCCTCGTCGGCCCACAGGAACGTTCCCTCTTGGCACATACGTCTGTGCATCTAGTCCGGCACATGTGCCATGCCGTGTGCCACGACGGGTCACAAACGTCATGCACAACATGACCGCACACCTGTCCGCAAACATCCGTGTAACCACGAGGGTCGGCTCTGATACCAACTTATAACGCCCCGAACACACCCGCCGGCGGTCGTTACTCCTGGCGGGATCTAGACTGGCCCCACAGATCAATACTAGTCTTTCCTGCGCACTTTGTCCTCACTCGTGCGCACCCGGGACCAACTTCCCGGTCGGTCACCCATCCTGAAGTTACTCCAAGCTGAGCACGCTTAACTTTGGAGTTCTTTCCGAATGAGCTCCCGGAAAAGAAGGAATTTCTTATTGATATGAGTAGTCTATCATCCCTATTAAGCCAGGCTATCACACGGTTACCTTGACTTTACCTCAGTCCCTTGTTGAAGTCGGGTCGACCTCGAGGGGTACCCGCGAGAGTTACTGAAGTCGGGATGACCGTGAGGGTACCCGCGAGATAATTACGCGGCACGGCCGGGCAGGCAGACCGTCCCAGGAGAGGGATGGGCCTGACCCTTGTCGTAAGTCCGCGAGACGGGGCGACAGGAGCACTGATCGTCACCGCGAGCTCCCAATACACTAACGGTTTGGATATATGATCTGAGTGCGCCTCTGGCCTTTTTCACTAACCACCACGCGGGGCAAGTTATGGGCACTCGGCGTTGTACGATTCTCCCGAAAGCTCTGTCAGACGTCCAGTTCAGCATTGTGAGCCGGTTGGAGCAAGTGCCATCCAGGACAGTGGTGGGCTTGGACTCCGATCCACGACACAACGACCCGGAGTGCAAAGGGCGATGGGCCCAAGACCCCTGAGCGCTTAGGATGTAGACCGACGGGGACCTCTCTGCGGAGCCTAGGTAGGACTACGTCGTGTCGATCAGCCGAGGCCGGGCATGACCAGGAAAAGTGTGTCCGGCCAGAGTTAATCGAGCGTGTTGGGTAAGTTGGTGCACCCCTGCAGGAAAGTTATCTATTCGAATAGCCGTGTCCACGGTAACAGGACGCTCGGTGTTGTATCCCGATCTACTACAACTAGAACCGGATACTTGTGTTACTAAACTGATATGATGGCTCCGGGATCGCTTTCTCGCAGGGAGTCGAGGAAGGATCTCTGGGCGTTGCTAATATATACTTGTTACTATAATTATGTTACTCTACTCTCTTCCGTTGCTGCAAGACGTTGGAAGATGCTAGTCTTCGATAGGCTAGGCCTTCCCCTCTATTCTGGCATTTCTACAGTATAGTCCACAGATACAGCCCCTTCATTTGATACCGATGCATACCTAGCATAGATCTGATGTAAGTCTTGCGAGTACTTTGGATGAGTACTCACGGTTGCTTTGCTACCTTTTTTTCATACCCGTTTGCTGCGATCAGATGACGGACCCCCAGAGCCAGCTGATCTCGTCGATGACTACTACTACCCCCGACGGAGCCTGCTATTACGTGGAGACCAGCGACCAGGAGTAGTTCGGAGGCTCCCAGGTAGGAGGCCTGCGCCTTTTCGATCTAGTTGTCGTTATTTTGCTCAGCCTTCTTAAGGCAACCTTGCCTAATTATGTCTGTACTCAGATACTGATGCTTTCGCTGACTCTTGTGTAACTCGAGCTTATGTATTCGAGCCCTCGAGGCCCCTGGCTTGTAATATAAAGCTTGTATTATTTTATTTTGTGTCTAGAGTTGTGTTGTGATATCTTCCCGTGAGTCTCTGGGCTTGATCGTGCGCATTGCGTGTATGATTAGTGCATGATTGGGTCGCGGGCGTCACATGCAACTACATATAATGATGCATTACACACATTGTCCGGCTACTACATCAGAACAAGTCATCGGACTACCAAAATTCAACATGTTTAGCTATGGAGAAGATCATCCACGGCTACCCTTGCCCTTCCCGGCGCCCTTGTCGTCCTTTTCGTGGAAGTAGCGGTCGAAGATGTAGTATGGATCGAGCCAGATCTACTTGTCGCCGGAGCTGTCCGACCCGTCGATATCCTCCATCTCCTCCTTGGGGGACAGTCCAGCCATGGCACGAGCCACCCGATTCTGCTCTCGGGTGAGGGTGCGCATGTTCCTCCGCTGCCGCTTCTTTACAATGCGGGCGCGGATGGCTTCCTTCTCTGCAGCCGCCCGCGCCGCCGCATCCATCGCCGCCATGTCGGCAGCGAGGCGGGCCTCGGCCGCCCACATCCTCTCCTTCGTACGGGGGGCACACCGGTTCCGGTGTGACTCATACTCCGATGGACCGGTGATGGGGAAAGGGAGATTGGAAGGCCTCTCGGGAGGATCGCGATGATCTAGCCCCGGAGGATCCGAGCACCCGATGCGCCGACGCAATGGACTCGCGCCGAACAGAGCCCACCGTCGGTCGGGCGCTGTCCTCCCGGGAGCGGCGGAGTGCAATGCGGACGACCATTGCCTTCTCCAACCCGCACGGGACGACACCCCAGTCAACGGATCCGGATTGGTCGGAGTCAGATCCGCTGCCCACCATGCCAGAGAAGGCCGGAGATCGCTGGACGGGAGCTTGGGTGGCGGAGTGAAGTGGAGTGGCTAGGGTCTAGGGAGGGGAGGTGGACGAATATATATGGGGTCGAGTGGGCCGGGTCCGACATGGCGGACACGCCCGGGCCTCCCCATATCTGCCCCATATTTGGGCTGGATATGAGGGATGCCGGTCAGCCCGGACGTTTGAGGCCGGTTTGAGACGTCCGTCTGGGTCGGGTTTTTCTGACCGGTCACCAACCGAGCCATCCGCCTCGGCGTATGAGGGGGGTTTGAGGCACCCGGCTATAGATGCTCTCAGGCCCTTGGTACTTGGGGTTTGTCCTATGTGTGCGACGGGAGCTCCAGTTACACTGGGAGGTGGGCCGGCTTGTCAGGGGTGCGACAAGTTTGATGACGTATGCCAGATTATTCAGCACTTCATGCAAGGAAGACGTCAGACATTTTATTTAAGACTTATAAGAGCATCCAAACCAAACGTTAGCTAACTCATCCAGCCATTCCAAGCATCATTTTTTTGTTGTTGTTGAGGAAAAGGCATTCCCAGCATCCCAAACAAAACAAAATCGCAATGAAACCCAGCCCTGGTTGAATCAGAAGCTATTTATGCAGTTGGAAATAGCAGCAGGTCTAGTGCATGCGCACTTCTCACCAACTCCCAGCAGGTCGAACTACTTGTGCGATTTGGCATTCATCAGAACGTCAAAAACTCAGCATAAACACAGATATGCAGAAATATAACGTCGAAAACTCCATGCTCGACACAACATGGAAGGTAATCAAATCGACCAGCAGATGCACTCGCACTAAATAGCAAACAAGATCAATTGACAAGCGAGCCCAGCGCATTGTAAGTACTGATTTACGGAAGCAACCCAGTGTGCCTTCAACCTTCATGCCAGAATGTTTATCAGCAGAGAACGACAATAGGAAATTTGTAGCGTGGTCATCAGCAGCCCGTTTTTTCATCTCCAGCGACCAAAACGAAACCTGCGGAGCAAGTAATAACATCATCAGTCAAAGAAACTTTGTAGCTTTCATTCAGGGAAAGCTGGTGGAGGTATTCTCATAATTTTTGTATGACTCAAACAGTAATCATTAGCTTCACAATGGTGGAAATTGTGACAAAAGCTCCAAAGAACATTATCAGACAGAACCAATATCTCAAACAGAGAACGACGATAGGTTGCTTGTATTGTGGTTGGTACCCTTTCAACTTCAAATATGAAATGTATTTGGCAACACAAGTCTGAGTAGAGGCTGAAAGAACAGTGGGCATACGAGGGGCTCATGGAGTAGGAACATCTAGATAGCTCACAGGCATACTTAAAAAAATGTACCAGCTAGCAAGTCACTAACAAATCGAATTTGATTAAATTCATGCAGTACAAGCCTCAAGAAAGGGACCGTGCATCATTTAATACTTCCTTTGACCCAAAATAACTGCATTGTTTTTACTCTGCACAGCATCAAGGAGTACTTTCACCACTACTTTGATAATAATACACTAGTAAAAATATAACATGTTAGGGATGGAAACATTTTTTATCATGAATCTAGTCATGCCATTTTGATCCTGAGTCTAATATGAAGTATTAAAGGTACATGGTGGTCCAAATTGAGAAACTAGACTGCACACAAAGTATAGCTGCATAAAGTTTGTACCAGCTAAATTATATTAGTGGCTAATGATCAGTTACATATATATGCAAGTTTGGTGGACAACAAAACACGCCGAGAAAATGATTAACCAAACAGCCTAGAACTGGAATGATCATCCATAAAGCTACAACTGCAAGCAAAACGATATATAGATGTGTAATATTCAACAAGAGATTTAAAAAAGGCACTCTTCAAGTATTGTGACAATCGTTAGTTCACTAGGTATGAGGAGGAATGTTAAATGATAATCCTATAGTTCCGTATAAATAAAGGAAATTTGAAAACAAATGCTCAGGTATTGTTAGTTCTCAATTACTCCCTCTGTAAAGAAATATAAGAGCGTTTAGATCACTAAAATAGTGATCTAAATGATCTTATATTTCTTTACAGAGAGAGTACTTGTTTAGACGGGACATCATGCAAATCTCACTAGGATTTGATAGAGCTATAGCCACCATAAAAAAATTTAAAGGTGAATAGGTGATGCAACAATGAGGAAAACTGTACAAGTAAAATGGAAATATATCCCTGAAGCACAGTAAAGGATTAGTAGTTCTTTTGCTACTACTTAGCATGACAATATTGTCATCTCTGAGCAGGCACGAACATATGCATTGGTCATAGGAGGGGCTGGAGGGAGAAGAGTCCACACCACAAGAAGAAACTTGGGGAGTACTACTCCCTCCGTCCTTTAAAGAGTGTACTTCCAACTTTGTTGGAGGGTCAAACTATCTCAAAGTTTGACCGAGTTTGTGCAAAAATATATCAATGTTTGTGAAACTAAATAGGTATATGATGAAAATATATTTTATTATGAATTTAATGCTACTAATTTGATGGCATAAATGTTGGTCAATTATTGTACAAATACGGTCAAACATAAAAAAGTTTGACTTTCCAACAAAGTTGGAAGTACACTCTTTAAAGGACGGAGGGAGTACAGACTAAGGAGGAGGTAAACCAAAAGGAAAGACACTGGATGCAAGGAAGGGCAAACAAAAGAGCACATCCAATGGATAGGGCGCATAACATCAGTAGATAAAACAAGCAAAATGGTATTAGTGATGAAAGCAGTTTTTAAGATGCGATGTTGATTTCGATATAAAGTATACAGGTCCACGTGGCAAAAATTGAAGAAACTAGACTGCACACAAAGCATAGTTACAGACAGGTTGGACTTTGGACCAGCGGAATTATGTGTAGCTAATGGTCAATTATATCTATATATGCATCATGCAAATTTAGCGGACAAGTGACATCCTGGAAAATGTTTAACCAAACAGCTTAACACTAGAATAATTGTCCATAAACTACAAGAACTGCAAGCAAAACGATAGACAACATCACAAGATTCAATGAAGCTGCACTCTACAACTATTGTGACAAACTGACAATCGTTAGTTCACCAGGTATCACAATGATCTAACATAAGAAGCAATGTGAAATGTCATACCTATAAGACTATAAAATAAAGTAAGCTTGAAACCAAATGGTCAGGAGTTGTTATAATCAATTACTTGCGTAGACGGGACCGTTACACTATGACTTTATTGAGTCTTACAACATAATAAAGTTTAAGGCAATTTAGTAACGAGTAAATGTTAAACAGAAATATGTCATCGAAGCACAGTAAAGTGTAAGCAGTTCATTTGCTACCACTTAGCATGATGGCACTCTCATCTCTGAGCAGGCACGAGCATATGCACAAATAGAGAATGGGGAAGGCTCCTATTTAACCAAACCACAAGTCATTGGAGGAGCGATAAGGAGAAGAACCCACACTACCAGAAGGAACTGGGGGAGTACTAAGGAGGAGGTAAACTAAAAGCAAGGCAGCTGGAACAAGAAGGCAAGCAAAAAAAAGCACATCCAGTAGAAAGAGGGGGTGGTAAAACATCGGCAAATAAAAGAGATGGTGGTTGGGTGAATGCCTGAGGAAGAGAACAGAGAGGTGCTGGGGAAGGGACGAGGAAGCAGGGCCTACATAAAAGATTCAAGATGCGGCCTACCATCAATGCATGAGACGTGCCTATGTGGGGAACAGCTAAGAAATTTGGTACGTGAGAAATGGCCGTAAAAAGATAGCAGTACATTTCTTGAAGGAACATATCCAATAGCTCAACATACATGCAGAATACAAGCTTACCTGCTCAACCAGTACATCATATAGCTAACGGACAATCCTCTTAAGCATTTTGTGGAACATCAGCTGCATCCGGCCTACCACCATTACCTGTTTTTGCAAGCATCAGAAGTCAAACAACCAAAATGACATTCCAACAAAAAGCCAAATAGATACAAGGAGGCATCTACCAGATATTTACAAAAACTCATAGTTCCAATTTTGATACAGCACTAGGATAGACAGGGAAAAAATAAACCACACCTACCTTCAAATTTAAAGAATAGTCCGAAAACGGTATATACTGATGAATATCATAGAAGTGAAAAACAAGCACTTAGACTATTTAGCTGGTTAGAAGAGACAAGTTATCCAGAATTATTAAGCTTGTTCCATGCCATATCGGGAAAAAGATATAATCATACTAATCCTAGCAAAAAAGTGATCATAACTATTCAGTTTTAGATCTTAAAATAAATTTAACCTGAAAATGAAATGAACTCAGTTTATTAGTTTTCCCAGGTACAGGTGGAGAGCAACATACTATCCTAAAAGTGATACAATGAACAATTATTCGTAAGTTTTAAATAAACTCATCATGTTTTAAGACGAGTAGCAAGATTAGCAAAGATAGTAATATTGGATGAAAGAAATACAACTTTTACAGGCATCCAAATATACCTATTGAACTGCCTATTTGACAATTCAGTTTGTTTAAGCTAGTTTTTCATGTTGTCTTCAACTACAACAATAATGAATAATATCTTGAGAAGAACGGCACTGCAGGTATGCACTAAAATTACTCCTCTAGATTCTTGCATCTGTCAGAAATTTTGTTCAATTCAGAAAGAAATTTGCCAATTTTAGTGTCCATTGTTTTATTCTATGGTTATTCAAATAATGAACTGAAAGAAAGTTTGCTAGTGCTGACTAAACCAGATAGTTCAGTGAGGATGATCATAATAATAATATGATGATATTGAAAGAAACAACCCTACATATTTCTTGCCAATGCAGATACAATACATCGATGGCATCCCATCGCCTGGGTACGGAAGCCGAACTGATGATATAAAAAAGCATACCAATAAATCCTAGCAAGAAAAGTGATCCTAAGTCCTAGCTACTCAGATTTACATTATGTTTAGATATATTCAGCATTAATGATGAAACGGACTCAATTTACATTATGTTTAGATATAACGGCCACCAGGACAACCTTGAAGTCGTCGTCGACTCTCGCATCTCGAAGCACCGCTCCGTTGACCCGTGCTGACAGACTCTGTGCTGAAGGGGGGTCGATGAAGTGGCGGACGCCGGTGACGGGGTCCCACACCAGGAACTGGTTCTGCTCGCCGAGGAAGATGAGTACGAGGCCATGGCGGCAATTGAGGATCTCGTCGCCGTACTGGGAGAAGCGCTTGGTGAGGACGAGATTGGGGGCGCCGGCGCACATAAGACACCGGAAGCCGAGGAGGCGGCTCATCGGGTCCGCGACGAAGAAACCGAGGAGGGGAGGGTTGGGGCGGTGGTGGAGGCGGAAGCGGCCCAAGAAGTGGGGGTCGGAGATGAGGTGGCGCCAGAGCTTGCAGACGGCGGAGGCGCGGGGGAGAGAGGACGGCAGCGGAGAGAGGCGGAGGAGGATCTCCATGAGCAGATCTTCCACTTCGAGCGGCGGCAGCGGCGCCGGCGTCGGCGGCGGGAGGAGGCGGCGGCGGATGGCCGTCATCTCAATCTCCATACTGCTCATGCTGGAAGGGGAAATGGTGGACTGGAGTCTGAACCAAAGCCACGACGGTGTGAGTGAAGTGGATCGATCCTGAAAGTGAGACTGAAGCCCAGGACGCGAAATAGCTCGGCCCATGTACTGGTAGTTTTTTCCTTTGAGGGCATGCACTGGTAGATTGTCGCTTTATCTGGGCTCCTCTCTTTTCTTTTTTTTTTTGCGAGAAAACTTTCAATCCATTCATCAACTGTCATGGTAGTTTAAAGAACACTAAAATTAATAAAAATTACATCCAGGTCAATTGACCACCTAGCGACGACTACAAGCACTGGAGCGAGCCGAAGGCGCGCCGCCCTCATCGTCCCTCCTTCATTGGAGCGGGGGTCTCCTCATGACCAAAACATTGTACCATTGATTATTGAGCAGTAAAGAAGGTGAGATTTCTCAAAAAAAGAATGTACAGGTAGATTGTCTCAAAAAAATGTACGGGTAGTTAAGTTTTACCACGGGACTACAGTGTTTTTTAGAGTATTACCCCAATGCCTTATCTGCTCTGCTCGTCGCCGGAATCGAAGGAGAGGCGGGGACAGAGGCGAACGCCGACCGAAGGTAGGAGAGATACACGGGTGGCGAGGCCGCGGGAGGGCGGCGACCGGCGGGCACCCATCTGTTGACCTGCGGGAGGGCGGCGTCCGACGGGGCACCAGGCTGCGGCTGTCGCGGGTGGAGAGCACATCCAATGCTCGCCGGCTGCTCACGACGGCCGGCGGCTTTCCCCTTCGTCTCTGTGCGCGGCGGCTACAGTGTTGATAGAGGTGACGCGGCTGCAAATATCTCAAAAAGAAAATAAAATCTAGGAAATTATATATGTGTTCATCGTCGATTATTTATTTACTTGGGTATTACTGATGTGCCAGCGTTAGAAGCCCTAGCATGCCGCGAGGTTTGGCGTTGGCAAAAGATTTGGACATCTCCGGGGCCTTTATTTCTTCCGATTGTGCAACGGTGATTAGAGATATTTAGGAAAACCAAGGTGGGAGACATGCAGGAATTATTTCTTCAGAGGATTTGTGCTAGTTCACTAGAATTTTTGGACTGTAATTTTATGTTTGAGAGAAGGACACAAAACCGGCGCATAGTCTGGCTAAATTTTCTCCATCTTTAGGCATAGGAAGGCATGTGTGGTTCCTTCACCGCATGATATTGTAACGATTCCGTTGAACTTACATGAGTAAAGAGTCATTATACCTCTCAAAAAATAAAACCACACGACTACAGTTGTTCACTGAATAAAATAACATTATCTTTCAAAACAAAAGAGTATGCATGGAGATTCATATATAAATAGTCACAACTGACATGCCTTTTCAAACAATGTATGTCTTGAGTTCTACAATGTCTAGGCTTCGACGGTCATGAGTTCTTCAATGTCTATCTTGAAAACAAGAGATGTGACACTACTTGTCATCGCTTTCTTAACATGAAAGGATGTGAACGACATTCCAACAACAACTAACGAGAAATTAACTTTATATACCAGTGTAAAGTCATGCCATTACATGCACCATACACTTTCAAATGGATAATAGTAAGAAACAATCCTAGATCCGGGAAGCTTCTTGAACTGCAACGACTCGAGATGGATCGTGACGATGCCGATTGTTGTGTACAGGAACACCGCATTATTGTCCTCGGCAAATCCCATTACCTTAATAACGTGTCCATTCCTATTTGGATTCTGGGGAATTTTCAGTAGTTTGTCCAGCTCAATAATTTTTTCCATCACCCATGCAGCAACACCATCATATTCATTCTTCCTCTTCGATAATTGGGCGTTAGAGCCTGATAGAGAGAGGAAACCCAATCCACCATCTTCTGCTAGCGTAATCGAGAATCGGTCATTGCAACCAATATAACACCCAACACTCACATGCACCGGCAACCCTATCACATCAAGGCTCTGCCTCTCCAAATCAAACTCGAGAATTCCAACCGAGCACGCTCCAAGCAGCCAGTGTAGGGAATTCCTAACCATCACAGCGGGTTCAAGGGATAGGCCGATAAAAGATGGAAAAGGGTCTGTATAAGACTTCAGCGGCAACGATGTCGAAACAAGATTACTCCATACGTCGGTTTCCGATGAGTAAACACTAGCGACTGGTAGTTGATTGTCGCCGTTGCCTACCAAGACCACATGGAAGTGGTCAGCATCTCCAGCAGACCGAAACACCGCTCCATTGAAGCGCTTCCCCGTGTCGAACCCCGGGGGAATCCCAGGGTTGTGCTGCTCACCAGTGACAGGGTCCCACACCAGAGCATGGCGCTTTAGCGGTTCGTGGTGCCCGACACGGACCAGTACGAGGCCATCGCGGCATCCGAAGGTGGAGAAGTTCCGGTCTTCTTCGTGTTGACGCTGCAAGGATAATCGCCCAGGTGGAATACGATCGGTGCCCTCCAGAGCAGGTACATAGGAGAGGTCTGGAGGATTTCGGTTGTAGAAACCAATGATGGGAAGGTTGCGGCGGTGGTAGCGGCGGAAGCGGCGGGAGAAGCCTGGTTCGGAGATGAGGAGGCGCCAACGCTTGCAGACGGCGGAGGCATGAGGGAGGGACGACGGCTGCGGGGGCAGGCGAAGGAGGATCTCCAAGAGCAGGTCATCATTTTCGAGGGGCCCCACCACCGGCGAGCGGGGATGCGGGCAGATGCTACTACTCATCTCACCTGGAGTCTCGGCGAAGCAGCAGCGGCAGCAGCAGCCCAAAGTGAACGGCGAAGCAGTAGGGCACCTTCAACTTCTAATACTTTTTCTTTTGACGTGAACAGCTTGCAATATTATCTGCCGGATGAACTGCTGAGCGGAACTCGAGAGTTTTTTAGTGATCAATATCTGAATCCCTAGTAGACGCTACAGCCTACAGCTCGACACGACCAACTTCTTTGCAAGGAACGTGACCGTACTGAAGTCGGATTCTATCCCATAGGAACCAATCCGAACACGGTTCAAACTGAGACTTCTATGAAGGACGAAGCACCTGCACGTATCACTAGTAGAAAACAGGGCATGTGTCCCGGTTCCAGAGGGCCTTTAGTCCCGGTTCTGGAACCGGGACAAAACGATCGGGACTAATGCCCAAAACCTTTAGTCCCGGTTGGCCTACGAACCGGGACCAAAGGTGCTCCACGTGGTCGCTGTGGGGCGCCCAGGCAGGAGGACCTTTAGTCCCGGTTGGTAACACCAACCGTGTTACCAACCGGGACTAAAGGAGCTCCACGTGGCCGCTGCGCAGCACTCAGGTAGGAGGACCTTTAGTCCCGGTTGGTAACACCAACCGGGACCAAAAGGCAGCCACGCGTCAGCAGCTCGCAGGCGCTGGGGTTTTTTTTTTTTTGAAAGGGGGGGGGGGGGGGGGGGGTTTAGGGGTTTTGGAGGGTTTAGGGGTTTCATATTGTGTTAGCTAGCTAATAGAGAGAAGTGACCTCTCTTTCTCCGTGCTTGGTCGATGCTAGCTACTACATATAGAGAGAACTCGACGCTAGCTAGTAAGCAAATGAAAGAAACCATTAATTACACAAGATCGTCATGAACATATATAGAGAGAAGTGACCTCTCTTTCTCCGTGCTTGGTCGAACAACAAGTTTTCGTATATCTATCCGACGCTACTACATATATACAATATAACATCCCTGACATCATCAAGCGCCAAACTCCCATTGAATTTCCGTATGGTATTCTCCCTTTTCATGTATGACGTGGTCAAGAAAGAATCCCGCCAATTCCTCTTGAATTGCTCGTATGCGATCATGTGGTAGGAGTTCATCCCGCATCTGCCAAATCTAATTTAAAGAAGGAGGTCAATACATATATATGAATGAAACTCAACACAATTGATGGTAATACAATAAAATTGTGAATATTGTTTACGTACTTCAAATTGTTTGTCAGACAAGAAGCCCCGCTCAGTGGTCGAGTCGCGAATGAACTCGCAAACGTAATATCCACATAAATTATTTCATCCCCCGTGACAATAGGATAGCCATGTGGAATCGGATGGCAATGGAAAGTTCCCTCAGCTCGAGGAGGTAAAACAGAGCCGACCGCCGCCTTCAAGGTCAGGTTCTGGCATTTCGCCATTAGCACACAATGTTCAGCCTCCGTGATACTATCCACGGGGTAGCGAGGAGCCGTGAAATCAGGCTGAACGAGCTCCGTGGAAGCCACGCTGCTTCTCCGCTGAGATGGTGGGGTAGCTTCTGGGGCAGTGTCGAAGGAAGGATCTTCGTGCCGCTGAGATGGTTGGCCGGTAGCTCGCTGGCTCTCAAGTTCCTCTAGTTTCGCTAATGTTGCACTGAGCTTCTGCATTTCGCTTGCTTCCTTTTTCTTCTTTCTCTCTCGGCTTCTATAACCACCGCTGTCGGGAAACCCATGCACCCACGGAACGGAGCCTGATGTGCCTCGTGTTCGTCCAGGGTGTTCAGGATTCCCGAGGGCCTCTGTCAGCTCGTCCTTCTCTCTGTCGGGAATGAACGTCCCTTCCTGCACTGTCTGGATTGCTGCCTCAAGCTTCTTGACGGGTATTGCAAGTTGAGCTTTCGTCCAAACACACTCCCCTGTGTCTGGGTCCAAAGTTCCCTCAACCCCGAAGAACCAAGTCCTTGACCGATCTGGCCAGTGCAATGTCGCTGGTTGGACCCCTTTAGCAAGCAGGTCTTGCTCAGCTTTGTCCCACAACGGCCGGGCTTTGCTGTAGCCACCTGACCCCGTAACATGGTGATACTTCTTCTTTGCAGCATTTAGCTTATTTGTCGCTGACCTTTGCTTGCCCTTGTCCGATTTCTTGTAGGCCACAAATGCGGGCCAGTGATCTTTTATCTTCTCATATGGACCGGTGAATTCTGGAGTCTTGTCTTTCTCGACAAACTTTTTGTTCAAATCTTTCTTCCAGTTCTTGAATAGTTCTGCCATCTTCTTAAGAGCAAACGCCTTGACCTTATTCGGATCCGCCTCTGGCGGTAGGTTGAAATTCGTCATCAGCGAGGTCCAAAGATCATCTTTCTGTCTATCCTGGACATAAGAAACTTCAGGGTCCTTCTTCTTATTCCATTCTTGGATGCTGATCGGGACGCTGTCCCTAACAACCACTCCGCACTGATGTATAAATGTGTCCCTGCTCCGCTTGGGAGCAATCGGTTGGCCATCTCGACCGACTTCTTCGATCGTGAACCTTTCATCTTGGCGCAACCTTTTCTTCGGGCCTCGTCTCCTTACGGAAGTTTGGCTCGATCCGGAGGGCTAATTAAAAGAAGAAAGAAGCGTTAATATCAATGTTCGGGATATCACTTCTCGTTAACTTATCGGTCGACCCAAGATAAGAGATAAATCGGCTTATCGGCCGATTTATCAATTTTATCGGTCGACTATTTATCGGCAATGTTTTATAAAAATCTCAGGTTTTCGTATTATCAGGATCAGTCAACATGGAAAACTCGTAAGCCATGTCATCTGTATTCCTCGTAAGCGACTTGAGATGTACCGGAAGTAGCCATCTACACAAATAGAAGGTATCAAGACTACAAAAACACAACCAAAATAAGAAAATCGGGAGCTAAATTGGTTGGGTCCCACGGATTTACCGGTGAATATCGGCAAATATCGGTGAATATCGACGCATATCAGTGATATATCAGTTGTCAGACCGATTTACCAGCCATGCCGGTAAATGCCGACGATATTCGCTTATCTTATCGGTCTGACCCCGATAAGCGATAAATCGGCCGATTTATTGGCTTATCGGCCAATATTTTGCACAGTGGTTAATATATGTACATACAAAACAATTAATGCATCAAGTCAGCAGAGGCTTAATTAATATATGTATATATACCTCGCCGGACTTTGCAACAGTTAAGGCTCCCTCCTTCGTTCGGTCACCGGAGCCGTCATGATCTCCTTCCTCCTCCATTGTTGGATCACCGGAGCCATCATGATCTCCTTCCTCCTCCATTGTTGGATCACCGGAGCCGTCATGATCTCCTTCCTCACCATCGGTGTCGTTGAGAAACGACAAGGTGATATCACCTCCTTGAAGGATTATATCCCCCAACAACTCTTCTTTTTCTAAGTCTCTATCCATAGTTTCTGCAAACATTACAACATGGCAATATACAACCATGAGAGATGGATTAGTGGCAAACATGGACTTAATATCACAACAAGGAATCATATGCATATGAGCAATGGATTAGTGGCAAACATCATGCAAAGTTGACAAGTTTTATAACAGTCAGTTTCAGACGATCGTCGAGGACTCCTCCCCCCTCATGTCTGATGAGTCGTCCTATCTTTCGAGAGAGGATACTTTGCGGACCGCCTCTCTCATGGTCGTCGAGGATACTTGCGGACCCCCCCCCCCCTCATGTCGAAGTTATCGGGGATATGTTGAATTCCCGAGAGAGTTAGGGGTGTTCTAACGCGGCACTACACGATATAGGTGAAGGGGGGTAACATCCGGGAATGTTTTTCCCGAAGTCTGCATTTTCGGACAGATGAAACGGAGGGGGATGGTTCCAGGTTCGCTATGCTAGCTGCTTGTGACAGACGAACGGAGGGCATATTCGAATTCGTCATATTATTCTGATCGGTTTTCATATATCAATTATTTTCATCGGAGTTACGGTTAATTTTCTACGAATTTCTAAAGTTTTACCAATATCCTGAAAATTCCTGGAATTCTGCTAAGTCTGAGAATTCCTCAGCTTTAAACATCACTTAACTGTTTTCCAAAGGCTACAAGTATTGTTCTGTACATCCTATGGGTTAGTGCCTTATATCAATATTGATCACTAGACTGTGATCTACAAGATAGTATCAATTGATTCTCTGCTAGAGTCCATTAGCTTGCTCAAAACTTTGTTTGAAAAGTGCCACTTGATATTAATTCTATGAACATAAAAAATTCTATGAACAAAAAAAATTCATCATATCAATATTTTCTATATACATCCATCCATCCATCCATACATACATATACATCTACATTATATATACACTAAGCATCTACATATACATCTACATATACATACATACATAAACATAATTAATAAACAAAAAAAAATGGACAGTGGGCCGGAGCGGCGGCGGCGAGGGCTCGGGGAGGAGGGAGAGCGCGCGGGCTCGGGGGCGGCGACGGCGACGGCGACGACGGGGGCGGCGACGAGGAGCAAGAGCGCGCGGGCTCGGGGGCGGCGACGGCGACGGCGACGGCAGGGCAGGGGCGCGGCGACGGCGTCGGGGCAGGGCGCAGCGAGGGGAGCGGGGGACGGCGTCGGGGCAGCCTGGCGGCGTTGAGGTGCTCTTCGGCGTCGTCGGGGGAAACTGCAGATGAACTCTGAAAATTTCGTAAGTGTTGGCTTATATACCCAACCCTTTAGTCCCGGTTGGTGGCTCCAACCGGGACTAAAGGCACCCCTTTCGTCCCGGTTGGAGACACCAACCGGGACTAAAGGTCAATTTCAGCAGCCCGAAGGACGGGAAGCAGAGCCCTTTAGTCCCGGTTGGTGGCACGAACCGGGACGAAAGGGGTGCCTTCCACCAACCGGGACTAAAGGGCTGTGCTGCCGCGGCCAAATGTTTAGTCCCACCTCGCTAGTCGAGAGGCGCCTGCACCGGTTTATAAGCCCCGCTGCGACTGAGCTGTCGAGCTCCTCTCTATTGCAGGCAGTACATGCCTAACCTTTGTCACTGCCCTGTTGGGTCTGCTGGGCCCGTGGGCCTGCATCCTGGCCCATGTAAAGATGGGTTTCTAGTCGTATGCAGGCCGTGGTGGCCTAGTAGGCGGCATTTTTTTATTTTTATGTTATTTTAGTTTGCTATTAAAGTTTTTAACAAAAAATACTTTATGAAAATTCTTTTTGCTATTAAAGTTTTAAACAAAAAATACTTTGATAATTTTAGTTGCATAAATTTTATATAATTTTAAGTTAATATTATTTTGATAATAACTAGAGGTTTATAAAAGCTTTTTAGTTGATTCTTTTTGCTATTGAAGAATATTATAGTTTTGTTTTAGTTGATCATAACAAAATATTTTAATTGATTCTTTTTAGTTCATTCTTTTTGCTATTAGAGTTTTATAAAAGCTGCATTTTTTTATTTTTTTATGTTATTTTAGTTTGCTATTAAAGTTTATAACAAAAATACTTTATGAAAATTCTTTTTGCTATTAAAGTTTTTAACAAAAAATACTTTGATAATTTTCATCGTTCAAAATGCACCATTCAAAGCCACATCATCAATTTTCAATCCTTTTGTGTCTTCATTTGCTAATTTTCATGCATATAATGATTTATTTTGAGCTAAATGACCCTGAAATTGACAAGCACTACAAATGAACTCTGAAAAGGTTGAAACTTGGCATGGTATCATCATTTCACCCACATAGCATGTGCTAAAAAGTTGAGAGGATTACGGCAAAAACTGGATGCACTTCGTGTACAAAATGGACAATCTCTTTCGAAGTATCAGGGTTTCAGACGAAAACTCATATGTTACAAAGGCATTTCATTTTTTTTAACTTATTTCAACTCCAGACTTTTTGTGCGTTCAACATGCACCATTCAAAACCACATCATCAATTTTCAACCCTTTCTGACTTCATTTTCTATTTTTCATGCATTTACTGATTTTTTTTAGCTAAATGACCCTGAAATTGGAAAGCAGTACAAATGAACTCTGAAAAGGTTGAAAGTTGGCATGGTATCATCATTTCACCCACATAGCATGTGCTAAAAAGTTGAGAGGGTTACGGCAAAAACTGGATGCACTTCGTGTACAAAATGGACAATCTCTTTCGAAGTATCACGGTTTCAGACGAAAACTCATATGTTACAAAAGGCATTTCATTTCTTGACATGTAACTGCAGTGATATTCTAGATCAAAGCCATCATCAGAATAGTTGTGGAGAGAAACTCTTCACTTTTTCTTCGTGTGTTTCCCTTGCTTATTGCGCCGTAACCATGGATAATCTTCATCGTTTAACAGGGTGCTTGGGCCAGCCTTCACTTTGAAGGGAGGAATTTCATGAAACTTTTCATAATCTTCAAACATGTCTGTCTTGCCCTCCACTCCCACGATGTCTCTTTTCCCTGAAAGAACTATGTGGCGCTTTGGCTCATCGTATGATATATTCGCTTCCTTATCTTATCTTTTTCTCGGTTTGGTAGACATGTCCTTCACATAGAAAACCTGCGCCACATCATTGGCTAGGTCGAATGGTTCGTCTGTGTACCCAAGATTGTTGAGATCCACTGTTGTCATTCCGTACTGCGGGTCTACCTGTACCCCGCCTCCTGACAGATTGACCCATTTGCACCGAAACAAAGGGACGTTAAAATCATGTCCATAGTCAAGTTCCCATATGTCCACTATGTAACCATAATATGTGTCCTTTCCCCTGTTGGTTGCTGCATCAAAGCGGACACCACTGTTTTGGTTGGTGCTCTTTTGATCTTGGGCGATCGTGTAAAATGTATTCCCATTTATCTCGTACCCTTGGTAAGTCAATACCCAATTTAGGCAAAGTTGCCTCTCCCTCTCTCCCATAATTAACCTTAGTAAATTTCATTATCATCATGCCCATTTAGTAAAGTTGCCTCTCCCCGATTTAGGCAAAGTAAAACTTAGTAAGATCATCATGCCCATTTAGTAAAGTTGCCTCTCCCCGATATAGAAAAACAATATGCATACATCCATGGATCATCCATACATCATTGCTCATATATTCAAACTTAATATGAGTTTTAGCAAGATCATCATGAACAAGAATTTCTTTGAACAAAAAAAAAATCTATGTACAAAAAAAATTTGTATGAACAAAAAAAATCATGAACATTTAGTAAAGTTGCCTCTCCCCGATTTAGGCAAAGTAAAACTCAGTAAACTTAATATGAGTTTTAGCAAGATCATCATGAACTTAGTAAACTTAATATGAACAAAAAAAAAGCATACATCAGTGGACAAAAAAAATTCTATGAACAAAAAAAAGCATACATCAATGCATACATCCATGGATCATCCATACATCTGCATATACATACATACACCGTCCATACATACATCAATGGACAAAAAAAATTCTATGAACAAAAAAAAAGCAGAGCAGGGGCGGCGGCGCGGCAAGCAGAGCAGCTGGGATGGCGGCGGCGGCGTCGTCGGGGCAGGACAGGGGCAGGGGGAAGGGGGGCTCACTGGGGGCGGCGTCGGGGCAGGGGCAGGGGCACGGCGGCGTCGGGGCAGGGCAGGGGCGCGGGGAGCGGCGCCGGCGTCGAGGTAGGGCGCGCGTCGGGGCAGAGGGCGTCGAGGGCGTCGGCGAGGGCGTCGACGGCGAGGTGGACCAGCCTGACGGCGAGGGCGTCGACGGCGAGCTCGGGCAGCCTGGCGGCGTCGTCGGGGGAACTGCAGATGGGGATTGGAAATTTCCTAAGTGTGCACTTATATAGCCCCCCCTTTAGTCCCGGTTGGTGGCACCAACCGGGACTAAAGGTACCCCTTTAGTCCCGGTTCGAGCCACCAACCGGGACCAAAGGTAAATTTCAGCAGCCCAAAGGGCGGGAAGCAGAGACCTTTGGTCCCGGTTCGTGGCTCCAACCGGGACTAAAGGGGGGCCTTTAGTCCCGGTTGGAGCCACGAACCGGGACCAAAGGCCTGCGGCTGGCACGGCGTCGGGCGGGTGGATGTTTAGTCCCACCTCGCTAGCTGAGAGGCGTCGAGAGTGGTTTATAAGCGCGGCTGCGCCAACCCTCTCGAGCTCCTCTCTTATGCAGGCCTACAGGCCTAAACGCACTCTCTCTGCATGTGGGCCTACTGGGCCTGCATCCTGGCCCAACTAGCGGGTTGGGTTTCTAGTCGTATGCAGGCCGTGGTGGCCCAGTAGGCGGCAGTTTTTTTAATTTTTGTTTTTTTGCTTTATTTATTTTCTTTTGTTTCTAGCCGTATGCAGGCCGTGGTGGCTAGTAGGTGGGCCTTTATTTTTTTATTTTTTGCATATGTTATGTTTTTAAATTTTTAATGTTATTTTTTGCATATGTTATTTTTAGTTATATAATTTTAGTTGCATAAATTTTATATAATTTTAGTTGCATAAGTTTTATTTTTTATTGATTCTTTTTAGTTGATTCCTTTTGCTATTAGAGTTTTATAAAAGCTTTTTAGTTTTCTATTAAAGTTTGTAACAAAAAATACTTTATGAAAATTCTTTTTACTATTAAAGTTTTTAACAAATAAATACTTTGATAATTTTAGTTAATATTATTTTGATTATTTTTAGTTGATTCTTTTTGCTATTGAAAAATATTATATTTAATTGATTCTTTTTAGTTCATTCTTTTTGCTATTAGAATTTTATGAAAGCTTTTTAGTTCATTCTTTTTGCTATTAGAGTTTTATAAAAGCTTTTTGATTCATTCTTTTTTATATTAATTCATTCTTTGAGCTAAATGAACCTGAAATTGAAAAGCAGTACAAATGAACTCTGAAAAGGTTGAAAGTTGGCATGGTATCATCATTTCACCCACATAGCATGTGCTAAAAAGTTGAGAGGGTTACGACAAAAACTGGATGCACTTCGTGTACAAAATGGACAATCTCTTTCGAAGTATCACGGTTTCAGACGAAAACTCATATGTTACAAAGGCATTTCATTTCTTGACATGTAACTGCAGTGATATTCTAGATCAAAGCCATCATCAGAATAGTTGTGGAGAGAAACTCTTCACTTTTTCTTCGTGTGTGTCCCTTGCTTATTGCGCCGTAACCATGGATAATCTTCATCGTTTAACATGGCGCTTGGGTCAGCCTTCACTTTGAAGGGAGGAATTTCATGAAACTTTTCATAATCTTCAGACATGTCTGTCTTGCCCTCCACTCCCACGATGTCTCTTTTCCCTGAAAGAACTATGTGGCGCTTTGGCTCATCGTATGATGTATTCGCTTCCTTATCTTTTCTTTTTCTCGGTTTGGTAGACATGTCCTTCACATAGAAAACCTGCGCACATCATTGGCTAGGACGAATGGTTCGCCTGTTTACCCAAGATTGTCATTCCGTACTGCGGGTCTACCTGCACCCCGCCTCCTGACCGATTGACCCATTTGCACCGAAACAAAGGGACCTTAAAATCATGTCCATAGTCAAGTTCCCATATGTCCACTATGTAACCATAATATGTGTCCTTTCCCCTGTTGGTTGCTGCATCAAAGCGGACACCACTGTTTTGGTTGGTGCTCTTTTGATCTTGGGCGATCGTGTAAAATGTATTCCCATTTATCTCGTACCCTTGGTAACTCAATACAGTCGAAGATGGTGTCCTGGCCAACGAGTACAGCTCATCTCCAACAATGTTGTCACCCATGAGATGTGTTTGCAACCAACTGCCGAAAGTCCTGATGTGTTCACATGTAATCCAGTCGTCACACTGCTCCGGGTGTTTGGAGCGCAGAATATTCTTGTGTTCATTGACATACGGGGTCACCAAGGTAGAATTCTATAGAACTGTGTAGTGTGCTTGAGCCCAAGAATGCCCGTCCCTATATATTATTGAATCCGCTCCTAGCGTGCCTTTTCCAGTCAGTCTCCCCTCATACCGTGATTGAGGGAGACCAATCGGCTTAAGGTCAGGAATGAAGTCAACACAAAACCCAATGACCTCCTCTGTTTGCCGGCCCATGGAGATGCTTCCTTCTGGCCTAGCACGGTTATGAACATATTTCTTTAAGACTCCCATGAACCTCTCAAAGGGGAACATATTGTGTAGAAATACAGGACCCAGAATGGCAATCTTGTCGACTAGATGAACTAGGACGTGCGTCATGATATTGAAGAAGGATGGTGGGAACACCAGCTCGAAACTGACAAGACATTGCACCAAATCATTCTTTAACCTTGGTAGGATTTCTGGATCGATTACCTTTTGGGAGATTGCATTGAGGAATGCACATAGCTTCACAATGGCTAATCGAACGTTTTCCGGTAGAAGCCCCCTCAATGCAACCGGAAGCAGTTGCGTCATAATCACGTGGCAGTCATGAGACTTTAGGTTCTGGAACTTTTTCTCTGCCATATTTATTATTCCCTTTATATTCGACGAGAAGCCAGACGGGACCTTCATACTGAGCAGGCATTCAATGAAGATTTCCTTCTCTTCTTTGGTAAGAGCGTAGCTGGCAGGACCTTCATACTGCTTTGGATGCATGCCGTCTTTTTCGTGCACACGTTGCTGGTCCTCCCGTGCCTCCGGTGTATCTTTTGTCTTCCCATACACGCCCAAGAAGCCTAGCAGGTTCACGCAAAGATTCTTCGTCACGTGCATCACGTCGATTGCAGAGCGGACCTCTAGGTCTTTCCAATAGGGTAGGTCCCAAAATATAGATTTCTTCTTCCACATGGGTGCGCGTCCCTCAGCGTCATTCGGAACAGATTGTTCGCCAGGACCCTTTCCATAGATTACTTGTAAATCCTTGACCATATCAAGTATGGCATCACCAGTACGGAGGGCGGGCTTCTTCCGGTGATCTGCCTCACCTTTGAAATGCTTGCCTTTCTTTCTTAAGAGATGGTTGGTCGAAAGAAATCGACGATGTCCTAGGTACACATTCTTCCTGCATTTGTCCAAATATATACTTTCAGTACCATCTAAACAGTGCGTGCATGCGTGGTATCCCTTGTTTGTCTGTCCTGAAAGGTTACTAAGAGCAGGCCAATCATTGATGGTTACAAACAGCAACGCATGTAGGTCAAATTCCTCCTGTTTGTGCTCATCCCACACACGTACACCTTCTCCATTCCACAGCTGTAAAAGTTCTTCAACTAATGGCCTTAGGTACACATCAATGTCGTTGCCGGGTTGCTTAGGGCCTTGGATGATCACTGGCATCATAATGAACTTCCGCTTCATGCACAACCAAGGAGGAAGGTTATAGATACATAGAGTCACGGGCCAGGTGCTATGATTGCTGCTCTGCTCCCCAAAAGGATTAATGCCATCTGCACTTAAACCAAACCATACGTTCCTTGCGTCACCTGCAAAGTCCCCCCACCTTCTCTCGATTTTTCTCCACCGCGACCCGTCTTTCTTACTGTCTTCTTTGTGCCATCGCATCAACTTGGCATGCTCTTTGTTTCTGAACAGACGTTTCAGCCGTGGTATTATAGGAGCATACCACATCACCTTGGCAGGAACCCTCTTCCTGGGGCGCTTGCCCTCAACATCACCAGGGTCATCTCGTCTGATCTTATACCGCAATGCACCGCATACCGGGCATGCGTTCAAATCCTCGTACTCACCGCGGTAGAGGATGCAGTCATTAGGGCATGCATGTATCTTCTGCACCTCCAATCCTAGAGGGCATAGAACCTTCTTTGCTTCGTACGTACTGTCGGGCAATTCGTTATCCTTTGGAAGCTTCTTCTTCATTATTTTCAGTAGTTTCCCAAATCCGTTGTCATATACACCATTGTCTGCCTTCCATTGCAGCAATTCCAGTGTGGTACCGAGCTTTGTGTTGTCATCTTCGCAATTTGGGTACAACCCTTTTTTGTGATCCTCTAACATGCGATCGAACTTCAACTTCTCCCTTTCACTTTGGCATTGTCTCTTTGCATCAACAATGACCCGGCGAAGATCATCATCGGGCACATCGTCTGGTTCCTCTTGATCTTCAGCTTCCTCCGTTGCAGTATCACCGTATTCAGGGGGATAGTTGTCATCATCCTCTTCTTCTTCGTTGTCTTCCATCATAACCCCTCTTTCTCCGTGCTTGGTCCAAACATTATAGTGTGGCATGAAACCCTTCTCAAGCAGGTGGACGTGAAGGGTTTTCAAGTTAGAGTAATCCTTCGTATTCTCACAGACAAGGCATGGACAATACATAAAACCATTCTGCTTGTTTGCCTCAGCCACTTCGACAAATTTATGCAGGCCCTCAAGATACTCGGAGGTGCGTCGGTCACCGTACATCCATTGCCGGTTCATCTGCGTGCATTATATAATTAAGTGTATCAAAAACCATTACAGAACATCATGAATAGAGAAGTGACTAAATTAATACAAGTTCATCATCACATTAAAACCAAAGTACAGTAGTGATCAAATGTTATTACTGAAAAAATAAATACATAAAGTTCATACATATATAGTTCTCATAGAACAACATATAGCTCTCTAGAGCATCTAATTAAAACATACATTGAAACTATGAAAAACAACAACAAATGTGATCATAATCGCAACTAAGGTAACAATTGATCCAACGGCATAATGATACCAAGCCTCATTATGAATGGCATATTTTCTAATCTTTCTAATCTTCAAGCGCATTGCATCCATCTTGATCTTGTGATCATCGACGACATCGGCAACATGCAACTCCAATTCCATCTTCTCCACCTCAATTCTTTTCAATTTTTTCTTCAAATAATTGTTTTCTTTTTCAACTAAATTTAACCTCTCGACAAGAGGGTCGGTTGGAATTTCCGGTTCACCTACCTCCTAGATAAAAACATCTATGTCACGTTTGTCGGCATAATTGTCATAAACACTAAATGAAACAAATCATAATAAAATATAATATACCACATCCAAATCATAGACAGGACGAGGGCCGACGGGGGCGGATACCAAAGTCATGGCACTATATAATAACAAACAATAATAAAAGTAAGAAAATTATACAAGTATCTGTCTAAATCATACAAGTAAGAATTTTTTTCTTTTAAAAAGAAGATAAGAACAAGAGGCTCACCACGGTGGTGCCGGCGACGAGATCGGCGCGGGCGATCGACGGCGGTGAGGACGGGGACGGGGACGAGATGGACCGCCAAACCTAGACAAATCTGGAGGAAAATGGAGCTTGGAGGTCGAGCTTGGAGAGGAGAAAGCTTAAGTGTGGCTCGGGCATTTCATCGAACACCTCATGTGCATGCATAGAAGGGAGAACAGAGCAGCGCATGCACACCTCCCACACGGCCAAAAAACAGAGGAGAGGGTGGGCAGGGGCGAGGGTATATATAGGCATCTCTTTAGTCCCGGTTGGTGGCTAGAACCGGGACAGAAGACTGACCTTTAGTCCCGGTTCCAGCCACCAACCGGGACTAAAGGGGCTGCGCCAGGAGCGAGGCCCTTTAGTCCCGGTTCGTGTCTGGAACCGGGACCAAAGGGGTCCTGCCGAGGCCCGGCCGGCGTCCTGGCCTCACGAACCGGGACTGATGCACCCATTGATCCCGGTTCGTAGCAGAACCGGGACTAATGCTCTTATCTGGCCTGGACCAAAGCCCTGTTTTCTACTAGTGCCACATCACCTTGGCAGGAACCCTCTTCCTGGGGCTCTCGCCCTCAACATCACCAGGGTCATCTCGTCTGATCTTATACCGCAATGCACCGCATACCGGGCATGCGTTCAAATCCTCGTGCTCACCGCGGTAGAGGATGCAGTCATTAGGGCATGCATGTATCTTCTGCACCTCCAATCCTAGAGGGCATAGAACCTTCTTTGCTTCGTACGTACTGTCGGGCAATTCGTTATCCTTTGGAAGCTTCTTCTTCATTATTTTCAGTAGCTTCCCAAATCCGTTGTCAGATACACCATTGTCTGCCTTCCATTGCAGCAATTCCAGTGTGGTATCGAGCTTTGTGTTGTCATCTTCACAATTTGGGTACAACCCTTTTTTGTGATCCTCTAACATGCGATCGAACTTCAACTTCTCCCTTTCATTTTGGCATTGTCTCTTTGCATCAACAATGACCCGACGAAGATCATCATCGGGCACATCGTCTGGTTCCTCTTGATCTTCAGCTTCCCCTATTGCAGTATTACCGTATTCAGGGGGATAGTTGTCATCATCCTCTTCTTCTTCGTTGTCTTCGATCATAACCCCTCTTTCTCCGTGCTTGGTCCAAACATTATAGTGTGGCATGAAACCCTTCTCAAGCAGGTGGACGTGAAGGGTTTTCAAGTTAGAGTAATCCTTCGTATTCTCACAGACAAGGCATGGACAATACATAAAACCATTCTGCTTGTTTGCCTCAGCCACTTCGAGAAATTTATGCAGGCCCTCAAGATACTCGGAGGTGCGTCGGTCACCGTACATCCATTGTCGGTTCATCTGCGTGCATTATATAATTAAGTGTATCAAAAACCATTACAGAACATCATGAATAGAGAAGTGACTAAATTAATACAAGTTCATCATCACATTAAAACCAAAGTACAGTAGTGATCAAATGTTATTACTGAAAAAATAAATACATAAATTTCATACATATATAGTTCTGATAGAACAACATATAGCTCTCTAGAGCATCTAATTAAAACATACATTGAAACTATGAAAAACAACAACAAATGTGATCATAATCGCAACTAAGGTAACAATTGATCCAACGGCATAATGATACCAAGCCTCATTATGAATGGCATATTTTCTAATCTTTCTAATCTTCAAGCGCATTGCATCCATCTTGATCTTGTGATCATCGACGACATCGGCAACATGCAACTCCAATTCCATCTTCTCCACCTCAATTCTTTTCAATTTTTTCTTCAAATAATTGTTTTCTTTTTCAACTAAATTTAACCTCTCGACAAGAGGGTCGGTTGGAATTTCCGGTTCACATACCTCCTAGATAAAAACATCTATGTCACGTTTGTCGGCATAATTGTCATAAACACTAAATGAAACAAATCATAATAAAATATAATATACCACATCCGAATCATAGAGAGGACGAGGGCCGACGGGGGCGGATACCAAAGTCATGGCACTATGTAATAACAAACAATAATAAAAGTAAGAAAATTATACAAGTATCTGTCTAAATCATACAAGTAAGAATTTTTTTTCTTTTAAAAAGAAGATAAGAACAAGAGGCTCACCACGGTGGTGCCGGCGACGAGATCGGCGCGGGCGATCGACGGCGGTGAGGATAGGGACGGGGACGAGACGGACCGCCAAACCTAGACAAATCTTGAGGAAAATGGAGCTTGGAGGTCGAGCTTGGAGAGGAGAAAGCTTAAGTGTGGCTCGGGCATTTCATCGAACACCTCATGTGCATGCATAGAAGGGAGAACAGAGCAGCGCATGCACACCTCCCACACGGCCAAAAAACAGAGGAGAGGGTGGGCAGGGGCGAGGGTATATATAGGCATCTCTTTAGTCCCGGTTGGTGGCTAGAACTGGGACAAAAGACTGACCTTTAGTCCCGGTTCCAGCCACCAACCGGGACTAAAGGGGCTGCGCCAGGAGCGAGGCCCTTTAGTCCCGGTTCGTGTCTGGAACCGGGACCAAAGGGGTCCTGCCGAGGCCCGGCCGGCGTCCTGGCCTCACGAACCGGGACTGATGCACCCATTGATCCCGGTTCGTAGCAGAACCGGGACTAATGCTCTTATCTGGCCTGGACCAAAGCCCTGTTTTCTACTAGTGCCACATCACCTTGGCAGGAACCCTCTTCCTGGGGCGCTCGCCCTCAACATCACCAGGGTCATCTCGTCTGATCTTATACCGCAATGCACCGCATACCGGGCATGCGTTCAAATCCTCGTACTCACCGCGGTAGAGGATGCAGTCATTAGGGCATGCATGTATCTTCTGCACCTCCAATCCTAGAGGGCATAGAACCTTCTTTGCTTCGTACGTACTGTCGGGCAATTCGTTATCCTTTGGAACCTTCTTCTTCATTATTTTCAGTAGCTTCCCAAATCCGTTGTCAGATACACCATTGTCTGCCTTCCATTGCAGCAATTTCAGTGTGGTATCGAGCTTTGTGTTGTCATCTTCGCAATTTGGGTACAACCCTTTTTTGTGATCCTCTAACATGTGATCGAACTTCAACTTCTCCCTTTCACTTTGGCATTGTCTCTTTGCATCAACAATGACCCGACGAAGATAATCATCGGGCACATCGTCTGGTTCCTCTTGATCTTCAGCTTCCCCTGTTGCAGTATCACCGTATTCAGGGGGATAGTTGTCATCATCCTCTTCTTCTTCGTTGTCTTCGATCATAACCCCTCTTTCTCCGTGCTTGGTCCAAACATTATAGTGTGGCATGAAACCCTTCTCAAGCAGGTGGACGTGAAGGGTTTTCAAGTTAGAGTAATCCTTCGTATTCTCACAGACAAGGCATGGACAATACATAAAACCATTCTGCTTGTTTGCCTCAGCCACTTCGAGAAATTTATGCAGGCCCTCAAGATACTCGGAGGTGCGTCGGTCACCGTACATCCATTGCCGGTTCATCTGCATGCATTATATAATTAAGTGTATCAAAAACCATTACAGAACATCATGAATAGAGAAGTGACTAAATTAATACAAGTTCATCATCACATTAAAACCAAAGTACAGTAGTGAATAAATGTTATTACTGAAAAAATAAATACATAAAGTTCATACATATATAGTTCTCATAGAACAACATATAGCTCTCTAGAGCATCTAATTAAAACATACATTGAAACTATGAAAAACAACAACAAATGTGATCATAATCGCAACTAAGGTAACAATTGATCCAATGGCATAATGATACCAAGCCCATTATGAATGGCATATTTTCTAATTTTTCTAATCTTCAAGCGCATTGCATCCATCTTGATCTTGTGATCATCGACGACATCGGCCACATGCAACTCCAATTCCATCTTCTCCTCCTCAATTCTTTTCAATTTTTTCTTCAAATAATTGTTTTCTTTTTCAACTAAATTTAACCTCTCGACAAGAGGGTCGGTTGGAATTTCCGGTTCACATACCTCCTAGATAAAAACATCTATGTCACGTTTGTCGGCATAATTGTCATAAACACTAAATGAAACAAATCATAATAAAATATAATATACCACATCCGAATCATAGAGAGGACGAGGGCCGACGGGGGCGGATACCAAAGTCATGGCACTATGTAATAACAAACATTAATAAAAGTAAGAAAATTATACAAGTATCTGTCTAAATCATACAAGTAAGAATTTTTTTCTTTTAAAAAGAAGATAAGAACAAGAGGCTCACCACGGTGGTGCCGGCGACGAGATCGGCGCGGGCGATTGACGGCGGTGAGGATGGGGACGGGGACGAGACGGACCGCCAAACCTAGACAAATCTTGAGGAAAATGGAGCTTGGAGGTCGAGCTTGGAGAGGAGAAAGCTTAAGTGTGGCTCGGGCATTTCATCGAACACCTCATGTGCATGCATAGAAGGGAGAACAGAGCAGCACATGCACACCTCCCACACGGCCAAAAAACAGAGGAGAGGGTGGGCAGGGGCGAGGGTATATATAGGCATCTCTTTAGTCCCGGTTGGTGGCTAGAACCGGGACAGAAGACTGACCTTTAGTCCCGGTTCCAGCCACCAACCGGGACTAAAGGGGCTGCGCCAGGAGCGAGGCCCTTTAGTCCCGGTTCGTGTCTGGAACCGGGACCAAAGTGGTCCTGCCGAGGCCCGGCCGGCGTCCTGGCCTCACGAACCGGGACTGATGCACCCATTGATCCCGGTTCGTAGCAGAACCAGGACTAATGCTCTTATCTGGCCTGGACCAAAGCCCTGTTTTCTACTAGTGCCACATCACCTTGGCAGGAACCCTCTTCCTGGGGCGCTCGCCCTCAACATCACCAGGGTCATCTCGTCTGATCTTATACCGCAATGCACCGCATACCGAGCATGCGTTCAAATCCTCGTACTCACCGCGGTAGAGGATGCAGTCATTAGGGCATGCATGTATCTTCTGCACCTCCAATCCTAGAGGGCATAGAACCTTCTTTGCTTCATACGTACTGTCGGGCAATTCGTTATCCTTTGGAAGCTTCTTCTTCATTATTTTCAGTAGCTTCCCAAATCCGTTGTCAGATACACCATTGTCTGTCTTCCATTGCAGCAATTCCAGTGTGGTACCGAGCTTTGTGTTGTCATCTTCGCAATTTGGGTACAACCCTTTTTTGTGATCCTCTAACATGCGATCGAACTTCAACTTCTCCCTTTCACTTTGGCATTGTCTCTTTGCATCAACAATGACCCGACGAAGATCATCATCGGGCACATCGTCTGGTTCCTCTTGATCTTCAGCTTCCCCCGTTGCAGTATCACCGTATTCAGGGGGATAGTTGTCATCATCCTCTTCTTCTTCGTTGTCTTCCATCATAACCCCTATTTCTCCATGCTTGGTCCAAACATTATAGTGTGGCATGAAACCCTTCTCAAGCAGGTGGACGTGAAGGGTTTTCAAGTTAGAGTAATCCTTCGTATTCTCACAGACAAGGCATGGACAATACATAAAACCATTCTGCTTGTTTGCCTCAGCCACTTCGACAAATTTATGCAGGCCCTCAATATACTCGGAGGTGCGTCGGTCAACGTACATCCATTGCCGGTTCATCTGCGTGCATTATATAATTAAGTGTATCAAAAACCATTACAGAACATCATGAATAGAGAAGTGACTAAATTAATACAAGTTCATCATCACATTAAAACCAAAGTACAGTAGTGATCAAATGTTATTACTGAAAAAATAAATACATAAAGTTCATACATATATAGTTCTCATAGAACAACATATAGCTCTCTAGAGCATCTAATTAAAACATACATTGAAACTATGAAAAACAACAACAAATGTGATCATAATCGCAACTAAGGTAACAATTGATCCAATGGCATAATGATACCAAGCCTCATTATGAATGGCATATTTTCTAATCTTTCTAATCTTCAAGCGCATTGCATCCATCTTGATCTTGTGATCATCGACGACATCGGCAACATGCAACTCCAATTCCATCTTCTCCTCCTCAATTCTTTTCAATTTTTTCTTCAAATAATTGTTTTCTTTTTCAACTAAATTTAACCTCTCGACAAGAGGGTCAGATGGAATTTCCGGTTCACATACCTCCTAGATAAAAACATCTATGTCACGTTTGTCGGCATAATTGTCATAAACACTAAATGAAACAAATCATAATAAAATATAATATACCACATCCGAATCTTAGACAGGACGAGGGCCGACGGGGGCGGATACCAAAGTCATGGCACTATATAATAACAAACAATAATAAAAGTAAGCAAATTATACAAGTATCTGTCTAAATCATACAAGTAAGAATTTTTTTCTTTTAAAAAGAAGATAAGAACAAGAGGCTCACCACGGTGGTGCCGGCGACGAGATCGGCGCGGGCGATCGACGGCGGTGAGGACGGGGACGGGGACGGGACGGACCGCCAAACCTAGACAAATCTTGAGGAAAATGGAGCTTGGAGGTCGAGCTTGGAGAGGAGAAAGCTTAAGTGTGGCTCGGGCATTTCATCGAACACCTCATGTGCATGCATCGAAGGGAGAATAGAGCAGCGCATGCACACCTCCCACACGGCCAAAAAATAGAGGAGAGGGTGGGCAGGGGCGAGGGTATATATAGGCATCTCTTTAGTCCCGGTTGGTGGCTAGAACCGGGACAGAAGACTGACCTTTAGTCCCGGTTCCAGCCACCAACCGGGACTAAAGGGGCTGCGCCAGGAGCGAGGCCCTTTAGTCCCGGTTCGTGTTTGGAACCGGGACCAAAGGGGTCCTGCCGAGGCCCGGCCGGCGTCCTGGCCTCACGAACCAGGACTGATGCACCCATTGATCCTGGTTCGTAGCAGAACCGGGACTAATGCTCTTATCTGGCCTGGACCAAAGCCCTGTTTTCTACTAGTGCCACATCACCTTGGCAGGAACCCTCTTCCTGGGGCGCTCGCCCTCAACATCACCAGGGTCATCTCGTCTGATCTTATACCGCAATGCACCGCATACCGGGCATGCATTCAAATCCTCGTACTCACCGCGGTAGAGGATGCAGTCATTAGGGCATGCATGTATCTTCTGCACCTCCAATCCTAGAGGGCATAGAACCTTCTTTGCTTCGTACGTACTGTCGGGCAATTCGTTATCCTTTGGAAGCTTCTTCTTCATTATTTTCAGTAGCTTCCCAAATCCGTTGTCAGATACACCATTGTCTGCCTTCCATTGCAGCAATTCCAGTGTGGTACCGAGCTTTGTGTTGTCATCTTCGCAATTTGGGTACAACCCTTTTTTGTGATCCTCTAACATGCGATCGAACTTCAACTTCTCCCTTTCACTTTGGCATTGTCTCTTTGCATAAACAATGACCCGACGAAGATCATCATCGGGCACATCGTCTGGTTCCTCTTGATCTTCAGCTTCCCCCGTTGCAGTATCACCGTACTCAGGGGGATAGTTGTCATCATCCTCTTCTTCTTCGTTGTCTTCCATCATAACCCCTCTTTCTCCGTGCTTGGTCCAAACATTATAGTGTGGCATGAAACCCTTCTCAAGCAGGTGGACGTGAAGGGTTTTCAAGTTAGAGTAATCCTTCGTATTCTCACAGACAAGGCATGGACAATACATAAAACCATTCTACTTGTTTGCCTCAGCCACTTCGAGAAATTTATGCAGGCCCTCAAGATACTCGGAGGTGCGTCGGTCACCGTACATCCATTGCCGGTTTATCTGCGTTCATTATATAATTAAGTGTATCAAAAACCATTACAGAACATCATGAATAGAGAAGTGACTAAATTAATTCAAGTTCATCATCACATTAAAACCAAAGTACAGTAGTGATCAAATGTTATTACTGAAAAAATAAATACATAAAGTTCATAATTGTCAGTTCTCATAGAACAACATATAGCTCTCTAGAGCATCTAATTAAAACATACATTGAAACTATGAAAAACAACAACAAATGTGATCATAATCGCAACTAAGGTAACAATTGATCCAACGGCATAATGATACCAAGCCTCATTATGAATGGCATATTTTCTAATCTTTCTAATCTTCAAGCGCATTGCATCCATCTTGATCTTGTGATCATCGACGACATCGGCAACATGCAATTCCAATTCCATCTTGTCCTCCTCAATTCTTTTCAATTTTTTCTTCAAATAATTGTTTTCTTTTTCAACTTAATTTAACCTCTTGACAAGAAGGTCGGTTGGAATTTCCGGTTCACATACCTCCTAGATAAAAACATCTATGTCACGTTGGTCGGCATAACTGTCATAAACACTAAATGAAACAAATCATAATAAAAGATAATATACCACATCCGAATCATAGACAGGACGAGGGCCGACGGGGGCGGATACCAAAGTCATGGCACTATATAATAACAAACAATAATAAAAGTAAGAAAATTATACAAGTGTCTATCTAAATCATACAAGTAAGAATTTTTTTCTTTTAAAAAGAAGATAAGAACAAGAGGCTCACCACGGTGGTGCCGGCGACGAGATCGGCGCGGGCGATCGACGGCGATGAGGACGGGGACGGGGACGGGACGGACCGCCAAACCTAGACAAATCTTGAGGAAAATGGAGCTTGGACGTCGAGCTTGGAGAGGAGAAAGCTTAAGTGTGGCTCGGGCATTTCATCGAACACCTCATGTGCATGCATAGAAGGGAGAACAGAGCAGCGCATGCACACCTCCCACACGGCCAAAAAACAGAGGAGAGGGTGGGCAGGGGCGAGGGTATATATAGGCATCTCTTTAGTCCTGGTTAGTGGCTAGAACCGGGACAGAAGACTGACCTTTAGTCCCGGTTCCAGCCACCAACCGGGACTAAAGGGGCTGCGCCAGGAGCGAGGCCCTTTAGTCTCGGTTCGTGTCTGGAACCGGGACCAAAGGGGTCCTGCCGAGGCCCGGCCGGCGTCCTGGCCTCACGAACCGGGACTGATGCACCCATTGATCCCGGTTCGTAACAGAACCAGGACTAATGCTCTTATCTGGCCTGGACCAAAGCCCTGTTTTCTACTAGTGCCATAGCACCTTGGCAGGAACCCTCTTCCTGGGGCGCTCGCCCTCAACATCACCAGGGTCATCTCGTCTGATCTTATACCGCAATGCACCGCATACCGGGCATGCGTTCAAATCCTCGTACTCACCGCGGTAGAGGATGCAGTCATTAGGGCATGCATGTATCTTCTGCACCTCCAATCCTAGAGGGCATAGAACCTTCTTTGCTTCGTACGTACTGTCGGGCAATTCGTTATCCTTTGGAAGCTTCTTCTTCATTATTTTCAGTAGCTTCCCAAATCCGTTGTCAGATACACCATTGTCTGCCTTCCATTGCAGCAATTTCAGTGTGGTATCGAGCTTTGAGTTGTCATCTTCGCAATTTGGGTACAACCCTTTTTTGTGATCCTCTAACATGCGATCGAACTTCAACTTCTCCCTTTCATTTTGGCATTATCTCTTTGCATCAACAATGACCCGACGAAGATCATCATCGGGCACATCGTCTGGTTCCTCTTGATCTTCAGCTTCCCCTGTTGCAGTATCACCGTATTCAGGGGGATAGTTGTCATCATCCTCTTCTTCTTCGTTGTCTTCGATCATAACCCCTCTTTCTCCGTGCTTGGTCCAAACATTATAGTGTGGCATGAAACCCTTCTCAAGCAGGTGGACGTGAAGGGTTTTCAAGTTAGAGTAATCCTTCGTATTCTCACAGACAAGGCATGGACAATACATAAAACCATTCTGCTTGTTTGCCTCAGCCACTTCGAGAAATTTATGCAGGCCCTCAAGATACTCGGAGGTGCGTCGGTCACCGTACATCCATTGCCGGTTCATCTGCGTGCATTATATAATTAAGTGTGTCAAAAACCATTACAGAACATCATGAATAGAGAAGTGACTAAATTAATACAAATGCATCATCACATTAAAACCAAAGTACAGTAGTGATTAAATGTTATTACTGAAAAAATAAATACATAAAGTTCATACATATATAGTTCTCATAGAACAACATATAGCTCTCTAGAGCATCTAATTAAAACATACATTGAAACTATGAAAAACAACAACAAATGTGATCATAATCGCAACTAAGGTAACAATTGATCCAACGGCATAATGATACCAAGCCTCATTATGAATGGCATATTTTCTAATCTTTCTAATCTTCAAGCGCATTGCATCCATCTTGATCTTGTGATCATCGACGACATCGGCAACATGCAACTCCAATTCCATCTTCTCCTCCTCAATTCTTTTCAATTTTTTCTTCAAATAATTGTTTTCTTTTTCAACTAAATTTAACCTCTCGACAAGAGGGTCGGTTGGACTTTTCGGTTCACATACCTCCTAGATAAAAACATCTATGTCACGTTGGTCGGCATAATTGTCATAAACACTAAATGAAACAAATCATAATAAAAGATAATATACCACATCCGAATCATAGACAGGACGAGGGCCGACGGGGGCGGATACCAAAGTCATGGCACTATATAATAACAAACAATAATAAAAGTAAGAAAATTATACAAGTATCTATCTAAATCATACAAGTAAGAATTTTTTTCTTTTAAAAAGAAGATAAGAACAAGAGGCTCACCACGGTGGTGCCGGCGACGAGATCGGCGCGGGCGATCGACGGCGGTGAGGACGGGGACGGGGACGGGACGGACCGCCAAACCTAGACAAATCTTGAGGAAAATGGAGCTTGGAGGTCGAGCTTGGAGAGGAGAAAGCTTAAGTGTGGCTCGGGCATTTCATCGAACACCTCATGTGCATGCATAGAAGGGAGAACAGAGCAGCGCATGCACACCTCCCACACGGCCAAAACACAGAGGAGAGGGTGGGCAGGGGCGAGGGTATATATAGGCATCTCTTTAGTCCCGGTTGGTGGCTAGAACCGGGATAGAAGACTGACCTTTAGTCCCGGTTCCAGCCACCAACCGGGACTAAAGGGGCTGCGCCAGGAGCGAGGCCCTTTAGTCCCGGTTCGTGTCTGGAACCGGGACCAAAGGGGTCCTGCCGAGGCCCGTCCGGCGTCCTGGCCTTACGAACCGGGACTGATGCACCCATTGATCCCGGTTCGTAGCAGAACCGGGACTAATGCTCTTATCTGGCCTGGACCAAACCCTGTTTCTATTAGTGCCACATCACCTTGGCAGGAACCCTCTTCCTGGGGCGCTCGCCCTAAACATCACCAGGGTCATCTCGTCTGATCTTATACCGCAATGCACCGCATACCGGGCATGCGTTCAAATCCTCGTACTCACCGCGGTAGAGGATGCAGTCATTAGGGCATGCATGTATCTTCTGCACCTCCAATCCTAGAGGGCATAGAACCTTCTTTGCTTCGTACGTACTGTCGGGCAATTCGTTATCCTTTGGAAGCTTCTTCTTCATTATTTTCAGTAGCTTCCAAAATCCGCTGTCAGATACACCATTGTCTGCCTTCCATTGCAGCAATTCCAGTGTGGTACCGAGCTTTGTGTTGTCATCTTCGCAATTTGGGTACAACGCTTTTTTGTGATCCTCTAACATGCGATCGAACTTCAACTTCTCCCTTTCACATTGGCATTGTCTCTTTGCATCAACAATGACCCGACGAAGATCATCATCGGGCACATCGTCTGGTTCCTCTTGATCTTCAGCTTCCCCCGTTGCAGTATCACCGTATTCAAGGGGATAGTTGTCATCATCCTCTTCTTCTTCGTTGTCTTCCATCATAACCCCTCTTTCTCCGTGCTTGGTCCAAACATTATAGTGTGGCATGAAACCCTTCTCAAGCAGGTGGACGTGAAGGGTTTTCAAGTTAGAGTAATCCTTCGTATTCTCACAGACAAGGCATGGACAATACATAAAACCATTCTGCTTGTTTGCCTCAGCCACTTCGAGAAATTTATGCAGGCCCTCAAGATACTCGGAGGTGCGTCGGTCACCGTACATACATTGCCGGTTCATCTGCGTGCATTATATAATTAAGTGCATCAAAAACCATTACAGAACATCATGAATAGAGAAGTGACTAAATTAATACAAGTTCATCATCACATTAAAACCAAAGTACAGTAGTGATCAAATGTTATTACTGAAAAAATAAATACATAAAGTTCATACCTATATAGTTCTCATAGAACAACATATAGCTCTCTAGAGCATCTAATTAAAACATACATTGAAACTATGAAAAACAACAACAAATGTGATCATAATCGCAACTAAGGTAACAATTGATCCAACGGCATAATGATACCAAGCCTCATTATGAATGGCATATTTTCTAATCTTTCTAATCTTCAAGCGCATTGCATCCATCTTGATCTTGTGATCATTGACGACATCGGCAACATGCAACTCCAATTCCATCTTCTCCTCCTCAATTCTTTTCAATTTTTTCTTCAAATAATTGTTTTCTTTTTCAACTAAATTTAATCTCTCGACAAGAGGGTCGGTTGGAATTTTCGGTTCACATACGTCCTAGATAGAAACATCTATGTCACGTTGGTCGGCATAATTGTCATAAACACTAAATGAAACAAATCATAATAAAAGATAATATACCACATCCGAATCATAGACAGGACGAGGGCCGACGGGGGCGGATACCAAAGTCATGGCACTATATAATAACAAACAATAATAAAAGTAAGAAAATTATACAAGTATCTATCTAAATCATACAAGTAAGAATTTTTTTCTTTTAAAAAGAAGATAAGAACAAGAGGCTCACCACGGTGGTGCCGGCGACGAGATCGGCGCGGGCGATCGACGGCGGTGAGGACGGGGACGGGGACGGGACGGACCGCCAAACCTAGACAAATCTTGAGGAAAATGGAGCTTGGAGGTCGAGCTTGGAGAGGAGAAAGCTTAAGTGTGGCTCGGGCATTTCATCGAACACCTCATGTGCATGCATAGAAGGGAGAACAGAGCAGCGCATGCACACCTCCCACACGGCCAAAACACAGAGGAGAGGGTGGGCAGGGGCGAGGGTATATATAGGCATCTCTTTAGTCCCGGTTGGTGGCTAGAACCGGGATAGAAGACTGACCTTTAGTCCCGGTTCCAGCCACCAACCGGGACTAAAGGGGCTGCGCCAGGAGCGAGGCCCTTTAGTCCCGGTTCGTGTCTGGAACCGGGACCAAAGGGGTCCTGCCGAGGCCCGTCCGGCGTCCTGGCCTTACGAACCGGGACTGATGCACCCATTGATCCCGGTTCGTAGCAGAACCGGGACTAATGCTCTTATCTGGCCTGGACCAAACCCTGTTTCTATTAGTGCCACATCACCTTGGCAGGAACCCTCTTCCTGGGGCGCTCGCCCTAAACATCACCAGGGTCATCTCGTCTGATCTTATACCGCAATGCACCGCATACCGGGCATGCGTTCAAATCCTCGTACTCACCGCGGTAGAGGATGCAGTCATTAGGGCATGCATGTATCTTCTGCACCTCCAATCCTAGAGGGCATAGAACCTTCTTTGCTTCGTACGTACTGTCGGGCAATTCGTTATCCTTTGGAAGCTTCTTCTTCATTATTTTCAGTAGCTTCCAAAATCCGCTGTCAGATACACCATTGTCTGCCTTCCATTGCAGCAATTCCAGTGTGGTACCGAGCTTTGTGTTGTCATCTTCGCAATTTGGGTACAACGCTTTTTTTGTGATCCTCTAACATGCGATCGAACTTCAACTTCTCCCTTTCACATTGGCATTGTCTCTTTGCATCAACAATGACCCGACGAAGATCATCATCGGGCACATCGTCTGGTTCCTCTTGATCTTCAGCTTCCCCCGTTGCAGTATCACCGTATTCAAGGGGATAGTTGTCATCATCCTCTTCTTCTTCGTTGTCTTCCATCATAACCCCTCTTTCTCCGTGCTTGGTCCAAACATTATAGTGTGGCATGAAACCCTTCTCAAGCAGGTGGACGTGAAGGGTTTTCAAGTTAGAGTAATCCTTCGTATTCTCACAGACAAGGCATGGACAATACATAAAACCATTCTGCTTGTTTGCCTCAGCCACTTCGAGAAATTTATGCAGGCCCTCAAGATACTCGGAGGTGCGTCGGTCACCGTACATCCATTGCCGGTTCATCTGCGTGCATTATATAATTAAGTGCATCAAAAACCATTACAGAACATCATGAATAGAGAAGTGACTAAATTAATACAAGTTCATCATCACATTAAAACCAAAGTACAGTAGTGATCAAATGTTATTACTGAAAAAATAAATACATAAAGTTCATACCTATATAGTTCTCATAGAACAACATATAGCTCTCTAGAGCATCTAATTAAAACATACATTGAAACTATGAAAAACAACAACAAATGTGATCATAATCGCAACTAAGGTAACAATTGATCCAACGGCATAATGATACCAAGCCTCATTATGAATGGCATATTTTCTAATCTTTCTAATCTTCAAGCGCATTGCATCCATCTTGATCTTGTGATCATTGACGACATCGGCAACATGCAACTCCAATTCCATCTTCTCCTCCTCAATTCTTTTCAATTTTTTCTTCAAATAATTGTTTTCTTTTTCAACTAAATTTAATCTCTCGACAAGAGGGTCGGTTGGAATTTTCGGTTCACATACGTCCTAGATAGAAACATCTATGTCACGTTGGTCGGCATAATTGTCATAAACACTAAATGAAACAAATCATAATAAAAGATAATATACCACATCCGAATCATAGACAGGACGAGGGCCGACGGGGGCGGATACCAAAGTCATGGCACTATATAATAACAAACAATAATAAAAGTAAGAAAATTATACAAGTATCTATCTAAATCATACAAGTAAGAATTTTTTTCTTTTAAAAAGAAGATAAGAACAAGAGGCTCACCACGGTGGTGCCGGCGACGAGATCGGCGCGGGCGATCGACGGCGGTGAGGACGGGGACGGGGACAATGGTGCACCGCCAAACCTAGACAAATCTTGGGGAAAATGGAGCTTGGAGGTCGAGCTTGGAGAGGAGAAAGCTTAAGTGTGGCTCGGGCATTTCATCGAACACCTCATGTGCATAGGAGGTGAGAGCAGAGCAGCACACACCTCCCACACCGGCCGGCCAAAAAACAGAGGACTGAGCGGGCAGGGGAGAGCCTATATGTAGGCATCTCTTTAGTCCCGGTTCGTGGCTAGAACCGGAACAGAAGACACACATTTAGTCCCGGTTCCAGCCACCAACCGGGACTAAAGGGCTGCGCCAGGAGCGAGGCCCTTTAGTCCCGGTTCGTGTCTGGAACCGGGACCAAAGGGGTGAGACGAACCGGGACTGGTGCCTGCCGTGGCCCGGCCGGCGCCCTGGCATCTACGAACCGGGACTGATGCACCCATTGGTCCCGGTTCGTAACAGAACCGGACTGATGCTTTTATCTGGCCTGGACCAAAGCCCTGTTTTCTACTAGTGTATACAACGTGAACTCTGATTCTAACCTAGGATCGGGTTGAGTCCCACGTAACCAGTGGCGAATCTAGGATGGAAACGGGGGTGGGCTCAAGGTAGCAACTAAGCTAGACCGAGGCGTGTATATTGTGTCAATTTTGTGCTACAAATAAGTAAATGAGAGTCTATGAGCTAACTCGCAAACAGTGCACAACATAATTAAAATACCATGTTCGTTATTCTATGGGCGCTTCAGCCGTCCGTCGATTCCGGAGCTGCAGGATGATAATCTGTGTATTGTCTAAATATGTTTTTTAGGAACTGGTGCATGTCTAATCTAATTGAGCAAGGAGAGAATGATGACAATAGTTAGACCTTTTTTTTTAAGTAACGGCAATAGTTAGACCAAGACGTGCGCTTTGGTTTGATGGGTCTCATCCGATAAAACGTGGCAATGGGCCGCCATCTCCTCCGTCCATATGGCTATGTTTTAACACCTGTTGGACCAACCATTTTTTATGTTTCTGCCATCCTTTTGCTTTAGATACAGGCCCATAGCCATGAGCCCATGACCCAGCTGAAGCCACAATGATCGATTATCCTCGCACGGTCTCACCCACGGACGAACAGAAGCTAGGAAAAAGAGAACTAATGGCGCCGCTGGCAAGAACACACCAGGAACTCTAAGTAGGCGAGGATAGTTTGGCAAAATCGGAGGGTAGGCTCGAGCCTATCGAAGCCTCCCTGGTAGATTCGCCCCTGCACGTAACTCATACAGTATTATCAATCAAACATTCAAAAGGATGATTTAAATAATCCAGATATGAATTTAGCCTGACAAAATCAAAATGGAGTAATCCCGCAAAAAAAATCTAAATGGAGTAAATTTGTAATTTTCCCTGTCACGAATGGACTTTTTTTTTTTTGAGTTGTTTGGATTGCTTACCTCATGTGTCACGTGGTCTGTCACGAATGGACTTGCCACACGCAGGAACAATAATTACAAATTGCCTTACTAGGTAAATTTATAATTTTCTAGATTTGAAGAAAAGTGTTAAAATGAACAATACATCATAAAATCCATACCATGTCCTTACTACAGATATTTTTTAGATTATTAGCAATATCAGGAGAGATCGCTACGTTGTATTGAAGATATTTATCTACCGTTAAGCTTCCAAATGTTTTAGCTAGTACTAGTCTTTTTAAAAGAAAAATAAGTACCAACCGAGCTACTATGTATTTCACTCTTACATGGTCCTAAGCTAGCTTTTCACGATCCCAACGTTCAACTGTACTCCCTCCATTCCTAAATATAAGATGTTTTAGCTTTTCTCTATTTTCTCAGATTCATATGCATCTAGACACGTTTTAGTGTGTATATTCACTCATTTTAATCCGTTTGCAGTCCATATTGTAATATCTAAAACATCTTATAATTAGAAACGGAGGGAGTAGATATCTATATCTATACCTACTAATAAAGGGAGGAAGATTTCTTGGTCTCCTTCCGCCACCCTTTCTATCCGTTAATTTTGTGTAAACCACAAAGATTGACAGTTTGAGATTTAAGAGAAGGATCGTTTCTTCAATCTCCTTCCATAATCCCTTTGCACGCGAAAGAACAAACGTTTTGTCCCTTCCATCCTAACTAATTTTCCCTTCGTCCAATCTTCCACATGCGATTTCTCCCTGATCCCACCTCACACCTTCATGTTTCAAATCGGGGGTCATGTTTCCTCTAGAGTAGGTTTGAGGTAGAGGCGGAAGAGGCGCCAGTCCGAGAGCATTAGGCCAAGGAGGGGAGGGTTGCGGTGGTAGCGGAGGCGAAAGCGGCAGAGGAATCAGGGGTTGGAGACGAGGTGGCGCCAGCGTGCAGACGGCGAAGGCGCGAGAGAGGGAGGACGACAGTGGAGGGAGGCCGAGGAGGATCTCAGTGGGCAGGTCTTCCACTTCCAGCAGCGGCGCCGATGTCGGGGGAGGTAGCTGGCCGTCATCACTCATGCTGGAAGGGGAAATGGTGGTGGGTGGACTGGAGTCTGATTTCCTTTTTCTTTTTGAGAGAATGGACTGGAGTCTCATGGTAGCGGCGGCCACGATGTGTGTGGATGGAGTGAAGTGGATCGGTCGACCCATACTGCTGAAAGTGAAATTGAAGCCCATGACGTGAAATGGATCAGCCCATGTACTGGCAGCTCATTATTACATGTATTGATTTGCCACTTGAAATTCATCTAAAAAAATGATTTGCCACTTGAAACGAAAGACAATGATATACTCCCTCCGTTTTTGTATATAAGGCTACTTCACTTTTTGTGTCAAACTTTGACTTATAATTTTGATCAACAAAATATGGATTATATGTCATCAAAAATATATCATCAGAAAGTTCTTTGAAATGTGCATCCAATGCCATACTTTTTGTGGCATATAACCCACATTTTATTGGTAAAATTAATTGTCAAAGCTAGACATAAAATATGAAGTGGCCTTGTATACAAAAATAGAGGGAGTATACTGATTTATGCTACATTCATCATATGGAAGCAGGCTTCCAGAAAACAAGTTCCAGTGTCGCTACAAACAAAAAAGTTCATTCATTATATGGAAGCATTGTGTGAAAAATAAATTATGAGTATTTCCTAGGTTAATTAGTTTTTTAGGTACAGAATGAGTTAAAACAAATTGATTTACATTTCTCCTGCATAGATCACATGCAAGTTTTATTCCAGTTGTCATGGAAGCAAATTTCTCGAGTTGATTGGAACATATTTGCTACTCTGGACACAAAACTGGTGTTACATTTATTTCTGGTATTTCCAAACGAACTTCCTGAAGCCAAATTTCAGTACTGCTATAAACAAAATTTCGTTATATGGAAGCATGAATTATCTGAAAGATAATTAGTCATTTTCTTCGTTATGAAAACTTAAACATTATTATTTACACGATTGTTTCCTAAAAATATTACATGCCAAGAGATGTCTTTCTCCACAGATACTTGACTTCCCCAGCTGGCACTTACCGCCGCTGATCATGACAGCAGTAAACAGGTCCCCATTTTGTTCGAAAATGAATATGTGGCCAACTTTTTATTGAACACCATGGCAAATTTGGCCACAGGACACTGTGGTCATTTAATTTGCTCGGCTACATATCGAATTGTCCAGTGTTAAATTGATGTCGGTTTTCCCCTCGGAACTCCAGTGCCATATGAAGAACCTACAGCACACTGCCGCTCACACACTGACAGTCTCAGCAGTCAGCACAGCAGTTTTCTTCTTCATTGTTCCTGAAGAAAAAGCCACGGCTGGTAAGACGACGGACCATGCATCTTAAGAAGCAAAATATGCTTGAAGAGCAGGATCATCATTCATGGAATGCTCAACGGCTGTGACTGCACCAGCAATCAATAAAAAGTATATTTTGCTTCTGTGGAATTTATCCATAAGAAATGACAAAGTTAATTTGGGTGGATCACAGTAACCACATTTATTTGATTCACGAGGAAAAAGTGAGAAAAAAAACTTTCTTAAGCTAACTCGTAAGGAATTAAAATTCACATTTTAGCCAACTCACTGAAGCCTTCACCACACCTCAGAGAAGGAATGAGAAGAAATACATGTCCTAGATAGCAAAACAGAATTGCAGCTGAATCTCGAATCAAACGCGTTCATTCATGTGTACAGGCAAATCAAAGCTAAAACGTATCCAAAATATTCATCTTTAGTTTTTTACAGGAATGAATGAGATCTTCAGAAGCTGACTCATAAAATATTTCAAATGCTAGCCAACTCACAAAACAACCCCAAATTTAGGCTACTCGTCCAAGCCTTCGCAGCATCTGACGAAGCAAAATGACATTGAAACCTGCCCTGATTGAATCACCAGCTATGCAGTAGCAAATAGCACTAGGTAATCAGGTCCAATTCAACATTTATTAGTTAGAACTAAGCTTCTAAACACTAGCAAATTAAGCGACTATTTTCTGCAAGTCCAATTCACGGCTGACAGTGACAGTGACTGGTGCAAGCCACATAGAGGGTCCACGCCAAACATACAAATTGGAAGAACCTAGACTGAACATCTCATTGCTGCATCACAACCACCGGAATGCAACTCTAGATACCTACAGAGCAAGCAGTACCATCAGTCAAGAAAATTTGTACTATTCATTCAGGAAAACCCGTTGGGAGTAATTCTTATAATTCTTGTATGACCCAAACAGTAAACATTAGATTCACGACTGTGTAAATTGTGTCAAAAGCTCCAAACTTGGATCATCTCAGCATCATTAGACAAAACCAACATTTGAAACAGAGAACAATAATAAGCAATTTATAGTGTAGTGGGCTAGTGGCACACCTTCAACTTCTATTACTAGCTCTTAAAAAACTTATAATACTACTGCCTCTGGTCCATAAAGTTGTACTAAAGCAGCGACAAGTAATATGGATCGGAGGGAGTAGCAATTTTGGTTACATCTGATCTGAGCAGAGGCTAATTAAAAGAACAGTTGACACATGAGGGGCTCATGGAGTAGGAAAGCAGAAACATCTGATTTCCAGCTCATGGGCATACCATTTAGAAATGTACGAGATAGCTAGTCACTACAAATCTACTTCGATAAAGTTAATGCAGTATAAATTGAACCAGGGGCCTCCCGTCAAGGGCCTCCAGTCGATCCAAAATAAATTAATGCAGTACAAGCCTCAAGCAAGGGATTGTGAATGTTAATACTTCCATTGGTCAAAAATGACTGTCACTCTTTTTACTCTCACAGTGTCAAGCAATACTTTCACCATGAGAGGCAGCCTGCCATGAAAGGCAGTATTATAGGAGGTTGTCAGGTGCGCAAAAAGACTGAGCAAAGGGTTGCAGAGAAATCTAACAGTCCTTTCTTGCAATTTGGTACTTGAGAAATGGTAGTGAAAAGGAAAGAAAATAATTTTTTTAACAGCAGTTCAGATACCTCAATATACATACAGAAGATAAGCTTACCTGCTCAACAAGTAGAGGTATTGAGCAAAAGCTCACCTCCATCGTGTTCACCACCGACAGCTCCATCATGTCCACCACCAACACATGTTTCTACAAGCATAATAAGTCAAGAAAACAATTTTTCATGTGGGTAGAAGTTATCTGGAAATATTCTTAAGCTTGTTCTACACCATATTTGAAAGTAAAATAAAATATACTCATCACATTAATAAACCCTGGGAACATAAGTGATTGTGATTTATATTGTGGGAGGAAGACTTGGTTTTTATTTGCAGAGAAAGCAAACCACGCAGCCCCCTCGTGTCGTCCCCGTGGGCGACCCGGGGGTAAACCCTAGCCACCGCCACTCGAACCCACCCGCCTCTCCCCCCTCCTCGCCGCCGTCCGCAGCGCCGCCAGGCAAAGCCTGGCCGGCAGGGCGGCGGCGGGGCTTCTCCACCCTTCGAGCATCACGGCCGGCGCGGGACGGCCAGATCGCGAGTAGGTGCCAGGCTAACGCGGGGTCCGGCGGCGCGGCGGGCGGCAACTCTTGGCGGCGTCGTGCGCGGCGCGGCGGCGGCGACTAGGACGCGAGCTCGGCGGCCGATCCAATCTATGCGGCGCGGCGGCGATGGCTGCGGCGGCGTGGTGGCCGGCCCTGTCTCGGGTGGCAGCAGCTGCAGGCGCGGCGCGGCCCTGTACCGGGAAGGGCGGCGACGGCGTGGAGGCCATGGTGGACTGGTCGGCGGCGCCTCCGGTCAGATCTGATTTGGCCGGTGCAGCCGGCGGTGGTGGCCATATCCTCCGTCGGAGGTGGTCGGCCTGACGCTGGATGGTCAGATCTCGAGATCCGTCATCTAGCTCCAGCTACGAGTCGGGAAGACATAGTTACCGGTGAAAACCGAGCCGATGGCAGGCGATGGCGGCGTTCTGCGTCGTTACCTTGATGAAGGCATCGTCGTGTAACTACTGTCGACCCACTCGTGCTGCTCCGGGGGAAACCCTAGGATCTGGTCTTCCAGATCGGACGATGGCGGTACTGCGGTGTCGTTTTCTTTCTTGGGAGCATTGTTTGTGGAGCAGCGCTGGAAGACAGAGGCAGGAGGTGGAGCGGCTTCGTCTTGCACGGAGCTTTCGGTGGAGATGTCAAGTCATGCCTGGCTGACAGGTGCTACGCTGTGTCATGCCTGGTCGGCAGGTGCTACGCACTACAGATCTTCCAGAATCTTCGCGTCTGGATGGACGAGCGCGGGGCGGTGGCGCCGTTGGGCGCGTGGTGGCGTCGACGGATGGACGGACTAGCAAGGATGATGTGGATCTCTCTCCTGAAGATGGGTCAGCGGTCCGATGAAGATGGCGGCGTCTAGAACGTATGCATGTGGTGTACGCTTTAGGTCTGCTGCACCGGCTGTTGGTTCCGATATGTTATGTGGATGGATCGGCGACGACACCGGGTTTAGATATGGGGAGTGAGAGCACTCAAAATTATCGAGTTTTGTAGGTGTGAGTGGTGGCTTCGGGTGGCTTGATGTATGTTCTTGTTAGACCTTTGTTGAATAATAAATAAAGATGGCCGTATGCATCGATTGATGCAGAGGCCGGGGGTCTTAACCTCTTTTCCCAAAAAAAAAAAAAATCAACTTCGAATTCGAAATGGTGTGTATCTCATCTTGAGAGAAAAGAAGACACTGCAGCTATGCACTACACAAGTATCAAACGGAACATTGCAGAATGACATCCCCATATGTTGACAAGATCATCAAGCAACCGAAGAAACAAGTTATGCAACACTGCTTACAATTGTTAGCTTAACAATGAAAGGATGTGAACACAATTCCATCAACCAGTTACTAAAAACTAACTTCATTTGTTATACCCGCAGTGCAAAGACATGCTTATTTTATTTATTCTGAGATGTGTAAAGGCATGCTATTACCTGCAATAAAGACACTTTCAAATGGAAGATAACGGGCAATCATGCTGGGATGGGGAATTTTCTTGAACTGCAATGACTCAAGATGAATCAGGAAGAGGCCGATAACTGATGTCCACGCGAACACCACATTATTCTCCTCAGCAAACCCTACTATGTATAAGTGCGCTCTATTCTCTGGATTCAGGGGAAGTAGCTTGTCCAGTTCGATAGTTCTTTCCAGCTCCCATGAAGCAACACCATGACAATCGGTCTTTCTCTTCCATGATTGGGCGCAGAAGTCTATCACGATGAGGAAACCAAGGCCACCACCCTTTGCCCGTACAACCGTCAATTCATGTCTGCCGTGGGAGGAAACCACACCCACTGGTGTCGGTATCACAGCTATGCTCTGCTTCAACAAATGAAACTCGAGAATTCCAACTAAACTCCCAAAAAGCATCCAGTGAAGGGAATTATCAACCAACACAGCTTCCTTGGACGGAGAAACCATGAGGGGCCGGCTGCCGATATGAACCTTGGGCGAAAGCGGCGCTGAGATGATATCACCCCACACGCCGGTCTTCGACGAGTAAACGCAGGCCAGCATTTGCCTATGCTGTATGTCATAATCATCATCTGCCACTATCAAAACCACCTGGAAATGTTGGACCTCTCCAGCAGCACGAAGCACGGCCCCGTGGACCATGGTCCTGTTCAGATGTCCCATTAACCCAGGGGGAAGGACAATGAGGTGCTGGTCGGCGGTGACCGGATCCCACACCAGGACCCGGCTCCACGACAGGTGCATGACGAAAACGAGGCCATGGCGGGATCCGAGGGGCATGAATTGGTCGCCGTCGTTGAACTGCAAGCCGAAGCGCTCGGGTGGGACACGGTTGGGGGCCTCCAGTGTAGGTACGAAGTAGAGGCTGCGAGGACCCATGTCGAAGAAACCGACGAGGGGAGGGTTGCGGCGGTGGCAGCGGCGGAACCGGCGGATGAATCGGGGGTCGGAGACGAGGCAGCGCCATCGATGGCAGACGAGGGAGGCGCGCGGGAGGGAGGAGGGCTGCGGGGGGAGGCGGAGGAGGATCTCGGTGAGCAGATCCTCGTCTTCCAGCGGCGGCGTCGCCGCCGGCCAGCGAGGGCTGCTCATCTTCTCGCCCTCGTTTTTCCTCGGCCCTCTCGTACGGGTGTGAAGTGAAGTGGCCCGGCCCACGGTAACTAGTATAGTTTTCTTTTGTATTGAGCGCACGAGCCCCTGAAAATAGATTTTAGGCCCACAATAATGTACTCATTCGCAGCTGCCACATTCCCGGAGTTCCAGACCCACCGTTCACCGGAAACCTTACCGTTGCCCTTGCCGTTGCCGCCGCCGCGTGCGCGATGCTCCGCCTCCGAAGCTTCGTCCTTACCCATCTTCTCTCATCTCCCTTCACCCCTCCCTTCCCCTCTCTCCGCCGCCTCCTCTCCTTTCACATCTCGTCGGCGACTGTTTCTGCAGTAAATCCATCGTCTCCAAGCCGCAGTACTATCTGCCTCTCTTTGGGTCCTTGAGAACCTCTTTCGGGCGCTCAATACAATAGCCACAGCTATCTCATCAAATTCAACCTCGAGAAGGCGGTTGAGCCCAATGTCGAGTCCCTGCGGTCGTGTGGGCTAGGTATTTGTGATATTGCCAAGCTCTACCTTGTTGTGCCAAGGTTGCTCACCGCCAAACTGGAACGCGTCTGGGTGGTGGTCGCATGCGCAGAAGGTGTTGGTGTGCCCCGTGGTTCTGTGATGTTCAGGTTCGCATTGCAGGCGGAGAAGATCACAGCCAGAGTAGAGTACTTGAAGAAGTCGTTTACGTGGTTGGTTGCCGAGGTGGGCAGTGTTGTGTCTAAATGCCTGACAGTACATGCTGCCGCACAGGTCAGAGTTCTCAGTGGCTGATCCAGGACCCAGGCCGGGGGGGCCTGGGCCCTGGGCGTGAAGAACTAACACTGCCTTCAGTATAGCATCTTAGGCACTGTAGCAGAACTGTAGGGCGCTGTAGCCGGCCTAGGGCCCTGGGCTTGGCCCAATCCTAGGTCCGCCCCTGAGAGTTCTTGATCACTGAAGTAGGGTTGGAATCGATGTACATTGCTCGGCCGCCAACAATGCTCTGTTATAGCCTGGAGGGCCAGCTCAGACCCCGCTACTATGTGTGTCTTGTTTTTACTGTTATGTTATTTCTGATGATCTTGTGCTTGCACTGCCATTTTGCATATGCAGGTAGTGCCATGGATTTTAGCACGGCATGCAACAAGTTCTAGGGTGGCAAGCTTGTTGCACGCCGTGCTACAATCCGCGGTGTTGTAGCAAATTTCATCTCTTCCTTGCCCTCATTTGTAGTTAAATCTTGGTCTCTTAGAGAAATGTGAGTATTAGTACACTAAAAGACATAAATGATTGTACAACGCATTTTTAATGTCGTCTCTAGGCTCTCTAGATGATGCTATGTCGTTTCTTGTGCCCCGTAGAATCCTACCTTTCGCCATAAAACACTTCAAATGCCTCTTTGGAACACCGGAACAGAGAAGGAAAATCGTATGAGATGTCATGCAGTACAGAATATTGTAGAATTTTAAATATAGGAATATTAGGCATGTTATGTACCTCAAATTAAGGACCAAGCTGTGAGCAGAGGATGGCGCACATTTGTTCCTGATGTGAGGTTGTACAAGTTGGAAATGAAAGAAATGAGAAATCGCCATGCTTGTAGTGACACAAAGGAGGCGATCAGACGAAGAGAAGCGCGGTCGATTGCTGAAGCAATTTACCCAGGTGAGAGATGGGGGCATGAATCAAAATGAAAGTTTTGCCCTCACAATGGGATTCTTTTGGAGGCATGAAAATGGAAGATTCAGTAACAAGATTATAGTGTTCCATGTAAAAAGAAAAAGTTGCATCAGTTTTAACATATAGCCATTTTGTTGTACATAGGTGGAGGCAAGTTCTCTTCTTTTTAAGACAAATTTTCGTCTTATCTGTAACGAATATAATCCCTACAATGTTTTCTTCTTCGGCTTAAACACATTTCTGTTGGACCCAGTCTTTAGCTGCCATGGAAAACATTGGGCATGAACGACCGAAACAAAAAAAAAATCTGAAAGAAGAGGCTAAAGACTTGCCTCATTCATTAATCAAGGGAGAAGACAAAGTTATGTTAGAGCTGCAGAAGACCCACAAAATACATATGCCATTTCTCTCACGGCATCAAATTACTCAAGTGTTTCGCCCCGCGAGGACCCAAAGCTTTGCTTTATGCTTTCAAGCTATCCAAGATGATTTGGGGTGGTGTAGATTTCTTCCGGAAGACCCTTTGCATTTCTTCCATTTCAATGGTCCAATTGGTAAGCAAAGTGAGAGTCACCATTGCCTTGCTACGTGTGGCCGTGTGAGTCCACCAAGTGCCGATGGAGTGATGAGCCGCCTATTGAGAGGGGTTGATGCCACCAATTCCAACCAATCTTTGATCAACGTCCATAACCGCAAAGTGTATCGATATTTGTAGAAAAGGTGAGCGGCGGACTCGAACTCTCGCTTACATAAAGGGGAAATACCTCAATTTTTCCTTCCGCGCATCGAAACAATTTCAGTATGTTGAGACGGAAACATCTATCACAAATGGTCAAACCAATTTCCAGCTGTCATCAGTGCAAATTCTTGAATTGGCTGGTTGATCAACTTCTTCGGCGTTAGACTCAAAATAGTTGTCTACAATAATTTTCACTAGTATGCCATCCCATATAAACAGCATTGCATGAAACTGCATTCACATTCAGTTTCCTTTCTACATCAGCACACACAGCTTGTCGGGTGGAAATAAATATGAGCAACATGCATTCGTTCAGAAAATGGATGCCTTGGCAAAACTGGGTACATGACACTCAAACTGAGATGTGGGCCATTTGATTTTCTGGAAAATACTTTGCTCGGCTACATTACAGATTCTCCGCGTCAAATGACAGTATTGCCCTGGGAACTCCAATATGTAAGAGCTCACACCGGTTGAATGAACAGAACCAGTCACCACAACAGTTCTCTTCTCATCTCCTGTCAAGTGCGAGGAAGGAGATGGTGGCGAAGAAGAAAGCAGCGGTCATTGCCGTCCTGTGCATGCTCCTGCTCCTCATAGTGTCAAGGCCACCCCATCAACAGTTCTCCCATCGCTCATGTGACTGCTACCGAGAGTGCTACCCAAGGTGCAAGCGCACCTTTCCGATACTCTGCAAGGTCGAGTGTGGCGGCAGCTGCGATGACACCGGTGACCGTGTTCGTGCCTGCTTGGAAGCCTGTGCCATGGACTCCATGTGTGGCCTCCCAGTGGCGCCGTCCGGTAAGACGACCTACCACCTTACTTTATGGGTGCGGTTTTTTTCCGAGGGAACTTTAGGGGTGCTTCGTATGTAGAGGCACATTGATGGAATATGTGTGTTGTTTTTGTTGTTATCTTGTTCCGATGATCTTGTGCTTCCACTGCCATTTTGCATATGCAGCTAGCATTACGGCTTGTAGCCGTGTGTGCAACAAGTTCTGGGGTGGCGGTGGTCCTGACAAAAAGCTAACCTTGAAGGGCGAAGAACCAGTCGGTCATGGGATCATATGATGTCGAATGGCTGTGATTGCCGCACCAGTCAATAAAATGTGTTTCACTTCGGTGCATCACTTGTTAGAAAGTTTACGAATCTTGAAACAAAGACAGTTATCGATGCGCATTTGGCAAAATCCTACTTATTTTGATTTGGCTTTCGATTTTACCATTCTCTGTCCGGAGAACTATTTATCACAACATAATTATTTATCTTCCTTTTGCGAGGAATAAGTGACATAGGAGGCTAACACATAAAAGAATTCAAACATTAGCATACTCATCCAAGCCTTGCCTGATTGTCAAGGAAAGCAAAATAATTCAAATTACATTAGACATAACCAGATAAACATCCACCAAGAACAACACACAAACATGGGACATAAGAAGAAATTCAACACATAATTCTCCCTTCCTCATACAACATGGGACACAATCAAAAGGAAACAGTGAAAATATGACCACATGCAAAATAAGAATAAGACCATTTGGAAAGTGCTAATTAACATACCAAGTCATTATATCTTTATTGCCTAATTGTCTACCGATATATTAGATTAAAGGCGGGTGAGCAAATTGAGCTATTAATCCCTCCAAGTCCACAACCTAGATAGCCGGTGCATCCTACATGGAGGGTAAATTTCCATGTAGATCACGGCAAACAAGCCACTTATGCATCTCAGCCACTTGAGCATAACTCTAGATACCCACGGGGCAATTTTGCATTAGTGAAACCAATTTGTACAAGAAATTCATGGAACGATTTTGCACTGACTCGAATAGTAAACATTAGCTTCGCCGTCTTGGACTGTACCCAAAGCTCCAACATTGAATCGCCTAAGAACTTTTTGACAAAACAAACATTAGACACACACAACATGTAGTTTATACTGTAGTGGTACCCCTTCAACTTCCATCATTAGCAGTTTTTAGCAACATCTAGTCCCAGAAGCTAAAATTAAAGGGTATCTGAGGGGTTCATGAAGTAGGGATGCAAAAACATCTGGCTTCTAGCTCATAGGGTACTTTTAGAAATACACAAGCTAGCAAGTTATTGACAAATCAAATTTAATTCAATTCATGCTAGTAGAAACCTTGGGATCGTGCATCATCTTATTAATAGATAAACTTCCCTTAGTCCAAACCAGATGTCCATAAAAAACAATACTTTGCCCACTACTTCTAATGATATGTAATATGTTCGTAAAAAGTGCAATTTGTAATCGAAGCAATATTAATGGTGAATCTAGTCATACCATTTTGATCATGTTGTTTAATAGAAAGCGTTAAACATCTACCGGCCATGATCAAATTGTAGAAATTAGATCGCCAGAAAGCAAAGCTACATACAGTTCGGACTAGACAATGGCCAATGACATATGCAAGTTAGACCGACAATGAGAGATATGTTGAGAAAATATGTGAGCAAGCTGCCTAACACTAGAATAATCGTCTACAAAACTACAATGACGGCAAGAAAAAACAAAGGTATGTTATTCTTCATTAGTTCACTAGGTACAAGAAGGCTTTAAGGAGATATTTAGATAAACTCAGAGGTGAAATTTTAGACAAACAACTCAAGTTTGATACAACATTGCGAATAGATAGACAAAAGCGCACCTATTATACAAAATGAAAGAATATCCCCCGAGCAATATATTAATTTAAATCATAAAGTGAAGAACTTGCACACTCTAATATACGTAGAAATAGACTTGTCACTCACAACAGGATTGTTCTACAAGTGGTGAAATTTAAAACTGTTTTATAAAGTTTAAACCAAGTCATTCTTATGGATTTACTATTATTAGCAAGATCAGCGGTCATAATAATATTGAACGACAGAAGTAACTTTAAGCTTACAAGAGTATGTATTGAGCTATTTGTAAACAAATACTACACAATGACATATATTTAGGAATGGAGGTAGTATAAGACGTTTTTTTTCTTGAGTACCAATGAAGAATAACTGCACTGTAACTATGCACTAGCAATACCTTATACAACTCTCGCGTATTTTTCTATAAAGAATTTGCCAATCTTGGTCTATATTATTTGTATGTATATTCATATACATACTCATCTAGTGGAGACCACCAAAATAATGTTACTGAAAACAACATCGCTGACCTAAACTAAACGGTACCAATGCCGCTAAGAAATATTATTCCAGATCATAATGATTACATAAATAACATCAATAGGCTTTCGGACAGAACAACATCACAATACGCTAAAGAGATCATCAATCATCAAATCAAACTAAATAATGTATGAAAACAATATCGCTGCCCCCTCCCCCCCTCTCCTTTATGTGCTCCAATCACGGAAACCACAATACATTAGAACGATGATAGCCAGTGGGTACAGAAGCATAACTGGGGACCAAAACTAAACTACGCTAACAAATATATTTTTCTAGCTCATAATCATTACATAAAATACCACCAACAGACATCCAGACGAAACGACATCACTACAAGTTAAAGAGATCATTAAGCATCGATATAAATAATCAATGCAACACCACTTAAAATTGTTAGCTTAACAATGAAGGCTGTGAACAACATTTCTTTTTTTTTCTTTTTTTTTGAGATCTGTGAACAACATTTCATTAACCAGTTGATGTCAAAAAATAACCTGGCTATTTTATACACGCCGTGTATTACTTGCAGTGTAGACACTTTCGAATGGAAGATATTAATTGTTGAAGTTTGTAGCCATCAAGATGTTCCAAGTGCAATGACTGAAGGTGAACCATGAAAAGGCCACCAACTGCCATCAAGAGCAACACATTATTGTTCTCAGCTAATCCTAGCATCCATAGGTGCTTTCCCTCCTTCACTAACCTTGGGGAAAGTAGCTTGTCCAGTTCAATAGTTCTTTCCAACATCCATGAAGCAACACCATCAAAATCGATCGTCCTCCACAATTCGGCAGTGGAACCTGACAGGAAGAGAAAACCAAGCCCACCACCCTCTTCTCGCATAACCCTGAAGTGAGTATTGTTTTGCCTGTCGTGGAAACTGAGTGGGGGCAGAGTTATCATTGTTAGGCCCTGCCTATCCAAATCAAACTTAAGGATTCTTTCTGAAAGCAGCCAGTAAAGAGAATTCCCAACCAGCACAGATGGCAGCTCACGAACCACCATGGGTGAACCGGTGTAATCGGATGGAAGCGGCGTTTTATTCCATGCGCCAGTTTTGGACGAGTAAACACATGCGAGCCCCCGTCGTTTCTTGTCACGTCCTACCAAGACCACTTGGAAGTGCTCGACGAGTCCTGCGGCGTGAACCACCGCCCCGCTGATCACATCCATGTCGGGAACAACAATGTGGTGTTGGTCATCGGAGACCGAGTCCCAAACCATGACATGATTCTACCCACGGAGAAGGACGAGTACGAGGCCATGGCGGCAGTCGAGGGCCCAGAAGCTGTGGCTACCGCAGTCCATCTTCCTCGACAAGAGCCCTGAGGGGACGTGATTAGGGGCATCCAGTGCAGGCAGCAAGGAGACGTCGCATAAGGCATGGGCGAAGAACCCGAGGAGGGGAGCTTTGCTGCGGTGGTGGGTGCGGAAGCGGCGGACGAAGCCGGGGGCGGAGACGAGGCGACGCCAGCGCCTGCAGACGCGAGAGGCACGCGGGAGGGACGACGGGAGCGGCGGAAGGAGGAGGAGGATCTCGGAGAGCAGATCGTCGTCCTCGAGCGGCGCCGCTGCCGATGGCATCTCTCCCAGCTCGTAGCTCATGTTGGAGTCGAAGCAGCGCCGCCGCCTTATCTCGGGAAACTCACGCTGCGTTTTGGGAGAAAAACTGAGCCCAAATCCTTTTCTTTTGTACTACTACGCACCATTTTTTTTCAGTTTTGTTAAAGCACATCTAGATGTGCCCTAAGTATTGCACATCTAAGTCATATACCATTGATTTTACATGAAGATTCGTGCATACATTTTCTTTTGTCTTTTTTCGTTTTCTTTGTAGTGTGATTTGGTCACTTAAATGTGCAATAATTAGGGCACATCTAGATGTTCCGTAGACAAACCCTTTTTTTAGGGGTACTACGCATAGTGCGTTTCGGGAGAGTTTTTTTTTTTTGAACTTTGGCAACTATAATTAGGTAACAAGCATGTCCTTTACAATAAATGGGATCAGGAAGTCCGGAGGTTTATCATTCCACACCCCATATTCCTGTCCCTCAAAACTAAAACGAGCAAGTTCATGGGCACACCCATTAGCTTCACGCACACAATGACTTATAGTCGCCTTGCCAAAAGAACTCATCAACTTCCGGCAATCATCGGTGATCACTGCTCCTGACGCGCGATACTCGGATGGATTCTGTATAGCCTGGACAATCTCCATAGAATCGCTCTCGATATTAATAGAGAGAATACCCAGCCCCTCAGCAAGTCGTAAGCCTAATACCACAGCTAACGCCTCCATCTTAGGAGCATCAAGAGCATGCTGCCTAAACTCCATCGCTCCAGCAATAAAACCTCCTTTGCAGTCCCGTAGAATTGCACCACAAGAACCAGCACCTCTGTCCACGTAGTACGAAGCGTCCACATTCAATTTTTATACATCCCGATGCCGGCCTAGACCAACAAATATCCCTCTGGGGAACTGTCCTCTTATCTGCAACCCAATTGGCAACAATCCCTCTGATTGTAAGGCAGATCGAGCTGGCGTTGCAACCTTCTCATCATGTGAAATCTGACGTCATTCCCACCATATGTACCAACACGCAACAAGAATCAACTCCACCGCATTTTCTCCAGGGACTTGGCCGCTACGATGTGGACCGACTCACGCTGGGTGCGTTTCGCGAGAGAAATTGAAGCCCAAAACCTTTTATTTTGTAGGGAAAGCCTACTACGCCCACACAGCTACTATTATTTGGGACGGCGCAGGTAGCTTCACAATCTTCTTCTTCTTTTTTCACGTTTCTTTCTCTCTCTTTTCATTTTTCTATTCATTTCCTTTCTGATTATTTATTTTACTTTATTGTCCTTTAGTTTGTTTCTATGTTCTTAGCAAAATAATTAAAATAGATACGTAAATATAGACATATATAAACAACCTAAGCATAATAAAAAGAAAATATAACTAAGAGGAAAAAGGTAAAAAAACATGACTTAAAAATATGTACATGTATCTCACAACAATTGTTTATGTATTTACCGCAAATAGGAAATGTTCATGTACATTAAATAAAATGTCGATCTTACATGTGAAAATGTTTCTTCTTCCATTCATAAACATCTTATTATTTTTATCCTATCACTTACTAAAATTTCTATATAATGACTATCAAAGAAATGTGTTCATATGCCGATATGAAAGTTAACGTATTTTTTAAAAATACATCTATGATTGTCAACAAAATATTCGTGTACTCAGCATAAAAGAATAAATAAAAAAATTGAAAGTATTCTAAAAAGTAAAAAACAAACTAAAATTATAGTTAGAAAGTGAAAAGGGGAGAAAATGTAAAGTAATATAGAAAGTTGGAACGGTGAAAAGAAGGGAAATAGAAAAAACAAAAAACAAAAAAGGAAAGTAAAGAAAAGAAAGAAAAAAGAAACAACGAGCAAAGAGGAAAACAAATGCACTCAACTTACGTGCTTGGATCCAACACATCCTATATATCTAAGAGAGTGATTCCCACTACTTCTAATTATCTCAACACGCATGCTTCACATCATAAAAATTGTTATAGCCGTTAGATTACTATCTAGATGCACTAGTATCCGTCTGATCTATGCATGTGAATCCTCCACCATGCAACATGCATTAGCGAATTCTAAGTGGGTTCTAAATCACATAAGATTTAATTGTGATACAACCCACTAACTATTTTTTTCTAGCTATGCAACCGTGCCACATCATCATGTCATGCATGTAAGTTATAAGTTACATTTTTTGCATTATCATATCCATGCAGCATTGCCACATCATTAGTTCATGTATGTAAGTCATCGGTTAATTTTTGGCACTACGTTTTGTGCTCTCATAGACATGGTATATGTGTTGGGCGCTTGGAGCATACCTATATAGTTGATCTTTCACTTTTTTTTTATAGAGACAACACTTTTTTCCTCTATTGCTAAATAGCTACAGCATATTACTTTTTTTTTCTTACATACAATCTTCCCACATCAGCAAGCCACGCATGTAAGTTATACTTTACATGTTTGCATTAGTATGTCCATGTAGAACTGCCAAGCCATATCACATGTTCATGCATGCAAGTAATCAGTTAATTTTCTTGCTGTAAGTTTTGTGCTCTCATGGACACGATATATGTGTTGGGTGCTTGGAGCTAGCATATACCTATAAAGTTGATCTTTTACTTTTCTTAGAATGACACTCTTTTAACCGCAGTTTATTTTTTGTTGCTTTTATACATGCTTATGTTATATGCTTCATATTATTTTAATGTTTTTAAAGTGTATATCAAGAAATACTCTTATATTTTGTTTCTATTACTTTTAGTTGTTTATGTAGCACCTAATTATGCATTTTTAACAAGATTACCGCAGCAACGCGCGGGGAATCATCTAGTTAAATATGTGGGTGGTGACTCTATTCCCTGCAATAAGCGGGAACATGAAAAGTTTAGTTTTCCCTACAAAAGAATGATTCATATGTGCAATTACATTTTTTTATTTACATGTTACATGCAATTTCGCATATCTACTGTACAAGTCAAAAGAAAAGATTATATTGTGCGAGATTCATTCGCCAGGGTATATCAAGACGAGCAATACATCATGCCCCTGATTTTTTTATGCCAGTGATCATCACACTGCCGGCCCATTGAAGCGCACACACCATACATCATCTATATATTATTTTTTGTGAAAGGGTGGATTTTGTTGGCTCAATGCCTGACGTTGCGCAAATGCAGGAGGTGCAGCAGTACAGCGCGCCCAAAGTTTGGGGCCTCGTTCCAGGTATGTATGCATAGGGGTTAATGTTGAGATTATAATGCAAGGCCCATTTCACTTAGAAAAAACACATGGAACAAATCAGCTCATCACACAACATACAACATCCTGCATGCAGCCAACGACCGAGCGATAGCGAGGCCCGTCTAGGCCACCCTTGTCCCTCGTTTTCTCCCTTGCCCCGCCTTCCCCCTTGCCCTTGCCTTCTCGTCTCCTCGAGCGACCAGTGATGCCTCTGATTGCTCGCTACTCTCCACTCGGATTCGGTCGTCGTTCGTCTGTGTTCGGGGATGAGCAGTGGTTGCTATAAAAGAGACTGGAAGGGGCTAGTCAGACCAGGAAATGCAGCGAGTTGCGCACTCACGTTGCGAGTTGAGACTTGAGAGCCACTTGGCTTTTTCATAAAAAAGGCTAGCTGTGGGGGAGGCGGAGTATCTAGTCCCGAGCTCATATTCTCCCTAATGAATAGTAAATTAAAAAATTAGTAAAAACATTCTGATTTTTTCTTGCAAACATTGACAAATGTTCTCAGTAATTGGAAATTTCCATCCCGAAATAACATTCGTAGAAGTCGTGGTAAAAAAACAAAATCGACACTTCAAAATGCTATTTTTGAAAGCATTTTGGGGTGCTTTTTTTTTCATGACTTCCATGAATGTTCTTTCGGAATGAAAATTTCCAAGCACTGAGAACATTTCTCAAAGTTTCACAAAAAAATTTCAGAATTTTTTGAGTTTTTTTTTGGGATTTACTGTTCATCCCGAGCTCAAATGAGCTCTGGGGTAGAAGGGGACTTTCGAGCTGTCGGACATTTTTGGGCTGGTTGCACGGTCGTCCTGACTTCAAATCGGATAATCCAAATATATTAGAACAGATAATCCGATTGTAATTCTGAATAATACGGTATCCGGTGGATAATGGATGTACCGGATCCCATGTAGGTGTCCGGTTCTATATCTGCCTTTCTCTTCCCATAACCATCTAACCGGATTCGGTCTCGAAATTATCCGACCACCTTTCTCTACCCATATCCGTCCATTCGAAACCGGATTCGGTCTGAAAATTATCCGGTCCGGTTTCACCCGGCCTGGCCAGCTGCAACATCGGGTTACTATGGCCCCGGGAAGGCGAGGAGCAGGACATGGCCACCTCTGTTGTCGCAGTCTGCTTGGATGAACGGAGGGCGGAGAATTGGAAGTCGTCTCCATTTCTGACATGAGTGTTGCGCGTTGGACTTGGAGAGGAAATGCTGGATCAGCAGTGTTTACTTACATTGACAGTTTTTTTTTCTATAATCTTGATATTGATAGTCAGCAGCAGATAGTAGTGAGTACCCTTTCTGCTGCATGACTCTAGAGTTGAGCATCAACTGTGTTGTTGGTTCAAAGAAAAATACTAGAACTTGGTTCAATGAAAAGTAAATTTGCTTTAATATTATGTTTTATAGCACCTGCGTTTAGATCCACATGTTAGAATATTATATTTTTTATCATTTACTTCATTCTCACAATTTGAGTCAGTTTGGGCTCCACGAAAAGTCACCTTTTTTTAGTACCTGATTCTAGCACTAGAACCGGTTCCCCTTTTTTTCCCTTTCCTTAGCACTTTACTCCACACAACGTTCAGCACCAATTAAAATCGATGCTAAGATTCCTTAGCACCAAATGTTGAGTTGTTGACCAACATTGGCCTTGGCCTTGGAGTTGGTAGTGGTGAACACTTTCTACCATTTTCCAACTTTAGAGTTAGAGTTCTGTATCATCGGAAGATTAGTTCTGAAGTAGTATCTGGGAAGTGGACAATTAGATCTTGATTATTGTTGACATATGAATCATGGCATCCTACAGTACGTAGGTTGGACGACACCAATCAGCATGATCATGGAGAGCCTTCTTCTACTACCATATACAGGACATATTTGTTTTTTGAATGACATGAAACATGTTCTTCACGATGCAGCCATCGACCAAAAGTAAAGAAAGTACCATAGGCTCAAAGATGGCCTCCAATCAATCATGACTTCTTATGCTCTCGTTCACATCTTCTCATCTTCACCCACCTGGTCGTCCTCATCTTCACGACACCAACTTGGTTTATAGTTGAGCAGGTTTAGCCGAACCGGTCGTCATCTGTACATGTGTAAATTCACCACAACGCGATACAATCAAGAATCACTCTACGTGCCCTAAATTCCTACTACATCTTCAGTTCTTTGATTCATTCCTCGGCGTGAAATCCATCATCAGCTAAACAATCATTTGGGTATTGCCATTTTGGGTTACCTTGTTTGCCCCAGTGATGACCTTTCTGACCACACTTGTTTTCCAATGGCATAGAAAATTCATGAGATCAAAAAAGAAGAAAACGTGAAAATGTAGATACAAATGTGAAAAGAAAATAATATCTCAATGTCTTTGTCATCACGATGCAGCCTAGACCAGGTCTGTCAACGCGCACATGCATGCATGCACGCGCGTTGGGTCAAGCGAGCGAGCACTCACTGTCACGGTAGGTTGCGGCTGCTCTCCTACAACTTGCTCACTTTTAGAAAGCTTTATAATGGATTGGAGAGGCAATAATGGAACACCCCGCCGCGACGATGATTCCGGCCGCCGCGCTGACGGTGTTGCTGCTGCAGCTCTGCCTCTCAGCGGCAGCAGCTCAGGTTACGCCAGGTGCAGGCTCGCGCTGCCCAACCAGCTGCGGCGCTGTGCGCGTGCCGTACCCGTTCGGCATCGGCCACGGGTGCTACTGGCCGGGATTCAACCTCACCTGCGACCGGACGCGCACCGGAGAGCCGCGGCTGCTCGTCGGCAGCGGCCTCCAGGTCGTGGAGATCTCCCTGGCCAACTCCACGGTGCGGATCGTGGACAGCGCGGGCCAGGTCAAGCTCAACTTCACCGGGCCCGGAGGCCTCGACGGCAACGGCATGTGGGGCGGCGCCGCCGGCCCGTACGTGTTGTCGGAGTGGCGCAACCAGTTCATCGTGACGGGGTGCAACGTGCAGGCCACACTCGTCGGGGACGGCGGCGGCGGCAACGTCATCAGCGGTTGCTCCTCCTTCTGCTCCATCAACGACAAGTGGACCAGCGCCGTGACCAACTCGAGTTCCATTGGCGACGGAGCCACCGCGTGCTCTGGCATCGGCTGCTGCGAGACGCCCATCCCCATCGGCCGCCCCTCCTACCGCGTGGAGATCAAGTCGCTCGACTCGAGCAACGAGTACGCCGACAGGCTGCCCATCGCGGTGCGCGTCGCCGAGAGAGGGTGGTTTGACGGCGCCTCCACCGCGCTCCTCAACGACTCGCCCGGGTACTCGCCCTCGAGTTCGCGGTGGATTCAAAGCTGGTGGTGCTGCCGGGAGTGGCAACGTCGGGCTGCCCCGTGGACGCACGGAGGAGCGCGTGCCAGAGCAGCCATGCCTCCTGCCGCAACGTCTCCGGCAACTACCGCAGCGGCTACGTGTGCCGGTGCCTGGAGGGTTACCAGGGCAACCCATACCTCGCCGGCGGATGCCAGGACACCGACGAGTGCACGTTGCCGGGCATGTGCTTCGGCGAGTGCACCAACACGGCCGGAGGGCACCTATGTCGGTGCCCGCGCGGCGCCCAAGGCGACCCAAGGCGACCCACGCATAAGAAATGGATGCATCAGATCTTCTCTAGGTGAGCACAAAACCAATAAAATTGCGTGTCAGAGATTGCATGGGTTCATGCTCTGTTTTGTATCTCAGATATTCTTCCTTGACAACAAAGACGCATTATTTGTGCATATTTTCAAGTTTAAGTGTGGGCATTGGAGTTGGCAGTGGAGCAGGCCTTCTAATCATGGTACTTGGTGCTATTTTGGTGACCCGAAAGATGAAGCAACGGAGGGCAAAAATGCTCAAGAAGAAATTCTTCAAGCAAAATCGAGGGCATCTGTTGCAACAATTGGTGTCTCAGAAGGCAGACATCGCCGAGAGGATGATCATCCCCTTGGTGGAGCTACAAAAGGCCACAAACAATTTTGACAAAGCTCGCAAGATCGGTGGAGGAGGGCATGGCACGGTCTACAAAGGGATCATGTCAGACCTGCACGTCGTGGCGATCAAGAAGTCCAAGGTCGCAATCCAGAGGGAGATCGACGAGTTCATAAATGAGGTAGCCATCCTCTCGCAAATCAATCATCGAAACGTGGTGAAGCTCTTTGGGTGTTGCCTTGAGACAGAGGTGCCTTTGCTGGTGTACGAGTTCATCTCCAATGGGACCCTTTACCATCATCTTCATGTCCAAGAACCCGCGCCATCCCTGACATGGGAAGATCGGCTAAGGATCGCAACTGAAACTGCGAGAGCTCTGGCCTATCTTCACTCGGCGGTGTCGTTCCCTATAGTTCACAGGGATATCAAGTCCCAAAATATTCTGTTGGATGGCACTCTCATAGCAAAGGTGTCAGACTTTGGAGCTTCGAGGTGCATTCCGGTCGATCAATCAGAGACCGCAACCGCTATCCAAGGGACATTTGGGTACCTAGACCCCTTGTATTTCTACTCGGGACAGCTCACCGAGAAGAGCGACGTTTACAGCTTCGGTGTCCTTCTCATGGAGCTTTTGACAAGGAAAAAACCATGCTCATATCGGTCATCCGAGGAGGAAACCCTTGTCGCATATTTCACCGCTTCGCTAGCAGCAGGCAAGCTGGTTCGCGTTCTAGATCCTCAGGTCGTTGAAGAAGGCGGTAAGGAGGTTGAAGAGGTGGCTGTGCTGGCGGTTGCATGCGTGAGGATTGAAGGAGACCACCGGCCAACCATGAGGCAAGTGGAGTTGACACTCAAGAGGCTTGGGGCCTCACATGATAGCTTCGTGATGCATGACATGGATGTGCCGAAGTATCCAGTGATTGAGGGTACAAACATGGAGGAAACGAGCCGGCAGTATAGCTTGGAAGCAGAGTACTTGTTGTCATCAAGGTACCCTCGGTAGTGAATAAAATTCTTGTGTGATCAGTTTAATTTGAAAACTGATGACTCCATAATGGTATATAAACAAGGATATGACAGTATGTTTTACATGTTTCTTCCTAAAAGAAACAACGAGAATTGACATATGTGTCCATACCTTGTGGTCTTGTGGAATTGCATAGTTTGCAACCTTGCATGCCTGCCTTAATCTCATTTGTTTTCTCACTGTTCTGACAAAAAAGAGAACTTGCATTAGTGCAACAGACATACAAGCTCTGAAGAATGTTGCATTTTGATTGAAAATGCACTTGACAGGGTTACTAATTAAGCAAGTCAAAGAACGATTTGGTGTATGCACGGCTAATCCGGAAGAGAGATTTGATGTCCAGGTGACTTCTCAAGCATCAAATGAATTGTGGAGTGATACACGCCTAAAGAAAAAAAAGGTTCAGAACAAAAACTCCAAAAAAAATTTGGCTTGATAGGCAACACAAGATAAAGAAGAAAAGACCATCTGCATCAGCAGGAAGAAACGAAAGAGGTGACTCCTTTTTGGCCAGCAGAAAGAAAAAGAGAACATGCCAACACATAATTATTCAGTAAGAGGAAAAAGGATTTTTGGACCGAATGAAGTAGGCTCTCAAGGATACGAACTCATGACAAGGTTGAGTGATATTTTGACATGTCCGAGTGTTGAAGTCTTGAAGATATAGATGATGGAATATTCTCACCATGATTAAATGATGTACTTTCTATTTTGTGTGCCACTGTATTTTTCAGAAACAATACACCAAGATTCAGCCCTAGATATATTTTGTGCGCCACTAATGAATGTTCCCAGTCAAAATTATACATTGTTTGGGTTCATTTGTATTGTTGATAACTCACAACTCAAGTCTTTAAGATCCAAATCATGCCAAGATGTGTGGGATTTAATTTTTCAAACTGAACGGAGCAAAGGGGCTGTGATTTAATTTGTTCCAAACTGAAGAGAACAAGGAGATTTAATATGGTTTCAAACTGAAAAAGGGAGAGAGGCTGACCTGCGTGGGATCGGCGGTGGATTGCAGGGACGAGGGGAGCCGCTGCCGCCACCGCCGGTAGGCGCGGGAGGGTACGCTGGCCTGTCTCCGTTCTGGTCTTCGTCGGCGGCAAAAAAGGTCAACATCCGACCTGCCGGATTCGAACCAGCGACCTAAGGATTTTTCTGCAACACTACAGTCCTCCGCTCTACCAACTGAGCTAAGGTCGGTTTGTGTTAGAATTTAATAATTCAATATAATATAGAAAAGAAGCTGTGACAAGGATTCGATTAGTACATCAGATGCACGGTTTGCTAACCAACAATACTTTTTTCTGCTAATCAACAGTACTTGAGGAAAACAATAGGGAAATGATTCAAATCACCCGACTGATTTGTTGTCTCCAGTGTGACGCCCCGACTCAATCGTGCACTAATCATACACCCAAATGCACACGATCAAGCCTAAGAACTCACGGAAAGATATCACAACACAACTCTAAACACAAATAAAAGTAATACAAGCTTTATATTACAAGACAGGGGCTTCGAGGGCTCGAATACATAAGCTCGAGTCATACAAGCATTAGCGGAAGCATTAGCATCTGAGTACAGACATAAAGTTAAACAAGTCTGCCTTAAGAAGCAAAGTAACCGTGACTACTCATCCAAAGCACTCGCAAAACTTACATCAGATATATTCTATTTATGCATCGGTTTCAAAGGGGAGGCTGTATCTGTGGACTAGACTGCAGAAATGCCAGAATAGAGGGAAGGCCTAGCCTATCGAAGACTAGCATCTTCAGCGTCTTGCAGCAATAGAAGAGTGTAGATTAGTACATAAATATAATAGTAGCAACAAGTATAATAGTAGCTATGCCCAGAGATCCTTCCTCGACTCCCTGCGAGAAAGCAATCCCGGAGCTAACATATTAATTAAGCATCTCAAGTATCCAGTTCTAGTTGTAGAAGATCGGGATACTCTCTAAGCGTCCGTTACCGTGGACACGGCTATTCGAATAGATATACTTCCCTGCAGGGGTGCACCAACTTACCCAACACGCTCGATTAACTCTGGCTGGACACACTTGCTCGGGTCATGCCTGGCCTCGGCTGATCGACACGCCGTAGCCCTACCTAGGCTCAACAGAGAGGCCAGCACGCCGGTCTACACCCTAAGCGCTCAGGGGTCTTGGGCCCATCGCCCTTTGCACTCCTACGCGTTGCGTGGGCGGCCGGGACCAGACCTAGCCCCTGTATACACACGCAGGCTTTCACGGTCCACCCGGGCGCGCGCCGCTCAGTTGCTGACGTCTGAAGAGCTTCGGCTGATACATACGACGCAGAGTACCCATACTATTCCCGCATGGTGGTTAGTGCGAAAAGGCCAGAGGCCTACTCAGATCACATATCCTAACCCATTAGTGTGTTGGGAGCTCGCGGTGACGATCAGTGCTCCAGGATCTATGGTCCCGTCGCCCCGTCTCGATGACTTGCGGCAAGGGCCAGGCCCAATCCCTCTCCTCCCTCTCCTGAGGCAATCTTCCTGCCCGGCCGCGCCTCGTAATTATATCGCGGGTACCCTCACGGTCAACCCGACTTCACATTTCTCGCGGGTACTCCTCGGGGCCGACCCGACTTTAATCAGGGACTAAAATAAATACATGGTAACCGTGTGTCCAAAACATCAAGAAGGAATCCGAGAAATCACCCTCGTTGGATTCCCTACTCGATGTATCCGTCAAGGTGAACTCGGAGGAATCACCCTCGATGGGTCCACACTTGAGGGGCTGTACGACAGAGGCATCATCGGAGGTGGTGAAAGAGGAATCACCCTCGGTAACCCACAACCGACTAGCTATACTACAGAGGCAACATTAGGAGTGAGGTAAGAGGTATCACCCTCGGCACTCGATGGTAGCTCTGCAGAGTCGTACAACTAAGGGAGTGTGCGGTGATGTGCCGGTCTCAGCCCATCGATCATTTGATCGGGGCACTGGTAACAAAGCGGGGCAACAAGGACAAGGATGAGGGCCACAAATGGTTCACTAACCAACCTATACTAAGCATTTAGGATAGCAGGAATGATATCAACAGTAGTTTACAAAAACAGGCTATGCATCAAAATAGGTATTTTCGGGACAACAATTGTAGCAATTCTAATGCAAGCATAAAAGAGAAAGAATGGGTGATATAGGCCTGTTCAAGGGGGTTTGCTTGCCTGGAAGCTCTGCGGGGAAAGAGGGGTCGTCGACGACGTAGTCGTACTCCGGAGCTGCGTCGGTCTCGGGGTCTACCGGAGAGAAGAGTGGGAAGAAACAAATAAATACACGCAAACAAAGCAACACAGATGCATGGCATGGCAATATGATGTGCTGGGGGTGACCCATCGCAGTGCTACACGTTAGAGACGGAGCGGGAAAATATCTGGGAATATTTTCCCGGTATTAGGCATCTGTCAGACAGATGAACCGGAGGAGAAGGTTCCATGTTTACAGTGTTGTTGGCATGTGACAGCTACATGGAGGGCATATTCGGATTCGTCTCGTTTTCTGATGAACTTTCATGTAGAAAACTTTTCCATCCGAGCTACGGATTATTTTCTATGATTTTTCAAAGTTTTAAGCAATTTTCTGAAATTCCTGGAATTATCTTAATTTCGAAAATAGCTTTATTGCGTCAGCAGTGAGTCAGCGTGACGTCAGCAGTCAACCCAGCCGGTCCAAGTCAAACCTGACCGCTGGGACCCACATGTCAGTGACACAGAGGGCTAACAGGGGTTATTTAAACTAAACCGAGATTAATTAGCAGGTGGGCCCCTTATGTCAGTGACTAACCTAATTACAGATTAAGTTTATTTTATAAAAACATTTAATTAGCGGGTGGGGCCGCCTGTCAGCGACTGGGGCTGCCCAGTCAGCACGTTGACTGGGTCAACCCAGTCAACTAGGCCCCTGGGACCCACTGGTCAGTGACCCAGGGGTGCCCACGTGGCAGCCACGTCAGCGGTGGCCGGCGACTCGTCGCCGACGACGTCGAAACACTGCGGAGGCCACTGGACCTCGCCGGAATCGCGCTACGGGGCACCGTTTCGCACGCGGTTAGGCGCGTTCGAACGTGCACTCGACGGCGCGTCGATTTGCGGCGGCGGCGCGGGCTGGCGTGGCCGGAGTTGGCCGGAGCAGCGACGACAGGTGGCGGCGCGTTCGGGCGAGCTCGGATAAGCCGCTACGATGCACGGGAGAGGCGTGCGTGCGTGCGTTGGGCTCCTGGGAACCCCAGGAGCACGATGCGGTGCTCGGGCGCGCGTGACAGCGGCTGCGGCCACGGCGGCGAGCTCGACGGCGGCAACGCATTCGGCCATGGCGGGGGAGCTAGCTAGGGGACGCGCGCGGGCAAACGGAGAGGGGGAGGAGAGAGAGGGGCTCACCGGGGAGGTGCAAGGGGGCCCGGTGACAGCTTAGGAGCAGCAGCCTCGCCGGAGAGGAGGGAGATCGCCGGCGGCCCGAGGAGGAAGAAGAGGTCGATCCCGGCGATGGGGTGCTCCCCGACTCGCGTTCGTCGGCGCAGGCGACGTAGTGGACGACGGCGGAGCGGCTCGACACGGCGGGAGGGCTAGGCGACGGCGGTGGCTACGCGAGCGCGGCGGCGCAGCCACGGCAGCGCTCGGGTGAGCTCGAGCGCGAGCGAGAGAAGACGAGAGAGGAGGGGGAAGTGGATGAGGATGGTGACGAGGCCAAGGACGCCGTTCTTATCCCCTTGGCCGGCCTGTAGCGTCGCTGTGTCGACCGGTCGCCGGAGCCCGCGCGCGCGTCAAGGGGCGCGGCAACACGCGGGGAGAGAGAGCGGGAGGAGAAAGTGAGAGAGGGAGGTGGGCTGGGCCGGTGCACTGTGCACTTAGGCCCAGCTCATAGTAGAGTTAGGGCCTTTTTTCATTTTCTTTTTCTGTTTCTTTTTACAGAAATGGTTTTGCAATGATTTGAGCTGCCAAATGACTTTTGTAAAATATGTGACTTGGCCACATAAATACAATGCAATTTTCTGCACTGCCACAAAAAGTTTGGGAGAGGTTTGAATCCATTTGAATTTTTCATAAATGAAATGGCATTATAAAATGTTGTTTTAGCACTGTTTTAATTGCTATAGTCCATTTTAGCAAATAGGTGATGTTGTTTTCCTGAACAAATATTTGTTTTAGAATATTTGCTAAAACATGAACTATTTTCCAGTAATTTTTGTGCAACTTTAAATTTCATTTGCAATTTGAATTAAATTTAGTGGTGGAATTTGAAATGAGATATTAATCCAATGTGATCAAGCATTGCAAAACAAGATGACTAGCATAATCATTGTGGATTACTGTAGCTCATTACACAGTGGTGTTACATCCAGTCCACCGCTTCGATTATGCGATGCGAGCCCCACGTGACTTGGTGTCCCTGGCTTATCCGATATCAACCACCCCGCACCACGTGCGGTGTTCCCAAAAAAAATCTCCACCTCACACACGTCCTTACCTTATCCTCTCAGTTTCACCTCGCCGCGGTTGTATGTTCTGCTTGTTGCCGCGATTGCACTGCTCATCTCAATCAGACGAAGCTGCTAGCAGCGTGCTAGGCGGAGCTCGTCGCTGCAACGCAACCTCGGTTTGTTGCACGCTCTGCCCCCGCGCCATGGCTTTTCCCCCTCCGTGGTGCAAGGTTGGCTGCCGCGCGCCCTCATTGCTACAAAGCAGAGCATGGCTATTGTGAGCCGCAGTGATGCCCGACGACGTTCGCAACTTGGTGTCGTGGATATGCGTGGACGAGCCGCCGCCGACCATCACCGTTTGCCTCCCTGTTGCAATTGCAACGGCGGAATCGCGAACAGTGACAACAAACGATGATGGTGCTGCTATGACATGCGTCGGGAATGGCGGCAGCGATTCTGCAACATCATCTTCATTGCAAAATTTGTTGCAACATCACCTATGTTGTAAAAGTTTCTTCTGCAACATCACCTATGTTGCAAAAATGTGAAGAAGAAAAATTTCTGTAAAAAGACCTCTATTGCAAAACTTTTCTGCAACAAGACCTCTATTGCAAAAATTTATGCAACAACAGCTCTTCGCTCGGCCGCATGATGACGCCATATCCGATAGCTCGTGCCCCGGCTGATCTTTTAAAAAGATCAATCGGCTGACGCGTAGCACGCCCCTTGTTACCTCAAATAGATATATGTTGTCATCATCTTTTTTTCCCGCATAATTTTTTTTATATGAAATCTCAACAACACCAACCGCGCAGCGAAGCGCGTCCAATCCTTCTAGTCTATATCCGTACCCTATGTATTCGACAGCTCCTATTCCGATGCATAGCCTGATTTTGTAACCTGCTGTTGACACTTTACCTGTTGTCCTATATGCTTAGTATAGGCTGGTTAGTGATCCATCAGTGGCCCCACACCCTTGTCCTTGTTGCCATGCTTACTACTGGATGATTCGGTCAATGTGGTCGACGTGCAGAGACCGACACATCACCGCACACCCCCTTAGTTGTATGACTCTGCAGAGCTACTATCGAGTGCCGAGGGTGATACCTCTTACCTCACTTCTGATGACATCTCTGTAGTGTAGTTAATCGGTTGTGGATTACAGAGGGTGATTCCTCGCTCTCCACTCCCGATGATGACTCTGTCGTGCAACACCTCAAGTGTGAACCCATCGAGGGTGATTCCTCCAAGTTCACCTTGACGGTTACATCAAGTAGGAATCCAACGAGGGTGATTCCTTGGATTCCCCCTTGATGTTATGGACACACGGTTTATAACGCCCCGGACACACCCGCCGGCGGTCGTTACTCCTGGCGGGATCTAGACTGGCCCCACAGATCAATACTAGTCTTTCCTGCGCACTTTGTCCTCACTCGTGCGCACCCGGGACCAACTTCCCGGTCAGTCACCCATCCTGAAATTACTTCAAGCTGAGCACGCTTAACTTTGGAGTTCTTTCCGAATGGGCTTCCGGAAAAGAAGGAATTCCTTATTGATATGAGTAGTCTATCATCCCTATTAAGCCAGGCTATCACATACACCCCCACTCAGAGGAACTGACGTCCTCGTCGGCCCACAGGAACGTTCCCTCTTGGCACATACGTCTGTGCATCTAGTACGGCACATGTGCCATGCCGTGTGCCACGACGGGTCACAAACGTCATGCACAACATGACCGCACACCTGTCCGCAAACATCCGTGTAACCGCGAGGGTCGGCTCTGATACCAACTTATAACGCCCCGAACACACCCGCCGGCGGTCGTTACTCCTGGCGGGATCTAGACTGGCCCCACAGATCAATACTAGTCTTTCCTGCGCACTTTGTCCTCACTCGTGCGCACCCGGGACCAACTTCCCGGTCGGTCACCCATCCTGAAGTTACTCCAAGCTGAGCACGCTTAACTTTGGAGTTCTTTCCGAATGAGCTCCCGGAAAAGAAGGAATTTCTTATTGATATGAGTAGTCTATCATCCCTATTAAGCCAGGCTATCACACGGTTACCTTGACTTTACCTCAGTCCCTTGTTGAAGTCGGGTCGACCTCGAGGGGTACCCGCGAGAGTTACTGAAGTCGGGATGACCGTGAGGGTACCCGCGAGATAATTACGCGGCACGGCCGGGCAGGCAGACCGTCCCAGGAGAGGGATGGGCCTGACCCTTGTCGTAAGTCCGCGAGACGGGGCGACAGGAGCACTGATCGTCACCGCGAGCTCCCAATACACTAACGGTTTGGATATATGATCTGAGTGCGCCTCTGGCCTTTTTCACTAACCACCACGCGGGGCAAGTTATGGGCACTCGGCGTTGTACGATTCTCCCGAAAGCTCTGTCAGACGTCCAGTTCAGCATTGTGAGCCGGTTGGAGCAAGTGCCATCCAGGACAGTGGTGGGCTTGGACTCCGATCCACGACACAACGACCCGGAGTGCAAAGGGCGATGGGCCCAAGACCCCTGAGCGCTTAGGATGTAGACCGACGGGGACCTCTCTGCGGAGCCTAGGTAGGACTACGTCGTGTCGATCAGCCGAGGCCGGGCATGACCAGGAAAAGTGTGTCCGGCCAGAGTTAATCGAGCGTGTTGGGTAAGTTGGTGCACCCCTGCAGGAAAGTTATCTATTCGAATAGCCGTGTCCACGGTAACAGGACGCTCGGTGTTGTATCCCGATCTACTACAACTAGAACCGGATACTTGTGTTACTAAACTGATATGATGGCTCCGGGATCGCTTTCTCGCAGGGAGTCGAGGAAGGATCTCTGGGCGTTGCTAATATATACTTGTTACTATAATTATGTTACTCTACTCTCTTCCGTTGCTGCAAGACGTTGGAAGATGCTAGTCTTCGATAAGCTAGGCCTTCCCCTCTATTCTGGCATTTCTACAGTATAGTCCACAGATACAGCCCCTTCATTTGATACCGATGCATACCTAGCATAGATCTGATGTAAGTCTTGCGAGTACTTTGGATGAGTACTCACGGTTGCTTTGCTACCTTTTTTTCATACCCGTTTGCTGCGATCAGATGACGGACCCCCAGAGCCAGCTGATCTCGTCGATGACTACTACTACCCCCGACGGAGCCTGCTATTACGTGGAGACCAGCGACCAGGAGTAGTTCGGAGGCTCCCAGGTAGGAGGCCTGCGCCTTTTCGATCTAGTTGTCGTTATTTTGCTCAGCCTTCTTAAGGCAACCTTGCCTAATTATGTCTGTACTCAGATACTGATGCTTTCACTGACTCTTGTGTAACTCGAGCTTATGTATTCGAGCCCTCGAGGCCCCTGGCTTGTAATATAAAGCTTGTATTATTTTATTTTGTGTCTAGAGTTGTGTTGTGATATCTTCCCGTGAGTCTCTGGGCTTGATCGTGCGCATTGCGTGTATGATTAGTGCATGATTGGGTCGCGGGCGTCACATGCAACTACATATAATGATGCGTGTATGATTAGTCTATATCTTCAAATAATTGTTTTCTTTTTCAACTAAATTTAACCTCTCGACAAGAGGGTCGGTTGGACTTTCCGGTTCACATACCTCCTAGATAAAAACATCTATGTCACGTTGGTCGGCATAATTGTCATAAACACTAAATGAAACAAATCATAATAAAAGATAATATACCACATCCGAATCATAGACAGGACGAGGGCCGACGGGGGCGGATACCAAAGTCATGGCACTATATAATAACAAACAATAATAAAAGTAAGAAAATTATACAAGTATCTATCTAAATCATACAAGTAAGAATTTTTTTCTTTTAAAAAGAAGATAAGAACAAGAGGCTCACCACGGTGGTGCCGGCGACGAGATCGGCGCGGGCGATCGACGGCGGTGAGGACGGGGACGGGGACGGGACGGACCGCCAAACCTAGACAAATCTTGAGGAAAATGGAGCTTGGAGGTCGAGCTTGGAGAGGAGAAAGCTTAAGTGTGGCTCGGGCATTTCATCGAACACCTCATGTGCATGCATAGAAGGGAGAACAGAGCAGCGCATGCACACCTCCCACACGGCCAAAACACAGAGGAGAGGGTGGGCAGGGGCGAGGGTATATATAGGCATCTCTTTAGTCCCGGTTGGTGGCTAGAACCGGGATAGAAGACTGACCTTTAGTCCCGGTTCCAGCCACCAACCGGGACTAAAGGGGCTGCGCCAGGAGCGAGGCCCTTTAGTCCCGGTTCGTGTCTGGAACCGGGACCAAAGGGGTCCTGCCGAGGCCCGTCCGGCGTCCTGGCCTTACGAACCGGGACTGATGCACCCATTGATCCCGGTTCGTAGCAGAACCGGGACTAATGCTCTTATCTGGCCTGGACCAAACCCTGTTTCTATTAGTGCCACATCACCTTGGCAGGAACCCTCTTCCTGGGGTGCTCGCCCTAAACATCACCAGGGTCATCTCGTCTGATCTTATACCGCAATGCACCGCATACCGGGCATGCGTTCAAATCCTCGTACTCACCGCGGTAGAGGATGCAGTCATTAGGGCATGCATGTATCTTCTGCACCTCCAATCCTAGAGGGCATAGAACCTTCTTTGCTTCGTACGTACTGTCGGGCAATTCGTTATCCTTTGGAAGCTTCTTCTTCATTATTTTTAGTAGCTTCCAAAATCCGCTGTCAGATACACCATTGTCTGCCTTCCATTGCAGCAATTCCAGTGTGGTACCGAGCTTTGTGTTGTCATCTTCGCAATTTGGGTACAACGCTTTTTTGTGATCCTCTAACATGCGATCGAACTTCAACTTCTCCCTTTCACATTGGCATTGTCTCTTTGCATCAACAATGACCCGACGAAGATCATCATCGGGCACATCGTCTGGTTCCTCTTGATCTTCAGCTTCCCCCGTTGCAGTATCACCGTATTCAAGGGGATAGTTGTCATCATCCTCTTCTTCTTCGTTGTCTTCCATCATAACCCCTCTTTCTCCGTGCTTGGTCCAAACATTATAGTGTGGCATGAAACCCTTCTCAAGCAGGTGGACGTGAAGGGTTTTCAAGTTAGAGTAATCCTTCGTATTCTCACAGACAAGGCATGGACAATACATAAAACCATTCTGCTTGTTTGCCTCAGCCACTTCGAGAAATTTATGCAGGCCCTCAAGATACTCGGAGGTGCGTCGGTCACCGTACATCCATTGCCGGTTCATCTGCGTGCATTATATAATTAAGTGCATCAAAAACCATTACAGAACATCATGAATAGAGAAGTGACTAAATTAATACAAGTTCATCATCACATTAAAACCAAAGTACAGTAGTGATAAAATGTTATTACTGAAAAAATAAATACATAAAGTTCATACCTATATAGTTCTCATAGAACAACATATAGCTCTCTAGAGCATCTAATTAAAACATACATTGAAACTATGAAAAACAACAACAAATGTGATCATAATCGCAACTAAGGTAACAATTGATCCAACGGCATAATGATACCAAGCCTCATTATGAATGGCATATTTTCTAATCTTTCTAATCTTCAAGCGCATTGCATCCATCTTGATCTTGTGATCATTGACGACATCGGCAACATGCAACTCCAATTCCATCTTCTCCTCCTCAATTCTTTTCAATTTTTTCTTCAAATAATTGTTTTCTTTTTCAACTAAATTTAATCTCTCGACAAGAGGGTCGGTTGGAATTTTCGGTTCACATACGTCCTAGATAGAAACATCTATGTCACGTTGGTCGGCATAATTGTCATAAACACTAAATGAAACAAATCATAATAAAAGATAATATACCACATCCGAATCATAGACAGGACGAGGGCCGACGGGGGCGGATACCAAAGTCATGGCACTATATAATAACAAACAATAATAAAAGTAAGAAAATTATACAAGTATCTATCTAAATCATACAAGTAAGAATTTTTTTCTTTTAAAAAGAAGATAAGAACAAGAGGCTCACCACGGTGGTGCCGGCGACGAGATCGGCGCGGGCGATCGACGGCGGTGAGGACGGGGACGGGGACAATGGTGCACCGCCAAACCTAGACAAATCTTGGGGAAAATGGAGCTTGGAGGTCGAGCTTGGAGAGGAGAAAGCTTAAGTGTGGCTCAGGCATTTCATCGAACACCTCATGTGCATAGGAGGTGAGAGCAGAGCAGCACACACCTCCCACACCGGCCGGCCAAAAAACAGAGGACTGAGCGGGCAGGGGAGAGCATATATGTAGGCATCTCTTTAGTCCCGGTTCGTGGCTAGAACCGGAACAGAAGACACACATTTAGTCCCGGTTCCAGCCACCAACCGGGACTAAAGGGCTGCGCCAGGAGCGAGGCCCTTTAGTCCCGGTTCGTGTCTGGAACCGGGACCAAAGGGGTGAGAGGAACCGGGACTGGTGCCTGCCGTGGCCCGGCCGGCGCCCTGGCATCTACGAACCGGGACTGATGCACCCATTGGTCCCGGTTCGTAACAGAACCGGACTGATGCTTTTATCTGGCCTGGACCAAAGCCCTGTTTTCTACTAGTGTATACAACGTGAACTCTGATTCTAACCTAGGATCGGGTTGAGTCCCACGTAACCAGTGGCGAATCTAGGATGGAAACGGGGGGTGGGCTCAAGGTAGCAACTAAGCTAGACCGAGGCGTGTATATTGTGTCAATTTTGTGCTACAAATAAGTAAATGAGAGTCTATGAGCTAACTCGCAAACAGTGCACAACATAATTAAAATACCATGTTCGTTATTCTATGGGCGCTTCAGCCGTCCGTCGATTCCGGAGCTGCAGGATGATAATCTGTGTATTGTCTAAATATGTTTTTTAGGAACTGGTGCATGTCTAATCTAATTGAGCAAGGAGAGAATGATGACAATAGTTAGACCTTTTTTTTTAAGTAACGGCAATAGTTAGACCAAGACGTGCGCTTTGGTTTGATGGGTCTCATCCGATAAAACGTGGCAATGGGCCGCCATCTCCTCCGTCCATATGGCTATGTTTTAACACCTGTTGGACCAACCATTTTTTATGTTTCTGCCATCCTTTTGCTTTAGATACAGGCCCATAGCCATGAGCCCATGACCCAGCTGAAGCCACAATGATCGATTATCCTCGCACGGTCTCACCCACGGACGAACAGAAGCTAGGAAAAAGAGAACTAATGGCGCCGCTGGCAAGAACACACCAGGAACTCTAAGTAGGCGAGGATAGTTTGGCAAAATCGGAGGGTAGGCTCGAGCCTATCGAAGCCTCCCTGGTAGATTCGCCCCTGCACGTAACTCATACAGTATTATCAATCAAACATTCAAAAGGATGATTTAAATAATCCAGATATGAATTTAGCCTGACAAAATCAAAATGGAGTAATCCCGCAAAAAAAATCTAAATGGAGTAAATTTGTAATTTTCCCTGTCACGAATGGACTTTTTTTTTTGAGTTGTTTGGATTGCTTACCTCATGTGTCACGTGGTCTGTCACGAATGGACTTGCCACACGCAGGAACAATAATTACAAATTGCCTTACTAGGTAAATTTATAATTTTCTAGATTTGAAGAAAAGTGTTAAAATGAACAATACATCATAAAATCCATACCATGTCCTTACTACAGATATTTTTTAGATTATTAGCAATATCAGGAGAGATCGCTACGTTGTATTGAAGATATTTATCTACCGTTAAGCTTCCAAATGTTTTAGCTAGTACTAGTCTTTTTAAAAGAAAAATAAGTACCAACCGAGCTACTATGTATTTCACTCTTACATGGTCCTAAGCTAGCTTTTCACGATCCCAACGTTCAACTGTACTCCCTCCATTCCTAAATATAAGATGTTTTAGCTTTTCTCTATTTTCTCAGATTCATATGCATCTAGACACGTTTTAGTGTGTATATTCACTCATTTTAATCCGTTTGCAGTCCATATTGTAATATCTAAAACATCTTATAATTAGAAACGGAGGGAGTAGATATCTATATCTATACCTACTAATAAAGGGAGGAAGATTTCTTGGTCTCCTTCCGCCACCCTTTCTATCCGTTAATTTTGTGTAAACCACAAAGATTGACAGTTTGAGATTTAAGAGAAGGATCGTTTCTTCAATCTCCTTCCATAATCCCTTTGCACGCGAAAGAACAAACGTTTTGTCCCTTCCATCCTAACTAATTTTCCCTTCGTCCAATCTTCCACATGCGATTTCTCCCTGATCCCACCTCACACCTTCATGTTTCAAATCGGGGGTCATGTTTCCTCTAGAGTAGGTTTGAGGTAGAGGCGGAAGAGGCGCCAGTCCGAGAGCATTAGGCCAAGGAGGGGAGGGTTGCGGTGGTAGCGGAGGCGAAAGCGGCAGAGGAATCAGGGGTTGGAGACGAGGTGGCGCCAGCGTGCAGACGGCGAAGGCGCGAGAGAGGGAGGACGACAGTGGAGGGAGGCCGAGGAGGATCTCAGTGGGCAGGTCTTCCACTTCCAGCAGCGGCGCCGATGTCGGGGGAGGTAGCTGGCCGTCATCACTCATGCTGGAAGGGGAAATGGTGGTGGGTGGACTGGAGTCTGATTTCCTTTTTCTTTTTGAGAGAATGGACTGGAGTCTCATGGTAGCGGCGGCCACGATGTGTGTGGATGGAGTGAAGTGGATCGGTCGACCCATACTGCTGAAAGTGAAATTGAAGCCCATGACGTGAAATGGATCAGCCCATGTACTGGCAGCTCATTATTACATGTATTGATTTGCCACTTGAAATTCATCTAAAAAAATGATTTGCCACTTGAAACGAAAGACAATGATATACTCCCTCCGTTTTTGTATATAAGGCTACTTCACTTTTTGTGTCAAACTTTGACTTATAATTTTGATCAACAAAATATGTATTATATGTCATCAAAAATATATCATCAGAAAGTTCTTTGAAATGTGCATCCAATGCCATACTTTTTGTGGCATATAACCCACATTTTATTGGTAAAATTAATTGTCAAAGCTAGACATAAAATATGAAGTGGCCTTGTATACAAAAATAGAGGAAGTATACTGATTTATGCTACATTCATCATATGGAAGCAGGCTTCCAGAAAACAAGTTCCAGTGTCGCTACAAACAAAAAAGTTCATTCATTATATGGAAGCATTGTGTGAAAAATAAATTATGAGTATTTCCTAGGTTAATTAGTTTTTTAGGTACAGAATGAGTTAAAACAAATTGATTTACATTTCTCCTGCATAGATCACATGCAAGTTTTATTCCAGTTGTCATGGAAGCAAATTTCTCGAGTTGATTGGAACATATTTGCTACTCTGGACACAAAACTGGTGTTACATTTATTTCTGGTATTTCCAAACGAACTTCCTGAAGCCAAATTTCAGTACTGCTATAAACAAAATTTCGTTATATGGAAGCATGAATTATCTGAAAGATAATTAGTCATTTTCTTCGTTATGAAAACTTAAACATTATTATTTACACGATTGTTTCCTAAAAATATTACATGCCAAGAGATGTCTTTCTCCACAGATACTTGACTTCCCCAGCTGGCACTTACCGCCGCTGATCATGACAGCAGTAAACAGGTCCCCATTTTGTTCGAAAATGAATATGTGGCCAACTTTTTATTGAACACCATGGCAAATTTGGCCACAGGACACTGTGGTCATTTAATTTGCTCGGCTACATATCGAATTGTCCAGTGTTAAATTGATGTCGGTTTTCCCCTCGGAACTCCAGTGCCATATGAAGAACCTACAGCACACTGCCGCTCACACACTGACAGTCTCAGCAGTCAGCACAGCAGTTTTCTTCTTCATTGTTCCTGAAGAAAAAGCCACGGCTGGTAAGACGACGGACCATGCATCTTAAGAAGCAAAATATGCTTGAAGAGCAGGATCATCATTCATGGAATGCTCAACGGCTGTGACTGCACCAGCAATCAATAAAAAGTATATTTTGCTTCTGTGGAATTTATCCATAAGAAATGACAAAGTTAATTTGGGTGGATCACAGTAACCACATTTATTTGATTCACGAGGAAAAAGTGAGAAAAAAAACTTTCTTAAGCTAACTCGTAAGGAATTAAAATTCACATTTTAGCCAACTCACTGAAGCCTTCACCACACCTCAGAGAAGGAATGAGAAGAAATACATGTCCTAGATAGCAAAACAGAATTGCAGCTGAATCTCGAATCAAACGCGTTCATTCATGTGTACAGGCAAATCAAAGCTAAAACGTATCCAAAATATTCATCTTTAGTTTTTTACAGGAATGAATGAGATCTTCAGAAGCTGACTCATAAAATATTTCAAATGCTAGCCAACTCACAAAACAACCCCAAATTTAGGCTACTCGTCCAAGCCTTCGCAGCATCTGACGAAGCAAAATGACATTGAAACCTGCCCTGATTGAATCACCAGCTATGCAGTAGCAAATAGCACTAGGTAATCAGGTCCAATTCAACATTTATTAGTTAGAACTAAGCTTCTAAACACTAGCAAATTAAGCGACTATTTTCTGCAAGTCCAATTCACGGCTGACAGTGACAGTGACTGGTGCAAGCCACATAGAGGGTCCACGCCAAACATACAAATTGGAAGAACCTAGACTGAACATCTCATTGCTGCATCACAACCACCGGAATGTAACTCTAGATACCTACAGAGCAAGCAGTACCATCAGTCAAGAAAATTTGTACTATTCATTCAGGAAAACCCGTTGGGAGTAATTCTTATAATTCTTGTATGACCCAAACAGTAAACATTAGATTCACGACTGTGTAAATTGTGTCAAAAGCTCCAAACTTGGATCATCTCAGCATCATTAGACAAAACCAACATTTGAAACAGAGAACAATAATAAGCAATTTATAGTGTAGTGGGCTAGTGGCACACCTTCAACTTCTATTACTAGCTCTTAAAAAACTTATAATACTACTGCCTCTGGTCCATAAAGTTGTACTAAAGCAGCGACAAGTAATATGGATCGGAGGGAGTAGCAATTTTGGTTACATCTGATCTGAGCAGAGGCTAATTAAAAGAACAGTTGACACATGAGGGGCTCATGGAGTAGGAAAGCAGAAACATCTGATTTCCAGCTCATGGGCATACCATTTAGAAATGTACGAGATAGCTAGTCACTACAAATCTACTTCGATAAAGTTAATGCAGTATAAATTGAACCAGGGGCCTCCCGTCAAGGGCCTCCAGTCGATCCAAAATAAATTAATGCAGTACAAGCCTCAAGCAAGGGATTGTGAATGTTAATACTTCCATTGGTCAAAAATGACTGTCACTCTTTTTACTCTCACAGTGTCAAGCAATACTTTCACCATGAGAGGCAGCCTGCCATGAAAGGCAGTATTATAGGAGGTTGTCAGGTGCGCAAAAAGACTGAGCAAAGGGTTGCAGAGAAATCTAACAGTCCTTTCTTGCAATTTGGTACTTGAGAAATGGTAGTGAAAAGGAAAGAAAATAATTTTTTTAACAGCAGTTCAGATACCTCAATATACATACAGAAGATAAGCTTACCTGCTCAACAAGTAGAGGTATTGAGCAAAAGCTCACCTCCATCGTGTTCACCACCGACAGCTCCATCATGTCCACCACCAACACATGTTTCTACAAGCATAATAAGTCAAGAAAACAATTTTTCATGTGGGTAGAAGTTATCTGGAAATATTCTTAAGCTTGTTCTACACCATATTTGAAAGTAAAATAAAATATACTCATCACATTAATAAACCCTGGGAACATAAGTGATTGTGATTTATATTGTGGGAGGAAGACTTGGTTTTTATTTGCAGAGAAAGCAAACCACGCAGCCCCCTCGTGTCGTCCCCGTGGGCGACCCGGGGGTAAACCCTAGCCACCGCCACTCGAACCCACCCGCCTCTCCCCCCTCCTCGCCGCCGTCCGCAGCGCCGCCAGGCAAAGCCTGGCCGGCAGGGCGGCGGCGGGGCTTCTCCACCCTTCGAGCATCACGGCCGGCGCGGGACGGCCAGATCGCGAGTAGGTGCCAGGCTAACGCGGGGTCCGGCGGCGCGGCGGGCGGCAACTCTTGGCGGCGTCGTGCGCGGCGCGGCGGCGGCGACTAGGACGCGAGCTCGGCGGCCGATCCAATCTATGCGGCGCGGCGGCGATGGCTGCGGCGGCGTGGTGGCCGGCCCTGTCTCGGGTGGCAGCAGCTGCAGGCGCGGCGCGGCCCTGTACCGGGAAGGGCGGCGACGTCGTGGAGGCCATGGTGGACTGGTCGGCGGCGCCTCCGGTCAGATCTGATTTGGCCGGTGCAGCCGGCGGTGGTGGCCATCTCCTCCGTCGGAGGTGGTCGGCCTGACGCTGGATGGTCAGATCTCGAGATCCGTCATCTAGCTCCAGCTACGAGTCGGGAAGACATAGTTACCGGTGAAAACCGAGCCGATGGCAGGCGATGGCGGCGTTCTGCGTCGTTACCTTGATGAAGGCATCGTCGTGTAACTACTGTCGACCCACTCATGCTGCTCCGGGGGAAACCCTAGGATCTGGTCTTCCAGATCGGACGATGGCGGTACTGCGGTGTCGTTTTCTTTCTTGGGAGCATTGTTTGTGGAGCAGCGCTGGAAGACAGAGGCAGGAGGTGGAGCGGCTTCGTCTTGCACGGAGCTTTCGGTGGAGATGTCAAGTCATGCCTGGCTGACAGGTGCTACGCTGTGTCATGCCTGGTCGGCAGGTGCTACGCACTACAGATCTTCCAGAATCTTCGCGTCTGGATGGACGAGCGCGGGGCGGTGGCGCCGTTGGGCGCGTGGTGGCGTCGACGGATGGACGGACTAGCAAGGATGATGTGGATCTCTCTCCTGAAGATGGGTCAGCGGTCCGATGAAGATGGCGGCGTCTAGAACGTATGCATGTGGTGTACGCTTTAGGTCTGCTGCACCGGCTGTTGGTTCCGATATGTTATGTGGATGGATCGGCGACGACACCGGGTTTAGATATGGGGAGTGAGAGCACTCAAAATTATCGAGTTTTGTAGGTGTGAGTGGTGGCTTCGGGTGGCTTGATGTATGTTCTTGTTAGACCTTTGTTGAATAATAAATAAAGATGGCCGTATGCATCGATTGATGCAGAGGCCGGGGGTCTTAACCTCTTTTCCCAAAAAAAAAAAAAATCAACTTCGAATTCGAAATGGTGTGTATCTCATCTTGAGAGAAAAGAAGACACTGCAGCTATGCACTACACAAGTATCAAACGGAACATTGCAGAATGACATCCCCATATGTTGACAAGATCATCAAGCAACCGAAGAAACAAGTTATGCAACACTGCTTACAATTGTTAGCTTAACAATGAAAGGATGTGAACACAATTCCATCAACCAGTTACTAAAAACTAACTTCATTTGTTATACCCGCAGTGCAAAGACATGCTTATTTTATTTATTCTGAGATGTGTAAAGGCATGCTATTACCTGCAATAAAGACACTTTCAAATGGAAGATAACGGGCAAGCATGCTGGGATGGGGAATTTTCTTGAACTGCAATGACTCAAGATGAATCAGGAAGAGGCCGATAACTGATGTCCACGCGAACACCACATTATTCTCCTCAGCAAACCCTACTATGTATAAGTGCGCTCTATTCTCTGGATTCAGGGGAAGTAGCTTGTCCAGTTCGATAGTTCTTTCCAGCTCCCATGAAGCAACACCATGACAATCGGTCTTTCTCTTCCATGATTGGGCGCAGAAGTCTATCACGATGAGGAAACCAAGGCCACCACCCTTTGCCCGTACAACCGTCAATTCATGTCTGCCGTGGGAGGAAACCACACCCACTGGTGTCGGTATCACAGCTATGCTCTGCTTCAACAAATGAAACTCGAGAATTCCAACTAAACTCCCAAAAAGCATCCAGTGAAGGGAATTATCAACCAACACAGCTTCCTTGGACGGAGAAACCATGAGGGGCCGGCTGCCGATATGAACCTTGGGCGGAAGCGGCGCTGAGATGATATCACCCCACACGCTGGTCTTCGACGAGTAAACGCAGGCCAGCATTTGCCTATGCTGTATGTCATAATCATCATCTGCCACTATCAAAACCACCTGGAAATGTTGGACCTCTCCAGCAGCACGAAGCACGGCCCCGTGGACCATGGTCCTGTTCAGATGTCCCATTAACCCAGGGGGAAGGACAATGAGGTGCTGGTCGGCGGTGACCGGATCCCACACCAGGACCCGGCTCCACGACAGGTGCATGACGAAAACGAGGCCATGGCGGGATCCGAGGGGCATGAATTGGTCGCCGTCGTTGAACTGCAAGCCGAAGCGCTCGGGTGGGACACGGTTGGGGGCCTCCAGTGTAGGTACGAAGTAGAGGCTGCGAGGACCCATGTCGAAGAAACCGACGAGGGGAGGGTTGCGGCGGTGGCAGCGGCGGAACCGGCGGATGAATCGGGGGTCGGAGACGAGGCAGCGCCATCGATGGCAGACGAGGGAGGCGCGCGGGAGGGAGGAGGGCTGCGGGGGGAGGCGGAGGAGGATCTCGGTGAGCAGATCCTCGTCTTCCAGCGGCGGCGTCGCCGCCGGCCAGCGAGGGCTGCTCATCTTCTCGCCCTCGTTTTTCCTCGGCCCTCTCGTACGGGTGTGAAGTGAAGTGGCCCGGCCCACGGTAACTAGTATAGTTTTCTTTTGTATTGAGCGCACGAGCCCCTGAAAATAGATTTTAGGCCCACAATAATGTACTCATTCGCAGCTGCCACATTCCCGGAGTTCCAGACCCACCGTTCACCGGAAACCTTACCGTTGCCCTTGCCGTTGCCGCCGCCGCGTGCGCGATGCTCCGCCTCCGAAGCTTCGTCCTTACCCATCTTCTCTCATCTCCCTTCACCCCTCCCTTCCCCTCTCTCCGCCGCCTCCTCTCCTTTCACATCTCGTCGGCGACTGTTTCTGCAGTAAATCCATCGTCTCCAAGCCGCAGTACTATCTGCCTCTCTTTGGGTCCTTGAGAACCTCTTTCGGGCGCTCAATACAATAGCCACAGCTATCTCATCAAATTCAACCTCGAGAAGGCGGTTGAGCCCAATGTCGAGTCCCTGCGGTCGTGTGGGCTAGGTATTTGTGATATTGCCAAGCTCTACCTTGTTGTGCCAAGGTTGCTCACCGCCAAACTGGAACGCGTCTGGGTGGTGGTCGCATGCGCAGAAGGTGTTGGTGTGCCCCGTGGTTCTGTGATGTTCAGGTTCGCATTGCAGGCGGAGAAGATCACAGCCAGAGTAGAGTACTTGAAGAAGTCGTTTACGTGGTTGGTTGCCGAGGTGGGCAGTGTTGTGTCTAAATGCCTGACAGTACATGCTGCCGCACAGGTCAGAGTTCTCAGTGGCTGATCCAGGACCCAGGCCGGGGGGGCCTGGGCCCTGGGCGTGAAGAACTAACACTGCCTTCATTATAGCATCTTAGGCACTGTAGCAGAACTGTAGGGCGCTGTAGCCGGCCTAGGGCCCTGGGCTTGGCCCAATCCTAGGTCCGCCCCTGAGAGTTCTTGATCACTGAAGTAGGGTTGGAATCGATGTACATTGCTCGGCCGCCAACAATGCTCTGTTATAGCCTGGAGGGCCAGCTCAGACCCCGCTACTATGTGTGTCTTGTTTTTACTGTTATGTTATTTCTGATGATCTTGTGCTTGCACTGCCATTTTGCATATGCAGGTAGTGCCATGGATTTTAGCACGGCATGCAACAAGTTCTAGGGTGGCAAGCTTGTTGCACGCCGTGCTACAATCCGCGGCGTTGTAGCAAATTTCATCTCTTCCTTGCCCTCATTTGTAGTTAAATCTTGGTCTCTTAGAGAAATGTGAGTATTAGTACACTAAAAGACATAAATGATTGTACAACGCATTTTTAATGTCGTCTCTAGGCTCTCTAGATGATGCTATGTCGTTTCTTGTGCCCCGTAGAATCCTACCTTTCGCCATAAAACACTTCAAATGCCTCTTTGGAACACCGGAACAGAGAAGGAAAATCGTATGAGATGTCATGCAGTACAGAATATTGTAGAATTTTAAATATAGGAATATTAGGCATGTTATGTACCTCAAATTAAGGACCAAGCTGTGAGCAGAGGATGGCGCACATTTGTTCCTGATGTGAGGTTGTACAAGTTGGAAATGAAAGAAATGAGAAATCGCCATGCTTGTAGTGACACAAAGGAGGCGATCAGACGAAGAGAAGCGCGGTCGATTGCTGAAGCAATTTACCCAGGTGAGAGATGGGGGCATGAATCAAAATGAAAGTTTTGCCCTCACAATGGGATTCTTTTGGAGGCATGAAAATGGAAGATTCAGTAACAAGATTATAGTGTTCCATGTAAAAAGAAAAAGTTGCATCAGTTTTAACATATAGCCATTTTGTTGTACATAGGTGGAGGCAAGTTCTCTTCTTTTTAAGACAAATTTTCGTCTTATCTGTAACGAATATAATCCCTACAATGTTTTCTTCTTCGGCTTAAACACATTTCTGTTGGACCCAGTCTTTAGCTGCCATGGAAAACATTGGGCATGAACGACCGAAACAAAAAAAAAATCTGAAAGAAGAGGCTAAAGACTTGCCTCATTCATTAATCAAGGGAGAAGACAAAGTTATGTTAGAGCTGCAGAAGACCCACAAAATACATATGCCATTTCTCTCACGGCATCAAATTACTCAAGTGTTTCGCCCCGCGAGGACCCAAAGCTTTGCTTTATGCTTTCAAGCTATCCAAGATGATTTGGGGTGGTGTAGATTTCTTCCGGAAGACCCTTTGCATTTCTTCCATTTCAATGGTCCAATTGGTAAGCAAAGTGAGAGTCACCATTGCCTTGCTACGTGTGGCCGTGTGAGTCCACCAAGTGCCGATGGAGTGATGAGCCGCCTATTGAGAGGGGTTGATGCCACCAATTCCAACCAATCTTTGATCAACGTCCATAACCGCAAAGTGTATCGATATTTGTAGAAAAGGTGAGCGGCGGACTCGAACTCTCGCTTACATAAAGGGGAAATACCTCAATTTTTCCTTCCGCGCATCGAAACAATTTCAGTATGTTGAGACGGAAACATCTATCACAAATGGTCAAACCAATTTCCAGCTGTCATCAGTGCAAATTCTTGAATTGGCTGGTTGATCAACTTCTTCGGCGTTAGACTCAAAATAGTTGTCTACAATAATTTTCACTAGTATGCCATCCCATATAAACAGCATTGCATGAAACTGCATTCACATTCAGTTTCCTTTCTACATCAGCACACACAGCTTGTCGGGTGGAAATAAATATGAGCAACATGCATTCGTTCAGAAAATGGATGCCTTGGCAAAACTGGGTACATGACACTCAAACTGAGATGTGGGCCATTTGATTTTCTGGAAAATACTTTGCTCGGCTACATTACAGATTCTCCGCGTCAAATGACAGTATTGCCCTGGGAACTCCAATATGTAAGAGCTCACACCGGTTGAATGAACAGAACCAGTCACCACAACAGTTCTCTTCTCATCTCCTGTCAAGTGCGAGGAAGGAGATGGTGGCGAAGAAGAAAGCAGCGGTCATTGCCGTCCTGTGCATGCTCCTGCTCCTCATAGTGTCAAGGCCACCCCATCAACAGTTCTCCCATCGCTCATGCGACTGCTACCGAGAGTGCTACCCAAGGTGCAAGCGCACCTTTCCGATACTCTGCAAGGTTGAGTGTGGCGGCAGCTGCGATGACACCGGTGACCGTGTTCGTGCCTGCTTGGAAGCCTGTGCCATGGACTCCATGTGTGGCCTCCCAGTGGCGCCGTCCGGTAAGACGACCTACCACCTTACTTTATGGGTGCGGTTTTTTTCCGAGGGAACTTTAGGGGTGCTTCGTATGTAGAGGCACATTGATGGAATATGTGTGTTGTTTTTGTTGTTATCTTGTTCCGATGATCTTGTGCTTCCACTGCCATTTTGCATATGCAGCTAGCATTACGGCTTGTAGCCGTGTGTGCAACAAGTTCTGGGGTGGCGGTGGTCCTGACAAAAAGCTAACCTTGAAGGGCGAAGAACCAGTCGGTCATGGGATCATATGATGTCGAATGGCTGTGATTGCCGCACCAGTCAATAAAATGTGTTTCACTTCGGTGCATCACTTGTTAGAAAGTTTACGAATCTTGAAACAAAGACAGTTATCGATGCGCATTTGGCAAAATCCTACTTATTTTGATTTGGCTTTCGATTTTACCATTCTCTGTCCGGAGAACTATTTATCACAACATAATTATTTATCTTCCTTTTGCGAGGAATAAGTGACATAGGAGGCTAACACATAAAAGAATTCAAACATTAGCATACTCATCCAAGCCTTGCCTGAATGTCAAGGAAAGCAAAATAATTCAAATTACATTAGACATAACCAGATAAACATCCACCAAGAACAACACACAAACATGGGACATAAGAAGAAATTCAACACATAATTCTCCCTTCCTCATACAACATGGGACACAATCAAAAGGAAACAGTGAAAATATGACCACATGCAAAATAAGAATAAGACCATTTGGAAAGTGCTAATTAACATACCAAGTCATTATATCTTTATTGCCTAATTGTCTACCGATATATTAGATTAAAGGCGGGTGAGCAAATTGAGCTATTAATCCCTCCAAGTCCACAACCTAGATAGCCGGTGCATCCTACATGGAGGGTAAATTTCCATGTAGATCACGGCAAACAAGCCACTTATGCATCTCAGCCACTTGAGCATAACTCTAGATACCCACGGGGCAATTTTGCATTAGTGAAACCAATTTGTACAAGAAATTCATGGAACGATTTTGCACTGACTCGAATAGTAAACATTAGCTTCGCCGTCTTGGACTGTACCCAAAGCTCCAACATTGAATCGCCTAAGAACTTTTTGACAAAACAAACATTAGACACACACAGCATGTAGTTTATACTGTAGTGGTACCCCTTCAACTTCCATCATTAGCAGTTTTTAGCAACATCTAGTCCCAGAAGCTAAAATTAAAGGGTATCCGAGGGGTTCATGAAGTAGGGATGCAAAAACATCTGGCTTCTAGCTCATAGGGTACTTTTAGAAATACACAAGCTAGCAAGTTATTGACAAATCAAATTTAATTCAATTCATGCTAGTAGAAACCTTGGGATCGTGCATCATCTTATTAATAGATAAACTTCCCTTAGTCCAAACCAGATGTCCATAAAAAACAATACTTTGCCCACTACTTCTAATGATATGTAATATGTTCGTAAAAAGTGCAATTTGTAATCGAAGCAATATTAATGGTGAATCTAGTCATACCATTTTGATCATGTTGTTTAATAGAAAGCGTTAAACATCTACCGGCCATGATCAAATTGTAGAAATTAGATCGCCAGAAAGCAAAGCTACATACAGTTCGGACTAGACAATGGCCAATGACATATGCAAGTTAGACCGACAATGAGAGATATGTTGAGAAAATATGTGAGCAAGCTGCCTAACACTAGAATAATCGTCTACAAAACTACAATGACGGCAAGAAAAAACAAAGGTATGTTATTCTTCATTAGTTCACTAGGTACAAGAAGGCTTTAAGGAGATATTTAGATAAACTCAGAGGTGAAATTTTAGACAAACAACTCAAGTTTGATACAACATTGCGAATAGATAGACAAAAGCGCACCTATTATACAAAATGAAAGAATATCCCCCGAGCAATATATTAATTTAAATCATAAAGTGAAGAACTTGCACACTCTAATATACGTAGAAATAGACTTGTCACTCACAACAGGATTGTTCTACAAGTGGTGAAATTTAAAACTGTTTTATAAAGTTTAAACCAAGTCATTCTTATGGATTTACTATTATTAGCAAGATCAGCGGTCATAATAATATTGAACGACAGAAGTAACTTTAAGCTTACAAGAGTATGTATTGAGCTATTTGTAAACAAATACTACACAATGACATATATTTAGGAATGGAGGTAGTATAAGACGTTTTTTTTCTTGAGTACCAATGAAGAATAACTGCACTGTAACTATGCACTAGCAATACCTTATACAACTCTCGCGTATTTTTCTATAAAGAATTTGCCAATCTTGGTCTATATTATTTGTATGTATATTCATATACATACTCATCTAGTGGAGACCACCAAAATAATGTTACTGAAAACAACATCGCTGACCTAAACTAAACGGTACCAATGCCGCTAAGAAATATTATTCCAGATCATAATGATTACATAAATAACATCAATAGGCTTTCGGACAGAACAACATCACAATACGCTAAAGAGATCATCAATCATCAAATCAAACTAAATAATGTATGAAAACAATATCGCTGCCCCCTCCCCCCCTCTCCTTTATGTGCTCCAATCACGGAAACCACAATACATTAGAACGATGATAGCCAGTGGGTACAGAAGCATAACTGGGGACCAAAACTAAACTACGCTAACAAATATATTTTTCTAGCTCATAATCATTACATAAAATACCACCAACAGACATCCAGACGAAACGACATCACTACAAGTTAAAGAGATCATTAAGCATCGATATAAATAATCAATGCAACACCACTTAAAATTGTTAGCTTAACAATGAAGGCTGTGAACAACATTTCTTTTTTTTTCTTTTTTTTTGAGATCTGTGAACAACATTTCATTAACCAGTTGATGTCAAAAAATAACCTGGCTATTTTATACACGCCGTGTATTACTTGCAGTGTAGACACTTTCGAATGGAAGATATTAATTGTTGAAGTTTGTAGCCATCAAGATGTTCCAAGTGCAATGACTGAAGGTGAACCATGAAAAGGCCACCAACTGCCATCAAGAGCAACACATTATTGTTCTCAGCTAATCCTAGCATCCATAGGTGCTTTCCCTCCTTCACTAACCTTGGGGAAAGTAGCTTGTCCAGTTCAATAGTTCTTTCCAACATCCATGAAGCAACACCATCAAAATCGATCGTCCTCCACAATTCGGCAGTGGAACCTGACAGGAAGAGAAAACCAAGCCCACCACCCTCTTCTCGCATAACCCTGAAGTGAGTATTGTTTTGCCTGTCGTGGAAACTGAGTGGGGGCAGAGTTATCATTGTTAGGCCCTGCCTATCCAAATCAAACTTAAGGATTCTTTCTGAAAGCAGCCAGTAAAGAGAATTCCCAACCAGCACAGATGGCAGCTCACGAACCACCATGGGTGAACCGGTGTAATCGGATGGAAGCGGCGTTTTATTCCATGCGCCAGTTTTGGACGAGTAAACACATGCGAGCCCCCGTCGTTTCTTGTCACGTCCTACCAAGACCACTTGGAAGTGCTCGACGAGTCCTGCGGCGTGAACCACCGCCCCGCTGATCACATCCATGTCGGGAACAACAATGTGGTGTTGGTCATCGGAGACCGAGTCCCAAACCATGACATGATTCTACCCACGGAGAAGGACGAGTACGAGGCCATGGCGGCAGTCGAGGGCCCAGAAGCTGTGGCTACCGCAGTCCATCTTCCTCGACAAGAGCCCTGAGGGGACGTGATTAGGGGCATCCAGTGCAGGCAGCAAGGAGACGTCGCATAAGGCATGGGCGAAGAACCCGAGGAGGGGAGCTTTGCTGCGGTGGTGGGTGCGGAAGCGGCGGACGAAGCCGGGGGCGGAGACGAGGCGACGCCAGCGCCTGCAGACGCGAGAGGCACGCGGGAGGGACGACGGGAGCGGCGGAAGGAGGAGGAGGATCTCGGAGAGCAGATCGTCGTCCTCGAGCGGCGCCGCTGCCGATGGCATCTCTCCCAGCTCGTAGCTCATGTTGGAGTCGAAGCAGCGCCGCCGCCTTATCTCGGGAAACTCACGCTGCGTTTTGGGAGAAAAACTGAGCCCAAATCCTTTTCTTTTGTACTACTACGCACCATTTTTTTTCAGTTTTGTTAAAGCACATCTAGATGTGCCCTAAGTATTGCACATCTAAGTCATATACCATTGATTTTACATGAAGATTCGTGCATACATTTTCTTTTGTCTTTTTTCGTTTTCTTTGTAGTGTGATTTGGTCACTTAAATGTGCAATAATTAGGACACATCTAGATGTTCCGTAGACAAACCCTTTTTTTAGGGGTACTACGCATAGTGCGTTTCGGGAGAGTTTTTTTTTTTTGAACTTTGGCAACTATAATTAGGTAACAAGCATGTCCTTTACAATAAATGGGATCAGGAAGTCCGGAGGTTTATCATTCCACACCCCATATTCCTGTCCCTCAAAACTAAAACGAGCAAGTTCATGGGCACACCCATTAGCTTCACGCACACAATGACTTATAGTCGCCTTGCCAAAAGAACTCATCAACTTCCGGCAATCATCGGTGATCACTGCTCCTGACGCGCGATACTCGGACGGATTCTGTATAGCCTGGACAATCTCCATAGAATCGCTCTCGATATTAATAGAGAGAATACCCAGCCCCTCAGCAAGTCGTAAGCCTAATACCACAGCTAACGCCTCCATCTTAGGAGCATCAAGAGCATGCTGCCTAAACTCCATCGCTCCAGCAATAAAACCTCCTTTGCAGTCCCGTAGAATTGCACCACAAGAACCAGCACCTCTGTCCACGTAGTACGAAGCGTCCACATTCAATTTTTATACATCCCGATGCCGGCCTAGACCAACAAATATCCCTCTGGGGAACTGTCCTCTTATCTGCAACCCAATTGGCAACAATCCCTCTGATTGTAAGGCAGATCGAGCTGGCGTTGCAACCTTCTCATCATGTGAAATCTGACGTCATTCCCACCATATGTACCAACACGCAACAAGAATCAACTCCACCGCATTTTCTCCAGGGACTTGGCCGCTACGATGTGGACCGACTCACGCTGGGTGCGTTTCGCGAGAGAAATTGAAGCCCAAAACCTTTTATTTTGTAGGGAAAGCCTACTACGCCCACACAGCTACTATTATTTGGGACGGCGCAGGTAGCTTCACAATCTTCTTCTTCTTTTTTCACGTTTCTTTCTCTCTCTTTTCATTTTTCTATTCATTTCCTTTCTGATTATTTATTTTACTTTATTGTCCTTTAGTTTGTTTCTATGTTCTTAGCAAAATAATTAAAATAGATACGTAAATATAGACATATATAAACAACCTAAGCATAATAAAAAGAAAATATAACTAAGAGGAAAAAGGTAAAAAAACATGACTTAAAAATATGTACATGTATCTCACAACAATTGTTTATGTATTTACCGCAAATAGGAAATGTTCATGTACATTAAATAAAATGTCGATCTTACATGTGAAAATGTTTCTTCTTCCATTCATAAACATCTTATTATTTTTATCCTATCACTTACTAAAATTTCTATATAATGACTATCAAAGAAATGTGTTCATATGCCGATATGAAAGTTAACGTATTTTTTAAAAATACATCTATGATTGTCAACAAAATATTCGTGTACTCAGCATAAAAGAATAAATAAAAAAATTGAAAGTATTCTAAAAAGTAAAAAACAAACTAAAATTATAGTTAGAAAGTGAAAAGGGGAGAAAATGTAAAGTAATATAGAAAGTTGGAACGGTGAAAAGAAGGGAAATAGAAAAAACAAAAAACAAAAAAGGAAAGTAAAGAAAAGAAAGAAAAAAGAAACAACGAGCAAAGAGGAAAACAAATGCACTCAACTTACGTGCTTGGATCCAACACATCCTATATATCTAAGAGAGTGATTCCCACTACTTCTAATTATCTCAACACGCATGCTTCACATCATAAAAATTGTTATAGCCGTTAGATTACTATCTAGATGCACTAGTATCCGTCTGATCTATGCATGTGAATCCTCCACCATGCAACATGCATTAGCGAATTCTAAGTGGGTTCTAAATCACATAAGATTTAATTGTGATACAACCCACTAACTATTTTTTTCTAGCTATGCAACCGTGCCACATCATCATGTCATGCATGTAAGTTATAAGTTACATTTTTTGCATTATCATATCCATGCAGCATTGCCACATCATTAGTTCATGTATGTAAGTCATCGGTTAATTTTTGGCACTACGTTTTGTGCTCTCATAGACATGGTATATGTGTTGGGCGCTTGGAGCATACCTATATAGTTGATCTTTCACTTTTTTTTATAGAGACAACACTTTTTTCCTCTATTGCTAAATAGCTACAGCATATTACTTTTTTTTTCTTACATACAATCTTCCCACATCAGCAAGCCACGCATGTAAGTTATACTTTACATGTTTGCATTAGTATGTCCATGTAGAACTGCCAAGCCATATCACATGTTCATGCATGCAAGTAATCAGTTAATTTTCTTGCTGTAAGTTTTGTGCTCTCATGGACACGATATATGTGTTGGGTGCTTGGAGCTAGCATATACCTATAAAGTTGATCTTTTACTTTTCTTAGAATGACACTCTTTTAACCGCAGTTTATTTTTTGTTGCTTTTATACATGCTTATGTTATATGCTTCATATTATTTTAATGTTTTTAAAGTGTATATCAAGAAATACTCTTATATTTTGTTTCTATTACTTTTAGTTGTTTATGTAGCACCTAATTATGCATTTTTAACAAGATTACCGCAGCAACGCGCGGGGAATCATCTAGTTAAATATGTGGGTGGTGACTCTATTCCCTGCAATAAGCGGGAACATGAAAAGTTTAGTTTTCCCTACAAAAGAATGATTCATATGTGCAATTACATTTTTTTATTTACATGTTACATGCAATTTCGCATATCTACTGTACAAGTCAAAAGAAAAGATTATATTGTGCGAGATTCATTCGCCAGGGTATATCAAGACGAGCAATACATCATGCCCCTGATTTTTTTATGCCAGTGATCATCACACTGCCGGCCCATTGAAGCGCACACACCATACATCATCTATATATTTATTTTTTGTGAAAGGGTGGATTTTGTTGGCTCAATGCCTGACGTTGCGCAAATGCAGGAGGTGCAGCAGTACAGCGCGCCCAAAGTTTGGGGCCTCGTTCCAGGTATGTATGCATAGGGGTTAATGTTGAGATTATAATGCAAGGCCCATTTCACTTAGAAAAAACACATGGAACAAATCAGCTCATCACACAACATACAACATCCTGCATGCAGCCAACGACCGAGCGATAGCGAGGCCCGTCTAGGCCACCCTTGTCCCTCGTTTTCTCCCTTGCCCCGCCTTCCCCCTTGCCCTTGCCTTCTCGTCTCCTCGAGCGACCAGTGATGCCTCTGATTGCTCGCTACTCTCCACTCGGATTCGGTCGTCGTTCGTCTGTGTTCGGGGATGAGCAGTTGTTGCTATAAAAGAGACTGGAAGGGGCTAGTCAGACCAGGAAATGCAGCGAGTTGCGCACTCACGTTGCGAGTTGAGACTTGAGAGCCACTTGGCTTTTTCATAAAAAAGGCTAGCTGTGGGGGAGGCGGAGTATCTAGTCCCGAGCTCATATTCTCCCTAATGAATAGTAAATTAAAAAATTAGTAAAAACATTCTGTTTTTTTCTTGCAAACATTGACAAATGTTCTCAGTAATTGGAAATTTCCATCCCGAAATAACATTCGTAGAAGTCGTGGTAAAAAAACAAAATCGACACTTCAAAATGCTATTTTTGAAAGCATTTTGGGGTGCTTTTTTTTTCATGACTTCCATGAATGTTCTTTCGGAATGAAAATTTCCAAGCACTGAGAACATTTCTCAAAGTTTCACAAATTTTTTTCAGAATTTTTTGAGTTTTTTTTTGGGATTTACTGTTCATCCCGAGCTCAAATGAGCTCTGGGGTAGAAGGGGACTTTCGAGCTGTCGGACATTTTTGGGCTGGTTGCACGGTCGTCCTGACTTCAAATCGGATAATCCAAATATATTAGAACAGATAATCCGATTGTAATTCTGAATAATACGGTATCCGGTGGATAATGGATGTACCGGATCCCATGTAGGTGTCCGGTTCTATATCTGCCTTTCTCTTCCCATAACCATCTAACCGGATTCGGTCTCGAAATTATCCGACCACCTTTCTCTACCCATATCCGTCCATTCGAAACCGGATTCGGTCTGAAAATTATCCGGTCCGGTTTCACCCGGCCTGGCCAGCTGCAACATCGGGTTACTATGGCCCCGGGAAGGCGAGGAGCAGGACATGGCCACCTCTGTTGTCGCAGTCTGCTTGGATGAACGGAGGGCGGAGAATTGGAAGTCGTCTCCATTTCTGACATGAGTGTTGCGCGTTGGACTTGGAGAGGAAATGCTGGATCAGCAGTGTTTACTTACATTGACAGTTTTTTTTTCTATAATCTTGATATTGATAGTCAGCAGCAGATAGTAGTGAGTACCCTTTCTGCTGCATGACTCTAGAGTTGAGCATCAACTGTGTTGTTGGTTCAAAGAAAAATACTAGAACTTGGTTCAATGAAAAGTAAATTTGCTTTAATATTATGTTTTATAGCACCTGCGTTTAGATCCACATGTTAGAATATTATATTTTTTATCATTTACTTCATTCTCACAATTTGAGTCAGTTTGGGCTCCACGAAAAGTCACCTTTTTTTAGTACCTGATTCTAGCACTAGAACCGGTTCCCCTTTTTTTCCCTTTCCTTAGCACTTTACTCCACACAACGTTCAGCACCAATTAAAATCGATGCTAAGATTCCTTAGCACCAAATGTTGAGTTGTTGACCAACATTGGCCTTGGCCTTGGAGTTGGTAGTGGTGAACACTTTCTACCATTTTCCAACTTTAGAGTTAGAGTTCTGTATCATCGGAAGATTAGTTCTGAAGTAGTATCTGGGAAGTGGACAATTAGATCTTGATTATTGTTGACATATGAATCATGGCATCCTACAGTACGTAGGTTGGACGACACCAATCAGCATGATCATGGAGAGCCTTCTTCTACTACCATATACAGGACATATTTGTTTTTTGAATGACATGAAACATGTTCTTCACGATGCAGCCATCGACCAAAAGTAAAGAAAGTACCATAGGCTCAAAGATGGCCTCCAATCAATCATGACTTCTTATGCTCTCGTTCACATCTTCTCATCTTCACCCACCTGGTCGTCCTCATCTTCACGACACCAACTTGGTTTATAGTTGAGCAGGTTTAGCCGAACCGGTCGTCATCTGTACATGTGTAAATTCACCACAACGCGATACAATCAAGAATCACTCTACGTGCCCTAAATTCCTACTACATCTTCAGTTCTTTGATTCATTCCTCGGCGTGAAATCCATCATCAGCTAAACAATCATTTGGGTATTGCCATTTTGGGTTACCTTGTTTGCCCCAGTGATGACCTTTCTGACCACACTTGTTTTCCAATGGCATAGAAAATTCATGAGATCAAAAAAGAAGAAAACGTGAAAATGTAGATACAAATGTGAAAAGAAAATAATATCTCAATGTCTTTGTCATCACGATGCAGCCTAGACCAGGTCTGTCAACGCGCACATGCATGCATGCACGCGCGTTGGGTCAAGCGAGCGAGCACTCACTGTCACGGTAGGTTGCGGCTGCTCTCCTACAACTTGCTCACTTTTAGAAAGCTTTATAATGGATTGGAGAGGCAATAATGGAACACCCCGCCGCGACGATGATTCCGGCCGCCGCGCTGACGGTGTTGCTGCTGCAGCTCTGCCTCTCAGCGGCAGCAGCTCAGGTTACGCCAGGTGCAGGCTCGCGCTGCCCAACCAGCTGCGGCGCTGTGCGCGTGCCGTACCCGTTCGGCATCGGCCACGGGTGCTACTGGCCGGGATTCAACCTCACCTGCGACCGGACGCGCACCGGAGAGCCGCGGCTGCTCGTCGGCAGCGGCCTCCAGGTCGTGGAGATCTCCCTGGCCAACTCCACGGTGCGGATCGTGGACAGCGCGGGCCAGGTCAAGCTCAACTTCACCGGGCCCGGAGGCCTCGACGGCAACGGCATGTGGGGCGGCGCCGCCGGCCCGTACGTGTTGTCGGAGTGGCGCAACCAGTTCATCGTGACGGGGTGCAACGTGCAGGCCACACTAGTCGGGGACGGCGGCGGCGGCAACGTCATCAGCGGTTGCTCCTCCTTCTGCTCCATCAACGACAAGTGGACCAGCGCCGTGACCAACTCGAGTTCCATTGGCGACGGAGCCACCGCGTGCTCTGGCATCGGCTGCTGCGAGACGCCCATCCCCATCGGCCGCCCCTCCTACCGCGTGGAGATCAAGTCGCTCGACTCGAGCAACGAGTACGCCGACAGGCTGCCCATCGCGGTGCGCGTCGCCGAGAGAGGGTGGTTTGACGGCGCCTCCACCGCGCTCCTCAACGACTCGCCCGGGTACTCGCCCTCGCGCCGGCCGGCGGTGCCCGTCGTCCTCGAGTTCGCGGTGGATTCAAAGCTGGTGGTGCTGCCGGGAGTGGCAACGTCGGGCTGCCCCGTGGACGCACGGAGGAGCGCGTGCCAGAGCAGCCATGCCTCCTGCCGCAACGTCTCCGGCAACTACCGCAGCGGCTACGTGTGCCGGTGCCTGGAGGGTTACCAGGGCAACCCATACCTCGCCGGCGGATGCCAGGACACCGACGAGTGCACGTTGCCGGGCATGTGCTTCGGCGAGTGCACCAACACGGCCGGAGGGCACCTATGTCGGTGCCCGCGCGGCGCCCAAGGCGACCCAAGGCGACCCACGCATAAGAAATGGATGCATCAGATCTTCTCTAGGTGAGCACAAAACCAATAAAATTGCGTGTCAGAGATTGCATGGGTTCATGCTCTGTTTTGTATCTCAGATATTCTTCCTTGACAACAAAGACGCATTATTTGTGCATATTTTCAAGTTTAAGTGTGGGCATTGGAGTTGGCAGTGGAGCAGGCCTTCTAATCATGGTACTTGGTGCTATTTTGGTGACCCGAAAGATGAAGCAACGGAGGGCAAAAATGCTCAAGAAGAAATTCTTCAAGCAAAATCGAGGGCATCTGTTGCAACAATTGGTGTCTCAGAAGGCAGACATCGCCGAGAGGATGATCATCCCCTTGGTGGAGCTACAAAAGGCCACAAACAATTTTGACAAAGCTCGCAAGATCGGTGGAGGAGGGCATGGCACGGTCTACAAAGGGATCATGTCAGACCTGCACGTCGTGGCGATCAAGAAGTCCAAGGTCGCAATCCAGAGGGAGATCGACGAGTTCATAAATGAGGTAGCCATCCTCTCGCAAATCAATCATCGAAACGTGGTGAAGCTCTTTGGGTGTTGCCTTGAGATAGAGGTGCCTTTGCTGGTGTACGAGTTCATCTCCAATGGGACCCTTTACCATCATCTTCATGTCCAAGAACCCGCGCCATCCCTGACATGGGAAGATCGGCTAAGGATCGCAACTGAAACTGCGAGAGCTCTGGCCTACCTTCACTCGGCGGTGTCGTTCCCTATAGTCCACAGGGATATCAAGTCCCAAAATATTCTGTTGGATGGCACTCTCATAGCAAAGGTGTCAGACTTTGGAGCTTCGAGGTGCATTCCGGTCGATCAATCAGAGACCGCAACCGCTATCCAAGGGACATTTGGGTACCTAGACCCCTTGTATTTCTACTCGGGACAGCTCACCGAGAAGAGCGACGTTTACAGCTTCGGTGTCCTTCTCATGGAGCTTTTGACAAGGAAAAAACCATGCTCATATCGGTCATCCGAGGAGGAAACCCTTGTCGCATATTTCACCGCTTCGCTAGCAGCAGGCAAGCTGGTTCGCGTTCTAGATCCTCAGGTCGTTGAAGAAGGCGGTAAGGAGGTTGAAGAGGTGGCTGTGCTGGCGGTTGCATGCGTGAGGATTGAAGGAGACCACCGGCCAACCATGAGGCAAGTGGAGTTGACACTCGAGAGGCTTGGGGCCTCACATGATAGCTTCGTGATGCATGACATGGATGTGCCGAAGTATCCAGTGATTGAGGGTACAAACATGGAGGAAACGAGCCGGCAGTATAGCTTGGAAGCAGAGTACTTGTTGTCATCAAGGTACCCTCGGTAGTGAATAAAATTCTTGTGTGATCAGTTTAATTTGAAAACTGATGACTCCATAATGGTATATAAACAAGGATATGACAGTATGTTTTACATGTTTCTTCCTAAAAGAAACAACGAGAATTGACATATGTGTCCATACCTTGTGGTCTTGTGGAATTGCATAGTTTGCAACCTTGCATGCCTGCCTTAATCTCATTTGTTTTCTCACTGTTCTGACAAAAAAGAGAACTTGCATTAGTGCAACAGACATACAAGCTCTGAAGAATGTTGCATTTTGATTGAAAATGCACTTGACAGGGTTACTAATTAAGCAAGTCAAAGAACGATTTGGTGTATGCACGGCTAATCCGGAAGAGAGATTTGATGTCCAGGTGACTTCTCAAGCATCAAATGAATTGTGGAGTGATACACGCCTAAAGAAAAAAAAGGTTCAGAACAAAAACTCCAAAAAAAATTTGGCTTGATAGGCAACACAAGATAAAGAAGAAAAGACCATCTGCATCAGCAGGAAGAAACGAAAGAGGTGACTCCTTTTTGGCCAGCAGAAAGAAAAAGAGAACATGCCAACACATAATTATTCAGTAAGAGGAAAAAGGATTTTTGGACCGAATGAAGTAGGCTCTCAAGGATACGAACTCATGACAAGGTTGAGTGATATTTTGACATGTCCGAGTGTTGAAGTCTTGAAGATATAGATGATGGAATATTCTCACCATGATTAAATGATGTACTTTCTATTTTGTGTGCCACTGTATTTTTCAGAAACAATACACCAAGATTCAGCCCTAGATATATTTTGTGCGCCACTAATGAATGTTCCCAGTCAAAATTATACATTGTTTGGGTTCATTTGTATTGTTGATAACTCACAACTCAAGTCTTTAAGATCCAAATCATGCCAAGATGTGTGGGATTTAATTTTTCAAACTGAACGGAGCAAAGGGGCTGTGATTTAATTTGTTCCAAACTGAAGAGAACAAGGAGATTTAATATGGTTTCAAACTGAAAAAGGGAGAGAGGCTGACCTGCGTGGGATCGGCGGTGGATTGCAGGGACGAGGGGAGCCGCTGCCGCCACCGCCGGTAGGCGCGGGAGGGTACGCTGGCCTGTCTCCGTTCTGGTCTTCGTCGGCGGCAAAAAAGGTCAACATCCGACCTGCCGGATTCGAACCAGCGACCTAAGGATTTTTCTGCAACACTACAGTCCTCCGCTCTACCAACTGAGCTAAGGTCGGTTTGTGTTAGAATTTAATAATTCAATATAATATAGAAAAGAAGCTGTGACAAGGATTCGATTAGTACATCAGATGCACGGTTTGCTAACCAACAATACTTTTTTCTGCTAATCAACAGTACTTGAGGAAAACAATAGGGAAATGATTCAAATCACCCGACTGATTTGTTGTCTCCAGTGTGACGCCCCGACTCAATCGTGCACTAATCATACACCCAAATGCACACGATCAAGCCTAAGAACTCACGGAAAGATATCACAACACAACTCTAAACACAAATAAAAGTCATACAAGCTTTATATTACAAGACAGGGGCTTCGAGGGCTCGAATACATAAGCTCGAGTCATACAAGCATTAGCGGAAGCATTAGCATCTGAGTACAGACATAAAGTTAAACAAGTCTGCCTTAAGAAGCAAAGTAACCGTGACTACTCATCCAAAGCACTCGCAAAACTTACATCAGATATATTCTATTTATGCATCGGTTTCAAAGGGGAGGCTGTATCTGTGGACTAGACTGCAGAAATGCCAGAATAGAGGGAATGCCTAGCCTATCGAAGACTAGCATCTTCAGCGTCTTGCAGCAATAGAAGAGTGTAGATTAGTACATAAATATAATAGTAGCAACAAGTATAATAGTAGCTATGCCCAGAGATCCTTCCTCGACTCCCTGCGAGAAAGCAATCCCGGAGCTAACATATTAATTAAGCATCTCAAGTATCCAGTTCTAGTTGTAGAAGATCGGGATACTCTCTAAGCGTCCGTTACCGTGGACACGGCTATTCGAATAGATATACTTCCCTGCAGGGGTGCACCAACTTACCCAACACGCTCGATTAACTCTGGCTGGACACACTTGCTCGGGTCATGCCCGGCCTCGGCTGATCGACACGCCGTAGCCCTACCTAGGCTCAACAGAGAGGCCAGCACGCCGGTCTACACCCTAAGCGCTCAGGGGTCTTGGGCCCATCGCCCTTTGCACTCCTGCGCGTTGCGTGGGCGGCCGGGACCAGACCTAGCCCCTGTATACACACGCAGGCTTTCACGGTCCACCCGGGCGCGCGCCGCTCAGTTGCTGACGTCTGAAGAGCTTCGGCTGATACATACGACGCAGAGTACCCATACTATTCCCGCATGGTGGTTAGTGCGAAAAGGCCAGAGGCCTACTCAGATCACATATCCTAACCCATTAGTGTGTTGGGAGCTCGCGGTGACGATCAGTGCTCCAGGATCTATGGTCCCGTCGCCCCGTCTCGATGACTTGCGGCAAGGGCCAGGCCCAATCCCTCTCCTCCCTCTCCTGAGGCAATCTTCCTGCCCGGCCGCGCCTCGTAATTATATCGCGGGTACCCTCACGGTCAACCCGACTTCACATTTCTCGCGGGTACTCCTCGGGGCCGACCCGACTTTAATCAGGGACTAAAATAAATACATGGTAACCGTGTGTCCAAAACATCAAGAAGGAATCCGAGAAATCACCCTCGTTGGATTCCCTACTCGATGTATCCGTCAAGGTGAACTCGGAGGAATCACCCTCGATGGGTCCACACTTGAGGGGCTGTACGACAGAGGCATCATCGGAGGTGGTGAAAGAGGAATCACCCTCGGTAACCCACAACCGACTAGCTATACTACAGAGGCAACATTAGGAGTGAGGTAAGAGGTATCACCCTCGGCACTCGATGGTAGCTCTGCAGAGTCGTACAACTAAGGGAGTGTGCGGTGATGTGCCGGTCTCAGCCCATCGATCATTTGATCGGGGCACTGGTAACAAAGCGGGGCAACAAGGACAAGGATGAGGGCCACAGATGGTTCACTAACCAACCTATACTAAGCATTTAGGATAGCAGGAATGATATCAACAGTAGTTTACAAAAACAGGCTATGCATCAGAATAGGTATTTTCGGGACAACAATTGTAGCAATTCTAATGCAAGCATAAAAGAGAAAGAATGGGTGATATAGGCCTGTTCAAGGGGGTTTGCTTGCCTGGAAGCTCTGCGGGGAAAGAGGGGTCGTCGACGACGTAGTCGTACTCCGGAGCTGCGTCGGTCTCGGGGTCTACCGGAGAGAAGAGTGGGAAGAAACAAATAAATACACGCAAACAAAGCAACACAGATGCATGGCATGGCAATATGATGTGCTGGGGGTGACCCATCGCAGTGCTACACGTTAGAGACGGAGCGGGAAAATATCTGGGAATATTTTCCCGGTATTAGGCATCTGTCAGACAGATGAACCGGAGGAGAAGGTTCCATGTTTACAGTGTTGTTGGCATGTGACAGCTACATGGAGGGCATATTCGGATTCGTCTCGTTTTCTGATGAACTTTCATGTAGAAAACTTTTCCATCCGAGCTACGGATTATTTTCTATGATTTTTCAAAGTTTTAAGCAATTTTCTGAAATTCCTGGAATTATCTTAATTTCGAAAATAGCTTTATTGCGTCAGCAGTGAGTCAGCGTGACGTCAGCAGTCAACCCAGCCGGTCCAAGTCAAACCTGACCGCTGGGACCCACATGTCAGTGACACAGAGGGCTAACAGGGGTTATTTAAACTAAACCGAGATTAATTAGCAGGTGGGCCCCTTATGTCAGTGACTAACCTAATTACAGATTAAGTTTATTTTATAAAAACATTTAATTAGCGGGTGGGGCCGCCTGTCAGCGACTGGGGCTGCCCAGTCAGCACGTTGACTGGGTCAACCCAGTCAACTAGGCCCCTGGGACCCACTGGTCAGTGACCCAGGGGTGCCCACGTGGCAGCCACGTCAGCGGTGGCCGGCGACTCGTCGCCGACGACGTCGAAACACTGCGGAGGCCACTGGACCTCGCCGGAATCGCGCTACGGGGCACCGTTTCGCACGCGGTTAGGCGCGTTCGAACGTGCACTCGACGGCGCGTCGATTTGCGGCGGCGGCGCGGGATGGCGTGGCCGGAGTTGGCCGGAGCAGCGACGACAGGTGGCGGCGCGTTCGGGCGAGCTCGGATAAGCCGCTACGATGCACGGGAGAGGCGTGCGTGCGTGCGTTGGGCTCCTGGGAACCCCAGGAGCACGATGCGGTGCTCGGGCGCGCGTGACAGCGGCTGCGGCCACGGCGGCGAGCTCGACGGCGGCAACGCATTCGGCCATGGCGGGGGAGCTAGCTAGGGGACGCGCGCGGGCAAACGGAGAGGGGGAGGAGAGAGAGGGGCTCACCGGGGAGGTGCAAGGGGGCCCGGTGACAGCTTAGGAGCAGCAGCCTCGCCGGAGAGGAGGGAGATCGCCGGCGGCCCGAGGAGGAAGAAGAGGTCGATCCCGGCGATGGGGTGCTCCCCGACTCGCGTTCGTCGGCGCAGGCGACGTAGTGGACGACGGCGGAGCGGCTCGACACGGCGGGAGGGCTAGGCGACGGCGGTGGCTACGCGAGCGCGGCGGCGCAGCCACGGCAGCGCTCGGGTGAGCTCGAGCGCGAGCGAGAGAAGACGAGAGAGGAGGGGGAAGTGGATGAGGATGGTGACGAGGCCAAGGACGCCGTTCTTATCCCCTTGGCCGGCCTGTAGCGTCGCTGTGTCGACCGGTCGCCGGAGCCCGCGCGCGCGTCCAGGGGCGCGGCAACACGCGGGGAGAGAGAGCGGGAGGAGAAAGAGAGAGAGGGAGGTGGGCTGGGCCGGTGCACTGTGCACTTAGGCCCAGCTCATAGTAGAGTTAGGGCCTTTTTTCATTTTCTTTTTCTGTTTCTTTTTACAGAAATGGTTTTGCAATGATTTGAGCTGCCAAATGACTTTTGTAAAATATGTGACTTGGCCACATAAATACAATGCAATTTTCTGCACTGCCACAAAAAGTTTGGGAGAGGTTTGAATCCATTTGAATTTTTCATAAATGAAATGGCATTATAAAATGTTGTTTTAGCACTGTTTTAATTGCTATAGTCCATTTTAGCAAATAGGTGATGTTGTTTTCCTGAACAAATATTTGTTTTAGAATATTTGCTAAAACATGAACTATTTTCCAGTAATTTTTGTGCAACTTTAAATTTCATTTGCAATTTGAATTAAATTTAGTGGTGGAATTTGAAATGAGATATTAATCCAATGTGATCAAGCATTGCAAAACAAGATGACTAGCATAATCATTGTGGATTACTGTAGCTCATTACACAGTGGTGTTACATCCAGTCCACCGCTTCGATTATGCGATGCGAGCCCCACGTGACTTGGTGTCCCTGGCTTATCCGATATCAACCACCCCGCACCACGTGCGGTGTTCCCAAAAAAAATCTCCACCTCACACACGTCCTTACCTTATCCTCTCAGTTTCACCTCGCCGCGGTTGTATGTTCTGCTTGTTGCCGCGATTGCACTGCTCATCTCAACCAGACGAAGCTGCTAGCAGCGTGCTAGGCGGAGCTCGTCGCTGCAACGCAACCTCGGTTTGTTGCACGCTCTGCCCCCGCGCCATGGCTTTTCCCCCTCCGTGGTGCAAGGTTGGCTGCCGCGCGCCCTCATTGCTACAAAGCAGAGCATGGCTATTGTGAGCCGCAGTGATGCCCGACGACGTTCGCAACTTGGTGTCGTGGATATGCGTGGACGAGCCGCCGCCGACCAACACCGTTTGCCTCCCTGTTGCAATTGCAACGGCGGAATCGCGAACAGTGACAACAAACGATGATGGTGCTGCTATGACATGCGTCGGGAATGGCGGCAGCGATTCTGCAACATCATCTTCATTGCAAAATTTGTTGCAACATCACCTATGTTGTAAAAGTTTCTTCTGCAACATCACCTATGTTGCAAAAATGTGAACAAGAAAAATTTCTGTAAAAAGACCTCTATTGCAAAACTTTTCTGCAACAAGACCTCTATTGCAAAAATTTATGCAACAACAGCTCTTCGCTCGGCCGCATGATGACGCCATATCCGATAGCTCGTGCCCCGGCTGATCTTTTAAAAAGATCAATCGGCTGACGCGTAGCACGCCCCTTGTTACCTCAAATAGATATATGTTGTCATCATCTTTTTTTCCCGCATAATTTTTTTTATATGAAATCTCAACAACACCAACCGCGCAGCGAAGCGCGTCCAATCCTTCTAGTCTATATCCGTACCCTATGTATAGCATATGAATAATTTTCATTATTAGTTGGATGGATCCGCTACATCGGACGGCCAAGAGCTGCTGGCCGTCAGATCAAGTCCTATGATGTACTGGATCCTTTCACGTGGGATATATGGGTAAACATTTTGGATTTGCCGCGCGCGCGTGCTTCACAGGGACTCCGTGCCGCGCAGCTACCGGCAAGAACATGTCGACCTCTTCTCTCCCCTTCGTCGCTACATTTCCTGAATCCACCGCTGCATCACTCCCCATTCAGGCTGCCGGTTCGATCCAACATCCGCCCTAATCCCCACCTTTCCAGTCGCCTCTCCCTCTACAGTTCCCAGCTCCCCCCCCCCCCCCCCCCCCCCCCCCCCCCCTCGCCACCCGGTTCTTTGATCCGGTCATCTCAGATCGCGCGACGTTCCTGGCACCATCATCAAGCCTCTCTCGGCGCGTGGAACACGAACCCAGTGCGCTGGGTGTCGTCCTTCCTCGCCCGCCGTACCATGCCGTGGAGGACAGAGGCGGGATTGTTGGGCGGCGGTGCGGGAGCGTTACTGGAGTTTGGGTCACGCACTGGAGACATTCAACCTCACAATGCTGGAAATCAGGTATATAACGTGGAGGGATTCTGATAGTGGAGACATAGTCAGGCTAGTTCTACAATGGGGTCGACCCCAAAACAACACGGGAAAAGAAAACCTACTAGAAAGTACTAGATCCTAACTACATCTGTACAGTCATGGGAGTATGGGACCCACACCCAACCTTGTCGCCGGCGGCTAGCCTGAGATGAGAGGGGAGGGGCCAACAGTGGAACAGAGCATTTGGGAACAGAGCAGAATGACGTGGTTACTTCTTCTCCCTCCAGTTGTACTTGCAGCACGAGAATGAGAGGACGTCGCTTTCGTGACTTCTTTCTTGAATCTTCAGGCAGTAGAGTTAACAGCTTGGACTTCACCTATATGTACAGCACAAATTCCGTAGGGTTTATAACATAGAAGCAAGAAATGACATGTACTCTGTTGACTCTAAAGAAATGGCGGGGTACCTTTTAGTTCTCTTTCCTTGTAGAAGGGACCACAGCTATCAAAATGGTGTAGCTGTGTTTAACCAAATTTGTGACACGTCTCTCCTGACCCCAAGTAGTAGTTGTGTCTCCTGCAAAATTAACCACATAGT